>OX459112.1:103866478-104006478 GCA_949775065.1 Brachyopa scutellaris
TCTTGCGCTTCTTGTGCTAGTAGGTCAATTGGAACTGTACCAGCCACAAGAGTCGCTGCATCATTAGACGTGGTTCGAAAAGCGCCACTTACTCTTCGAGCATTGATGCGGTATGCTGCCTCCATTGTTCTTCTATATGCTTTTTTTTTTCAATAGCATTGGCCCATATTTGGGACCCATACAACATAATGGACAATGCGACTTTTGCTAGCAGCAGTCTTTTCCTGTATAGCGGCCCACCAACATTTGGCATAATCCTTGCTAGGGCCGCGGTTGCTTTTGCTGCCTTGTCGGCTGCGTACTGTAGATGTTGGTTGAAGGTAAGCCGTGTATCTATGACTATGCCAAGGTACTTCAATTCTGGCTTAGAAATCACAACATGGTTGCCGACGGTTACGTTTATAGTATCTATTACTTTCCTGCTATTTTGCCTCACGGCTGTTCCGACCGGCGATACATCATCCATCATCAGTTGTAGTAGGTCAATTTCCATTGTATGTGGCTTCCAGCCCCTTTGCTGCGATCGTCGGCTTGGAACTCGACTGTTTCCACCATAACTTGTCTGTACCTCAAATTTAATTGCCTGATGATCACTGTGCGTGTACCCGGAGCATACATTCCACGCAGCGGTTAGTGCTAAAGATGGGCTTATGAAGGTGATGACGACAATGGATCCTCTCCCATTCTTGTAGAAGGTTAACTACTTCCAGAATTCACGAGTACGATATTCAGCGATGCGAACGCCTGCAGTAAAACGTTTCCTCTGGTGTTTGTAATGCGCGAGCCCCATTCCACCGCCCACGCATTGAAGTCACCCGCAATGACGAGCGGACTTTTACCTCTAGCCGAGCTTGTCACATTGTCGAGTAGGCTTTCATATTCTTCTTGAGTAAGGCTTGGAGGCGCGTAGCAACTGAAGAAGTAAACACCGTGTATCTTGGCCCACACGAAGCCAGTTTGGCGTGTCTCCATTATTTCTTCAAAAGGCCGTCGTCCACAAATCCAGATCGCAGCTTTGCCTGTAGTGTCCGATGCCCATGCACCTTCGTTTAGTTCTTTGTAGGGCTCGCTAAGGATCGCGACCTCTGCTCCATACTCCCGGGTCGTCTGTGTAAGAAGATCTTGGGCTGCTTCATAATGGTTGAGGTTTAGTTGGATGATCTTCATATTCGTTGTTTAGTTCTTTGAAGTGCGAGTTGGAAGGCAGGACATCTAGTACTTCCAGTGCTATGTTTGGTGTTATTTCCACTACTCTCTGCATTCCAGCTCTGAGGAGCAATTCTTGGCCATGTGCCCCTTTTCACCACATCAACACATTGATGAACTCACAAAAAAAAAATGCGAAAAGCTATCTATGCCCTATTTCATCTAATAGTACGTTTACACCGAGCCGAAATCTCGAGATTTCGATGAACATTCACCGAAACATCAGTAACCCGTTTACACCGAGTTGAAGAGATTTCAAATGTCATTGGCTGTCAATTTTGAAGTGACTGGCAAAACAATTGTTTATTTAGGCGAAATAATTATTGATTACTGTTGGATAAATTAAAATGTGCTCATTACAAATTAAAAATAAAATTATTTCAGCGTGTGTAAGCGAGCTGGCATTCATCGAAACACAAAATGTGCAAGTGCTGAAACTCTTGGAATTATTAAGGAGACAGAAGAAGTTACACAATCCCAAAAAATTCAGAAAACTCTGGACAAAAGTAAGTAATGTGTCTAATTATGATTTTTAAAACTTTCAAATTAATTTTATTTGTAGCCACGTGCAAGCACTTTCTGGGAGAAGGATGTTTGCGAAAATGACAACAATTTCTTTAAAGAACATTTTCCTATGTCGCGAGAAGTGTTTAACTTGCTATGCAACGAGCTCAAACATTTCGGCAAGCGAGATACCGATTACAGGAAATGTATTCCATTGGAAAAGAGAGTGGCTATAGCCTTATTTGCTATAGGATCGTCAGCGGAATACCGATGTACTGCAAGTCTGTTTGGAGTTGCAAAATCTAGAGTTTGCATTATAGTGAAATCGTTTTGTGAAGAAGTGTGGCATGTCCTACAGCCAAAGTACCCCTTCGGGTAGGGGTTAGAATATACCCGAGGTAGGCATGCCTGTCGTAAGAGGCGACTAAAATCCAATCTCCGTATACCGAGTGCATAGTGTATACAAAAATGCAATGGACAAAACAAAAAGATTGATTACCCCAGGTGGCAGTCCAGCTTTACTGGAAAATCCACCCTCTTCGGAGGTCGGCTCTACGGATTCTGGGGAGAGCCATTTATTGCAATCCAATGACCCTTTCACAAGAAGTGCAAGGGTATCTCGATCTCCTCCATCAAGATCGAATAACTCCGGGAAAAAAAGTCCGCCGGGAGCGCCGCAGCGCGAAAACCAGGACTTAGCGAAATATAAAAGCTTTGAGGAAGAAAATAAAGTACTCCGAATAAAGCTTAACGAAATAGATCTACTCTATCAAGATCTTAAGAAAGAGATAGATCTATTAAAAGAAGAGAATAAGGCTCTAAAGAACACACACTCGCAGAAAGAGCGCGAATGTGCTCCAGCACTATTAGATAGTCGGGAGTACCACACCGATGAAGAAGAGCTAGCACGCGAAACGAATCGGGTCCCTAAGAAAAGACCTACTAAAAAACGGAGAGCCGGTTCTTCGCCCGAAGTCGTGCCCTTAAATGAAGAAAAGCGTAAAGAACTGCAAGAAAATCAGCGTAAAACGCAATTTCGTTTACCGCCACCAATAAACATCGTCGGGATAACGGAATATAATAAGTTGCATAGCCTCCTTAAAGGAACGATTACATCGAAATTTAAGGTCACATCTTTGAGGAATAATGCGTGGAGGATTAACGTCGACGACCACGATGACTACCGAGCAGTGTCCCAAAAACTTAATGTGGATAAGATTCAGTGGTATACTTTCGAAATCAAGTCAGAAAGGCCACATCGTGTTGTAGCAAGGGGTCTTCACCCCTCATGCACCAAAGAAGAGGTTATGAGCGACCTTCAAGTCAAAGGCTTTAAAATTCTTGATGCCGTTAATATCATCAAGAAGGAGAAGCAACAATCTGAAATAGATACAGACATATTGGTTAGGCGTGGACTTCCACTTTTTATGCTAACATTCGATAAATCTGACAGCATCGACGATATCTACCGAATTAAAACCATATTGAATATCGTGGTCAAAATCGAGCCCATGCGTAGAAATTTAAAAATAATTCCGCAGTGCAAACGTTGCCAAGGATTTAATCATACGCAAACGTACTGCAAAAAAGAACCGCGTTGTGTGAAATGCGCCGGAAATCCCCTCTCCCAAGACTGTGGAGTGAACAAACAAGCCTCCGCAATCTGTGCTAATTGTAAGGGAAAGCACCCGGCAAATTATAGAGGCTGTGAAGTAGCCAAGGAGTTGCAAAAACGAAGAGATACACTCCATAAGCCTCAAAATAAAATAACAAGACCGCTAACTAATGCAAACAAAAACCACCGGGTTCAGAGCGGAAAAAGTTGGTGACAGGAGAAAAGCCCTCGACTTCTGGCCTTAAGAGAAATGGTAATGAAAAGCCATTAGAAAAGACATCAAGTAATAGCCCTCGGACAGCAGGAGTGCAGACCTATGCCCAGGCTGCAGCATCCGAAAAATCAAAAAACATCGAAATCCCGACGGACCCTGCTTCTCAAGTTTTCTCAATTATTCTCGCGAAACTTGAAGAGCAAAGCAAAATAAATAAAATTATTCTCGATAGGTTGGTTAAGCTCGAGAGTTATTCACGGAAAACGCGTACTTCACCTAGAATATGAATGAAAAAAGAATGTTAAAAATATGTACTTGGAATGCAAACGGACTTTTGCAAAAACTTGACGAATTGCAAATATTCATGCGAGAAAAAGATATTGACATTTGCTTGATTTCTGAAACTCACGTGAAAAAGGAATCGCATTTAAAAATAAAATGCTATACTGATTACCACGCTTGTCACCCTTCGGGAAAAGCAAGAGGCGGATCTTCCTTGTTTATTAAAGACTGCATTCAACAATGCGAAGACCTAAAGATAGAGCTTGAAACTCTGCAAATGTGCACAATTCGAGTTAAAAATAGTCAGCGTACTATTAAAATCTCATCTATTTACTGTCCACCGCGTTCCGCGCTTGAAAAAAGTGATTTTACTAACTTATTTAAATCGCTGAAACCTAATTTCATTATTGGCGGCGATTTTAACGCGAAACATACGTTCTGGGGCTCTAGATACATCTCGCAAAAAGGTAGAATGCTCTATGGGGCAGGTATGGCGTACAGTTGTGATTTCCATTCGACGGGCAAACCGACTTACTGGCCAGCTGATACTTTGAAAATACCTGACCTGATCGATTTCTTCGTGGTGAAAGGAATATCTAACAACCACATAAAAGTTGAAGAAAGCTTTGATCTGTCGTCTGATCATTCCCCAGTTATTTTGACATTGAGCGAAAAACTATTATTTAACCGAGAGCCAGCGAAATTAACCGGCAGAACAACTAACTGGGAAGGCTTTAGGAACGAAATCGAAGTAAATGTTGAACTGAGCGTACCGCTTACGACACCCTATGAACTTGAGGTTGAAGTCGATCGCTTCGTTGAGATAGTACAGCTCGCCTCTTGGAATAATACGCATAATCCAAGAAAAACACCAGACAAATACGGTCTACGATATCCTGCTGAAATAAAGGAATTAATTAGGGAAAAAAGAAAAGCGCGTAAAAGATGGCAACAAAGTCGTGCTCCACAGCATAAAACCCATCTGAATCGTCTCTGCAATTTGTTAAAGAATAGCATTAAGGATTTTAAAAATCGTGCGATAGGCTCTTACCTTGAAAGTTTAACAGCGAAAAAAGATTCCAATTATTCCCTTTGGAAAGCCGTAAAAGGCACCAAAAGGCCCAAAATCCCCGCGCCGCCACTTAAAATAAATCAAAATGAATGGGCAAGGGAAGATAAAGAAAAAGCGGATATTTTTGCCGCCCATTTGGAAGAAACCTTTAAACCGAACGATGGTCAAGTGGTTCATGACAACATCAACCTCACAAGGATGGTAGTTCCACCATCTGACGATTTAACGCGCAGATCTGCAACGCTTAGAGAACTCGAACGTGAGATCGCGAAACTAAAACCTAAGAAAGCTCCTGGTTATGATTTGATTACCGGAGAAATTCTCAAAGCCTTACCTAGAAGAGCATTTATTAAGCTTCTCCATATTATAAATGCTGCAATCAGATTAAAACACGTGCCGAGCCAATGGAAAGTTGCGGAAGTCATTATGGTTTTAAAACCAGGAAAACCGTCATATGAAGTAAAATCATACAGACCAATCTCGCTTCTTCCAGTCGTATCAAAAATTTTCGAGAGGATATTACTAAGGCGTCTCCAACCGGTTATAGAAGAAAATAATCTAATCCCTGACCACCAGTTTGGGTACAGAAGTAAGCATTCGACAATTGACCAGGTGCATAGAATTACTAACGTAATCGAAAAAGCACTAGAAGAAAAAAAGATATGCTCAGCCGTATTTCTTGACGTCTCGCAAGCCTTTGATAAGGTGTGGCACGATGGTTTGAAATGCAAATTACGACAAATACTCCCCGTGTACCTATACGAGATTTTGGATTCATATCTCGGAAATAGACTCTTCCGTGTTAGAAATGGAAACGAATACTCAGAGCTCAAAAAAATTTCGGCCGGCGTACCGCAAGGAAGCGTTCTGGGGCCGCTTCTTTATCTGTTATATACTCGTGATATACCGAAAGAAGATGGCACTATGCTTGCTACGTTTGCCGACGACACCGCTATCCTAGCAGTAGGTAAAACAATCGAGGAAACGACTGCCAAACTGCAAAACGCATTGAATAAAGTAAATGAATGGACGAAGGACTGGCGGATCGCCCTTAACGGAACTAAATCTGTTCACGTGAATTTCACTTATAGAAAAATTAATGACTTGCCAATTTTTATAAATTTGGCCCGAATTCCCATTGCAAATGAAGCCAAATACCTGGGAATGACACTTGACGCAAAGCTGAAGTGGAATTCGCACGTGAAAATGAAACGTAAAGAATTAGAAATCAAATATAGAGAAATGTACTGGCTGATCGGGAAACATTCCCACCTCAGTACCGAGAACAAACTGGTTTTATACAAGCAAGTGCTAAAGCCGGTGTGGTCCTACGGTATACAACTTTGGGGTTGTACCAAGAAAACAAATACCAATATTTTACAGACCTTTCAAAATAAAGTGCTTAGAGAAATTGTCCAAGCACCGAGGTATGCTAGAAACGACGATATCCACAGGGATCTCGGAATTCCGACAGTCGAAGCTGAAACTAGAAGCTTCGCGCGAAAACATAGAAACCGACTAATCGGACATGTTAATAATACAGTCCTACTTATTTTGGATGAGAGCAATTTATTGCGCCGACTACAAAGGACAAAACCTTTCGACTTGGCGAGATAAGGATTAACCGCATCTAAATTGCGGAATATGCAGGATCTTTCATTGGAAAGTAACCTGCCAAACGTTTATATTTCGTGATAGAAAAATTGCTTGATAAGTAGTATAACTTAGTTGCAGTATCTAACAAATTTATATCGAAGGGAGGTGTTTTTGGTCAGTAAGAATCTGACACTACTATGAGCACGCGCTTGCTATTCTCATAGTGTCTATGGAAGATTTTCACCTACCCTCGGGGAAAAAAAAAAAAAAAAAAAAAAAAAAAAAAAAACTTACTAGGCAACTAATAGAGGAAAATGTCCGTGGCTTCGAAAAACTAGGTTTTCCACAATGCTTCGCCGCTATTGGTAAATATAATAAGTTAAATATTGTAAACACAAGCAAGATTATAACACTTTCATTCTTTAGATGGTTGTCATATCGAGGTTAAACCGTCTGCTGAAGATTACACCGTTTATTACAATTACAAAGGATGGTATTCAACAGTTCTTCTAGCTGCAGTGGACTATCGGTTTGAATTTTTTATATACATAGTTAGTACCTACAATTTTAAAATTCATTTTATATGCATAGATATAGATTTCTTTACGTCAACGTCGGCAGCCCAGGTCGTTGCAATGTCTCGCAAATATATGAGTCTTCGAATTTAAAAGTACAACACCAAAACCCCATTCTAAAGGAGAATTCGAAGAATATTTATGGTATTGACGTTCCCGTGGTTCTAATTGGTGATTCTGCATTTCGCTTTTCTGAAATGCTTATGAAACCATACCCATATAGTCCAACGGCAACCGTCGAACAAAAAAATTTTAACTACGCTTTGTCAAAATGCCGAAGAGTGGTTGAAAACGCGTTTGGGCACTTAAAAGCGCGATTCAGAAGAATTGGCAAAGGTTTAGACAACCACATTGACAACACTTCCTTAATAGTGAAGGCGTCCTGTGTCTTGCACAATTTTTTAAATGTGCACAATGACCAAATAAATCATCTGTGGCAACTTCAAGAAGAAGAGGCTTCAATTCGAGAGCAACCGGAACATGTTTCACGTGTAACCGACAGCAACCCCTCCGCTGAAAATATTAGAAAAGCTATCAGCAACTACGTATCAGGTAAAAACACAGTTATTAAATATTTTTTTATTTTTTGAAAATATCTATTATTTCTTTTAAATATTCTTTTTTTTCGTTCTCGATTTCAAGAAATTTTTTATTCGTATCTTGAATACATTTCAGAGTTTCTAAAATCGCATCATTGAAATCATCCGCCTTTCTTTTCTTTGCAGCAGCAGCTCGCGAAGTCGACGGAGTTGCAAGTGACGGGCCTGTATTTGATCTAATTGATGTTGGCGGGGTTGCAGATGATGTTGACGGGGCTGCGGATGATGTTGACGGGGTCGCAGATGAAATCGACATTCTTGCAGATGACGCACTTGCCGACGTGCTTGCCATCGATGAGTTTGAATCAGAGTTGCCTGCAATTATATAAATACATACATATGTAAATTACTTCACTTTCCAATAAAATAATGTACAGTAAAGCCTGCAAATGGTGGAAATCTTCGGTGCACATTTTTCTACTATTCGCAATAATATTCTTTTATTCGCAGATTCCACTATTCACAAGATTTACTGTAATAAATATATTTCTTACTAATATTGATGCTGTCTTCGACAAGAGATTCCGAGTTTAAATATTTGCGTCCACCTAGCAATTGGTGGACTTTGGCATAGAGGTGCCATTGTGAGGGAGAACCTCCTGATGGACCCACCAACTTCTTTTCATTTCTGTAAAGCAAAATGCTACATTAGAAGTGGCCAAAATTTACTAAGATATAAAAAGACAAACATACCTGAACCGGTTGGTGAGGTTGTGAATCTTAATTTTCACTTCCCCCGGCGTGAAATTAAGGCCCATTTGATGCAGGGTATGTGAAATCTCGGCATAAATGTGGCCATTCTTACGGTTTCCTCGGAGCTCTTCTATTTTTTTGCTCCCAGAGCTCAACGAGAACCTCCTCCTCCACAGCCGTCCACAGCTTCCTTGTTTTGTAGCTTTTACTATCCATTGACTGAAAACAAATTTAAATTAATTTAAATTAACAAATTAAATAAATAAAATATTCTTTTGAAAACTCACCTTTGTCCTGTCCAAATGTCGCATATGTTTTGATTTGTAATATTTTGACGTCTATAAATGAACACAAAATTAAACAGAAGTTCACACTTTAGACTTGTTCGGTTTGACAACCTCTCACGGACGGATGAACTCAAGAAGATTTCAAGAAGATTTCGCCGAAATCTCGAGATTTCGAAAGCTCGAAAATGTATGGCGAAATCTCGGAGATTTGGATGAATTTGCCGAAATCTCGCGATTTCGTTTGGTGTAAACGTAGTATAAGTATGTATTTCCCATACGACGTCTTAAGACAGAGTTACTATGGACTAGTTGAGTCACATCTACGATATGGTATACTGGCATGGGGCAGCGCACCAAAATTATCAGGATCTTTAAACGTCTGTTTAGGAAAAGATACGTAAATATAGTCGTTAAATTGTTTGGCCGTTTCTCTGGAAAGAAGAACCTCTGAACTGCGCCAACTACAGAGTCATCAGCCTTCTAAATATCGCCTACAAGAAATACCATCTACCATGTTGTGTGAACGCCTGTAGCTGTTCTTCAACAACCTGATCGGTGCATGTCAGTGTGGCTATAGATCAGGAAAGTCTATCATCGACTAAATCTTGATTTTACGGCAAATTTGGAAAAATCTAGGAACTTTTAATCGATACCCACCACTTTTATTATCGATTTTGAAGACGCGTGGAGCAATATCTAGCTATTCCATCAAGGTCACTAAAGACCTTACCGGAACCTTTGTTGTCAAAAAAGGATTCAGATAAAGCAACACACTGTTATGGGACTTCTTTAACATCGGTCTTGAAAGAATAGAGCAAAACTCTTGGGCCAACATCAGAGGCAAATTCATATCCAATTACGTTACGGTTGGTTAAATTCATAGAGTTCGTCAAGCTTACACATTTTATGCATACATATGTGTTTGAGAGATAGCCAAAACAAACCGTCTCTCTTCGTCTCTCTTCAGATGTTTACCCTTAGTGACCAAGCCGTGGTGGGTGAGAATCGAACCCATGACCTCTGCGCGGTGCATATCACTAGCTAGTAGCTAGTGATACATGCACTAGACCTCCGGGCTTACACCTTCATTGAAGACAAATAGTGTCAGGAAACTAATGTCAAGATCTGTCAAAAAATCTGTCACGTAAATCGTAAAGAAATCTCACATGAACTTTCTAGCTTCTTGTCATTTACCTGGACTAAGTTTTCTATCATTTGTGATTCATTTATCATTTACCGTTCTTAGCCGTAGCAGCACTTTAAAATGTATCTTAAGATTTCTTAGGATAAAGATAAATCTTCGGAATTGACCCAAATAGTTTGAGTCAGACTCCTAGCTCCATGTACATATATACATATTTAATTCAATGACAAGCGACAGTCGCAACTCGGATACAATTGCTACAGCTCGGGGTGAACCTGGGCCTGCTTCTCGCAACAATTTGTGTGTCCGTGTCATATTTTTGCACGAGTAGAAGGGACCTACCTACAGTTTTTTTTTGCCGGCTCCGAACGGCGAGTTGGGAAGCTGATTGATAAATGATACTCTTTGATTGCTGGTCAGACATTCGAAAGAGGTGGCACCATGAAAAAACTTTTAGGTGTTGGACCTGGGCTGGGATAGTCCAACCCATTTACTACTACACCACGGTGCACACCTCGGATACAATTGCTACGTTGAAAAAATATTTCAATTTTCCTCATCTATCAAAAATAGTTTCGAACTTCAAATGTATACGTTCTCCATATCAAGACTGTGAAGAGATCAAATAACAAAAAGGCATGAGAAGTAGGAGCAAAACAAACCCTTGTACTAGTAGGTACTTTGTACATTGAACATTTTTAATTAACAAACAAACGTAAAAAAAACCATTCTCTTTAGCTTAAAATAAATACACGCAATTAGTTATCCTCTTCCTTTTGGTTTGAAACCCCATTCGAGGAATTTGAAGATGTTTTCTGTTTTTGTTTTAGTTTCTTTGTCGCGTCCCATTCTTATTTGACTTTCGATCTTTTATTTTATTTGGTTTTCAAAAATAGTGCCACTGCACAATATAATTACTAAATTACTTGCCGTAGCACTTTTTTTTGCAAATCGTCAACACGCTTGCATTTTAATCTGCCGATGTAGCTGAACAAGCGCACCACAAAATTGCCACTAGCTGCGTGTTGAGAACGGTCCCAAAAGGAATGTGTGCTCAAATAGTTTTTAATTCATTTATAGTTCGCGTCTAAGTCCTGGGCATAAACTATCTCTTAAAAAGCATCTCACTGGCGAATGCTAATATCTTCGAGATAAAATGTGCAAATTAAAAAAATATCCAATTTGCAATCTTGTTTCTTTGAAATGACATTCGGGCGCATCAAAGCCAAAACGTTTGAACGATGCAGAGGGTGACTTTTTCAACTGCACAGAGAGCAACACTACACAGCAGACTCCGTGTTCAACAATTGAGGCAAATACCAAAAAGACTATCTAAAACTACAACAAATCTGAAGCGATAAATTAATTATATTTTGTGATGCATTTCGTATGGCACTGTTGTAGCAAAAAAGTATCGCATGCTGGCCGTCCCGCGCCCGGCTAGACTTGAAATATTCGATGGATCGCAATGAGGAAGATAAATAATTTTTTTTGTTGACGGGCGAAGTGTCATGATTTGTGTGACAAGTTGAATCTTAACGCCACCTGTTGCAGAAATCTTTAATTTAGAAATTAATATGGCAGACGCATTATTATGGTTTCTGCTTACTTATATCGTCGATGTGTTCCTTTTTATAGCAAACATAAATGAAATATGCATATGTAGATACATGCAAGTATGTCAGAAATGACAGTGGATCGGGGAGTCTGTTACTTACTACATAAGGTTAGCAGTTTGTTGATTTCCTTTTTTTCTAAATAAAATTTGAACACATTTGTGTCAGCATGTTACGAATAACAGTTCACGTGCTTTTAGTACCAAATTTCGTGGATTGTCAAATTTGGAAAAGTGGCGACGAAATTCTTTTGGAGAGAAGTTTATTACGGAAAAGTTAATGAAAAGTTAATTTAGAAATTAATATGGCAGACGCATTATTATGGTTTCTGCTTACTTATATCGTCGATGTGTTCCTTTTTATAGCAAACATAAATGAAATATGCATATGTAGATACATGCAAGTATGTCAGAAATGACAGTGGATCGGGGAGTCTGTTACTTACTACATAAGGTTAGCAGTTTGTTGATTTCCTTTTTTTCTAAATAAAATTTGAACACATTTGTGTCAGCATGTTACGAATAACAGTTCACGTGCTTTTAGTACCAAATTTCGTGGATTGTCAAATTTGGAAAAGTGGCGACGAAATTCTTTTGGAGAGAAGTTTATTACGGAAAAGTTAATGAAAAGTTGATCCTTTTTTTAAGAAAACGAAGCTAATAAAAAATTACGTACATTGATTTGGCAGATTTGACATAACCTTGTTCAAAACGGTTTCGGAACAGCGCTATCGTGTGGCGCTGTCGTTGACCGATTTGAATTCATTTGTTTGTTATGTTGGTACATAAACAAGTTCGCCAAAGTGCAAAGATGAACGGCACTTGGCGGAACAGGAGCAATGAGAAGTACACCACAATCGGGTTGGGATACGATTCTTCATTACCTTCCTCGTGATAGGTTCATCAAAGGCGCAGCAGCAAAGGCGTTTGCTAAAACAAATCATGTATGGTTATGCATCGATACACGAAGAAATACAGCGACTGAGGAGATACAACACTGAAATTCTAACCAGGACTAATGCCCAAAACACATGTGCAGAAATTCTGTATGCAGTACTACGCGCAGCACTGCAGGTTAAACAGACGCACAGTGTTCCGCGTAGTACATATTAAGTGGACAAAATTATTTTTTTGACTATTTCATATTATTCTTATGAGTTAAGTATATTGTAATAAAAAAAAATTGTTTTAAGTGCTTTGTTAACGTTTTGTTACTTACTACTTTATATGGTAAAAAAAAAACAACACAAAATATTTCGTTACTGAGGTAATGGTTTGACAGCAGAGCCGACTAAAAGAGCCATAACTTGCGCTATTGTGATGACCTACAAAAAAAAACATTACTTTTTTTGCGCACTTTTGCGCACTCTGATTTTTTCGCAGCTTATAACTAAGAAGTCGAGCTTTGTATCAAAATAAAGATTGACCCGGGGCAAGGTGGGGCTCATATTCAAAAGTCAATGTAAAAAAATTTTTTTTCCAAAAAACCCTACATCTTATGATTAAAAAAAAAATCGTTAAATTGACTCAAAATTTATTGGAATTATCTATTCACTCTGGTTAATTTAATCCATACCAATTTGGTTTGATTTTTCACACAAAATAATTAAAAATTTGATTAAATACAAATTGATCACTAACTGTGCACTTGACTTGCCATACAACACACTCCAGTTTGAGTTCCACGCTCTAAAATAAAGAGAAAATGTTGTTTACTTATCTTTCAGTTATCCGTTATAAGAATTGCGTTAGCAAGTACTCTCAATTTTGTTATAATAATATCAAAACCCACTTATCTTTGTCACCCTATGATTCTTCTTATCGCTTGTGCTGCCACCACAAATATATTGTAAGAACTATGTAGGTACTATGTACATCTGTCAACTATTCTCCTCCCTTTTTTCAATAAAAGATTGAGCAGATTAAACGTGTTTTAATAAATTTTGTTATGAATTTTTTGAATTTTGTCCACTTATTGGTGTGAAATGGAACACTGTGAGACTCGCAGAAATTATTTCATTTGCAGCGAATCGGCTACTCCCAATTACTGCTACTGATATAAAATCACACTTGCTTTTGCGAAAATTATTTTGATATGATTTGAGAATTCAGAAAGTGACATTGCTTTTATATGTGTTTTAGTCCTATTTGAAATACATTTTCTTTTACAAATTCCATTCATCTCCCATTTTGAAATATAAAAAAACAGAGGAACTTCAAACATCGATGAAACTAAATACCTCAAACTGTGTTTTTTTTTTCTTTTGTGTTGTGTCAACATTGTCGATTGCAGAGAATTTAGAAATAGAGACATCTTGCAGGACAGCACTGCATACAGAATTAACATGTAGCTTCGCGTATTGAAACATGTGTGTTCTAATTTCTCTGCGCAGAGAATTCTGCACAGTTGTTTTGTGCATTAAGACTACATTACTCCTCACTATAACTTCAACTTGGAGGTACCAATCCTATTTCCCAGTAGGCAAGAATTACCGCCAACAATGTGATCAGAGACCAGGAAATAGCACACTTCACCGACGGCTTAGAAATGGACTTAGGTACTGGAGCAGGGTTCTACTAAACAACCGGGAATCTTTTAGACTACCGGATATATGCGGAACTACTGGCGATTAAAAAGGTTGCAATATTTATAAAAGGAAGCGACCTTCATCCGTTGGAGATGGCCATTCTGGAGGATAGTCAACCAGCTCTAAAAGCAATAGAATCAAACAAATCAAAGGCAGTTCAAAAATGTCGCAATGCACTAAATGCCATAAGGCACCACAAGGTTAGACTGTGCTGGGTACCCGGACCTAGCAATATTGAACGGAACTAGATAACAGACGAACTAGCTAGAGCTGGATCGACCATGAGCAAGAGTGATGCCGACACCTCCATATTGCCACCGATTAAAACAGTGTTCAACATAATCGACCATATAACCGAAAAAGTGACCAACGCTCTGCGGCTCACACGAAATGACTGCTTCAGATCTCGTTCTTTATCGCCGAAACTTAATAGGACAAAGACCAATTACATCTGCTCCATATGCTTAATCACCGGAATAATTTTAGGACACTGTACCAAATGTCATATGACAAGCAAATGGGTACCTGAGTCCAACGATATCTGAAGAAGCTGCGGAGAGGGGAAGAAATCGAATCGATCCAACATCTACTCTGCTACTGCCCTGCCCTCCAAGAATGACGCCTCCGTATAATAGGTCATAGATTCTAACGTGCGTCTGCGGATGCATATTAACTCTGGGAAAGAAGACGTCCAGCTAACTGGAAGGTGTTGTTGGTTGAGGCCTTGGTGCACCCGGACTTTAGCGCCACCTAAGTACGCAAGTAAATAAGAAGACGTCTTGAATGCACGATATAATGTTCGTAGATCAAGAAGAAATAAACTTCACGAACTTATAATCTGACAATTATGAGAGCCAGTATTTGAATTATAATACCTTCTCAAACGCAACTGAATGTTGAAACTAAAACCATTTGTCAATCTTTCTCTGATTGGTCATGCTCATGATTAAGGAGGTGTTTTTGATGCGGTTGGAGTCCCACAGTACTCTGGGCTTCCAACCCCACAACGTGATCCTCTCCCAGCAGGTTGACGATACAACGTTAAACAAATAAAAATAATGGATGGTTTTAAAATAGTTATTTGTTTATTTTTCAGCATGTAGGCATAGTTAAGAAAAGATTAAGGTCTTAAAAGTTGCGTATATGTATTGACTTTTTTTGCCAATTCGTTTAACTACTTTAAAGTTAGGAGTTAATATGTGAGTCAACCTCAATAAAATAGGTATAAAACAAAATAACATACATTTTCTTGTAAACAAACAACATTTAACGAAAATAACAATTATTATAGAATTTATTTTACGTTAATCGGTGCAGTATTTGCGGAGATTATCGCGCACAGAGTTTCTTTAAGTTTCGTCTTTATATAGTAGTAATAATAATAATAATAATAATTATGATTTAATGTGTGTAGGGTGATGAACAACCCCAGTTGCTGTTCACGTAGAAAAAAAAGCCTTGCCTTCGGAAGGTTAACATAATCTAGCGAGTGATTCATTTAGGGTTTAGAGGGAATTATTTTCAAAAATAAGAAAAAAATAAAAATTCAAATTCAGTTAAATTTTTTTGGGTAATCTTTATTATCATACAAAAGAATCATTCTTTACATCTACATTTTAAAGATAATTTCGTTCAAATGACGCGTACAAGCATTTTGTGTGATATTTGGCGTATGTATGACGCAAGTTATGTTGGCTTCCAATTTTTCAATCGTAGCCGGCTTATCCATGTAGACTTTGGACTTTGCATAGCCCCAAAGGAAATCAAATGTCGTCGAGATTATGGGCTTCAATTTCAGGCAGCTAATAGTCCATTATCGGGCGCCATCCGCAGTTACATTTCGGCTGTCATCATCGCGTACACTCTTAGCTACCGCCGCTATATTTTCCTTAGTAAGTACTGGATGTGATCTATTTGGTCAGTATAGCAATGGTATAATGAATTGTGCGTTTAGTAGGCCGATTATGTGGACCGTAAGTTACTCACACATTCCTCGTAGAACGCTCATTTTTGTAAGTCATTGTTTATGCTATTATTTATTTAGCTTAATACAAGCAAACAAAAAACTTAAGCAAACTAAGAAACTTAGACTAGACATAGAACTAACATTTACAAATTTAAACTAATTTATAAGAGAAGAAGTGGTGAAGAGGAGAGGGAAACTTAAACTAACACTTAGGACGAAGAGGTATAGAGCGAAAGGAGGATATTCTAGAATTAAAGTCAAGGCGGTTCTGTGCGTTGATGGCCAGACGTAATATTCTGAAGATTGGTTCGAAATGGCCGTAGTTGGTGCGGTGGTGAGGAAGACGAATGAGCGGTACAGACCTAAGGTTACGTGGGTTGGTGTAGAGGGAAATAATTTCTAGTAGAGCGGGGGAATCGATTGTACCTATTAATAGTTGGTGCACGAAGAGTTTGTCTGCTACTTCGCGACGTTTTGCAAGGGTTTGAAAGTTAATCAATTTTAGCCGATCTTCGATCTTATTTTACATTAATTTTATATCTTAATCTATGATACAATAAAGGTCAACGCATGACACTTTATTCTTGGTTGCAACGTAGCACAAATGTGCTGGCAGCAAGTTTTCTCACCTACGTTTGTGTAACACGCGTGATATTTCATAAAATCCCTAGTGAGGAAAGTACCTCTAAACGAATCACCCGTTACAAAGAGGCCCTATCTTGCCAGCCTGTACAGCTATTACACAGCAAGGCACTGAATTCTCGCTTATATTGAAGTGTCAAAACACAACTGCCATAACAAATTAGGTACTATTCACATTAGATGACTTTAGCTTCACTTGTTAAAAAAAATTGAAACTTTGTTATTTATTGAAAACTTCGTCATGATCCATCAGTCAAAATTGAGAAAAAGATAAAAAGCTGCGTTTATTTCGGACGACTATAAAATATAAACATCATCATAATAGGACATCTGCCAGGCGTATTCCATCCGATATGTCATTACTAAAGTCCTGACCCACAAAACTTGAAACCAAAATAAACTAAGTCATGTCTACAAAGATCTTTCCATTAAAGCTCGCTGCCAATTTAAGAGCACCCCATCCGGTAGTCATTCGTCAACAATGTGATTTAGTAGATATTCATCCAGGAGCACTATTTACTGCATGTCTACCTGCATCTGTGAAAAAATTGTACCAATAAAACGTCAACTAAGCCAATTGCAAGCGCTTGAATTGTAAACGATTCGAAAGAACATCGTGTGTTTTAACCAAAAATAAAAAACAATTGGTTGCCTGTTTGATAAAAGGATTCATGTGCCAAAAAAAAACCGCCCACACACATATGAGTAGGCGTGGTGATATTCCATTGGGTGGATACAGAACAGATACATATTTCGAATATTTTTAGAATTTTTGTCACGAGGGAATTAACTTAAAAGTTGGCGCGAATAAAAGCGACTATTAGTGAATTTCAGTATCTTTTGTATGCCTTAAGTGCATCCTCGAATCCCAATATGCAGGGGGGAGCTTTATTTTTTTACGTTATAATATAATTCACTATCATATCGAGACTAGACTTACGATAAAACTTACCCCATTAAGGAAGGATAAAAGTTAATGTACCAGTAGGAGGATGGATGTTTCGGTTTTAAACAAAAAAAAAATCCAAATTTATTATGTTGATGAAAAATGATGGCAGTTGTGTGCTTTATTTCCATACATTCATGAGCGAAAGCAACAGCAGATAGTGCTAAAGTTTGCTTTAATTCAAAGGATTACACAGCTGCACTGCAACAGTGTGTGGAATGTGCTGTGGATTTTTTGTTTTGCTCATAATGTGGCTGCGATGTCCTTAATGGCGTTTCTTACAAAAATAATCCTTCTATTCTTTGCATTATATGGAGATGCTCTGAGTAAAGAGTTCAATTTTTTGAGATTAGGATGTGTGACAACAACGTTGATGGTGATGGGGAAATGATGTAATTCATCTGTTCGTCATGCACTTGTAATCACTTGTGGTGGAATTTAAATTAATGACATATTTTTATACTTTGAATGATGACGGGTAAAGAAGACGTTTTTTTTCTGTCACTTTAGAACACGATTGTCTACTTATGATTTTGCGGAAACGTAAATATTTTAGCTGAATTTAGCGGCGATGTTATTCACTTACTTTAACCCGGGTTAAAACTTGCAGTTAATCACAAATATAAGTAAACGCGATTCATAGAAAAGTTGTTCAGAACATTGTTCATAATATATCTTAGTTTGTTGCCAAAAGAGAAAATTACAAGTTCTGGACCCGATAGGTGGCACTGGAGTCGAGTCATCAACAAATTCTATATTTAGGGAAACAACCAAACAAAGAAAACAAACCAAAAAAAATCCCGAGCTTACAAACATGTTTCTCTCATGTTGAATGGAAAAGAATTTGATCACATTCTCAATTACAAGCGGGAAAGGTAGGCTCTAATTAAAGAATTTTGCGCCGGATAATCACCTGCTGTGAAAAGTGGAGGAAAGCACGTTGTAAGAACCCTGAGCAAAAGCACCGTGTTCGAGCACATTTACACCAATGTAAAAACCATACCTTATATCAAACACGCTTATAAGAAAAACACTGATATAATGCATTTTTTTTTTTTTGCAACATCGATTCTCCGCTTACCTCTGGAATATGATGTGTACATATAAGAAACTTTTGTACGACACCAAAAAAGTCGCATCTAAATGTTCCTTAACCCATTCGCACCTGTTGGGACACATATGTCCCACTAATGTTCCCATAGCCCTAACATCAAACATTTACATCGAAAATGGTTGATTTACATCCCATACTGTATTTTAACAATTCCTAACGGTTTATCTTCAAATTTATTGACAACTGTGCCAATATTACCGTGTTCATTTACGTTTATAAGGTTGTAGTGCTTAGATATTTTTCTATAAGTCATTGGAAAAGTGTAAATTGAACGATTTTTTGTAATTTATAAGCATACAAAGTAGTTAGTTAGTTTATATGACTTTTATTTTCATTTTTAATTCATAACATTCAATATAATTCTAAGTCTATTATGGTTTGGCCTATGGCCGTCTACCAGATTGACAATAGTTACATTTCTATTTTTGTTTTTAACAGCGAACAAAGAAAAAGGCAATATGTATATACATTAAACATTAAAAATCTTCTTCAACTATACATTTTCTATAAGATAAGCATTTATAAGAAGAGCATTTGCACAGTAGTTGAAAAGTAAATCCCAGCCTCGGACTCCATTTAAGATTTCAATTGCTTCACCTAATTCCAGGGTATACGAATCGAAGAATCTCAATCGAATTTCTTTTAAAACTGGGCATATTGTAAGGAAGTGAAATATATCCTCTCGTATCTTCATATTGCAAAGATTGCACAAGACAGGTAGCTCTGGACGGTGTGGAATGAAATTCAAATTTAATAGCTCTCCTCTGATTTTAAAAATTACGCTGATCTTTTCTATTGAGTTACAGTTTAAAAAGTAAGTTCTTTCTGCTAGATCGTATTTCAACTTGCTGTAATATGTCCTATACTGGGAAGACTGTGCTTCCGTTACAAATCGATCATACATAGTTCGACCTACTTTTTGCAATAAGACGTTGAGTTGTGCTTTTAGATATTCAAGCTTGCTCTACTTCTTATTACACTCTTGAGTACAACTTTTGGCAGTCTGTCATTACTCATTGCCATAACTTTTACTATGTAGTCGAAATGTAGTCTCAGTGTTTCCAAGAACATAGGCGGTGTACCAGTCTCTAGATGCAGCATATAATTAGGCGTAGCACTTGGTAAACGAAATATTCGCTTTAAGAAATACCTAAGAAACTTTTCTATTTCAACAAAGGAACAGTATCCCCACACCTGCGCTCCATATAAAAGAACTGAAGCTGAAGTTGTGCGAAAGAGTTTCTGCTTCGAGCTATGGCTTAAATACTTGTTGTTGATGCAGCGACCCCATACCGATGAGATTGCTCGTTTAGCTTCAGATAGTTTGGTTTCTAGATGTTTCTTCATATTCAAGTTCGAAGACACCAAAATTCCTAAGTATTTGTATTCGCGAACAACTTCCACCATTTCTTCTTGATACGTCCATCTTTCACTTTGAGAATATCTGCCACCACCGCCTCTGAACACCATTACCTTCGATTTATTCAAGTTCACGCTAAGGTTCCAGTATTTGCAGTAAACGCTGAGCCTATTCATCATTAGCTGCAACCCATCTACAGTGTCGGAAAGAAAAACGATGTCGTCTGCATACTTAAGAGCCTGAATTTGTATGTTGCCAAACTCGATTCCACCTTTTACAGTATCTGATATGTCGTTGATGAAAAGGATAAACAGTAACGCAGTCAAGATACATCCTTGCTTCACTCCCATCGTTGTTGTGAATTCTCCAGAAATGGACTCCCCATCCCATACATACGCCACATTATTTGCATACATTGCTCTTAAAATGTTGATTATTTTCGTTGAGAAACCTATATTATATAGTTTGTAGATCAGAGCATCGCGCGCTATGGTGTCGACAGCCGCTCGAAAGTCAACGAAAAAGGCATATAGTTTTTTATGTTTCTGTTTATATATCTCCGCAATATTAAGTAATGCAAATATTTGATCGACTGTCGAGTAATTCTTTCTAAATCCTGCCTGAGACTCCTGCAAAACTTTTTTATTTTCAACCGAGCAGGTAAGTCTGTTGTATATAAGGGCAGCAAACAGCTTGGCAGAGGTGTTCAGGAAAGATATTCCTCTGTAGTTTGTAGGATCGTTATAGTCACCTTTTTTGTGCAGTGGATAGATAATTGCCTTTTTAAAACTTTCTGGAATATTTGCTGATTCAAAGATTCTATTGAATTCCCCTGTAAGCGCAGACATGAATTCATATGTGCAGTTTTTATAGAACTCGTATGGAATTCTGTCGTCTCCGGGAGCCTTTCTCGTTTTTGCTTTATTAATGACTTCTTTGATTTCTTCTAATGAAAACGGGCTATCTAGGAAGTCATCGATAATTAGTGGAGCTGCATATTGGAGTGGTGGTGATATCTGTGGGGAATTAAGCAGATTGTTAAAGTGGTCCATTAGCTGCGTTGCTTTAAGCGACGAGGCGATGCTATTCGTTTGTCCATTTATATATTTTACAGCTTTCCAAAATTCCGCTGAAGATGTGGAGTTGTTTATAATAGCAATACGTTGCTGTTCAAATGCTGTCTTTTTTTCATAGCAAATGCGCTTGTAGTTCTTATTTGCTTCGCCATAAAGTGTCTTAATGATTCTGGTATTATATTCCCTAAAAAGTTTTAGAAGTTTGAAAGAGTTATTTCTAGCTCCCAGACACTCATGATCAAACCACTTTTGTTTTGGGATTTTATTTTTTCTTATGGGCAAGTTCGGATCTGCTTTTTTAATCATACTCGTAAGGGCATCGACATCCGGTAAAATATCCACTGCGTGCAATCGCTCAAGTTCAGCATTTAAATTACTGCGATACATATTTCGCGTTCGGTCATTCCACACTAGTTTTGGTAGGAGTCCTAATTGCCTTATACTCCTCTCATTCGTAGGCCTAGATACCAAACAATTAACTTCGAGTGGCATATGGTCCGAGAAAGTCTCCATGCCTATCCGAAAATCACTAAGGAGGAAGTTCCAATTTCCAGAGATGCAACAGTAGTCAATTACTGAGCATGCCTTTCCATGGATAAATGTGTACTCTCCGCAATAATCACCTTTGCAACTTCCATTTAGAATACTGCAGTCGTATGCATCCGCAAGATCAAGTAATTTTCTACCCTTATGGTCACAAATTGCGTCTTTGGAAGTGCGGTTTATGCGCATTGTGGGTATTTTGTAACCGCTCACAAAATTATTTTGAGAAAGTCCTAGCCGACCATTAAAGTCACCAATGAGCATCAAATTTGTTTCCCTTAAGTTCTGTAGTACTTCCTTAAGATTTTCATAATCGCGTTGCCAGTGACTAACATTCAAATAAATGGGAATTATGAATAACACGCTGTTATTCGTTCTAACATCGAGGACATACGATTCTTCCACTCTTTTAAAATTAACCTCTGCATAATTAAGACCCTTTCGATAACCATACAATTCTCCACCACTTCCTCTCCCAAATGTTGACGATTTAATTGCAGGTATCCACTTCAATTCGTAATTTAAAAATATTTTTTCAAATGTCTTCTCTTCATTTTCTAATACATGGGTTTCGAACAATACAAAGATGTCGAATTTTTTGACATAATTAAAAAAGTTTGTAAATAATAATTTATTCTTTAATCCAGCTACGTTATAACTTAAAATACTTAATTTAATATTATTTCTATTCTGGTAGACTTTTGTGTATCAAGCTTTATGTGAAGACGTACTTGCGTGTCCACCCAAACGGTTCTCAGCAATCACATTTTTTTTGATAGCGCTGGCAGCATTGACATTTTGTGACATATTTGACGTTTCACGAGCATTGTTTACAAGTTCATTCATAAATTGTTTCGGTTGTAAAATGTCTCCAACTAAATTCTTTAAAACTTCAAATCCGCATTTTTCGCCGCATTTCAACCTTTTCGCGAAATCCTAAGTGAATAGTTTATCCGCGACGCACAATTTATTGTCTCTTAAGACAGTTTTGATCTCAGGCTTCTTTCTGCGTAAGACTTGCATTTTTTTTCTGGTGTATACATTGGAGTAATTGTAAGTGAAGATTCTTTTTGTACTTTACGTTTTATTGCCTTTTTTATGCGCTGGGACACATATGCCCCATCCGGTCTATTAGGTGGGAAATATACGTCTCATTGGGCAATTGCTACTTTATTTCGCAATATCTGTATTATTTCGAAAAATATATTTGTTTTGCCAGTTACCATAAAAAAATTTACGTACTGTGTAATAATTTTCTAACGATGTCTTACATCTTTCTTCTTAGGTATGTAACAATATGAATTGATAAAATAAATTTGTTTAAAAATATGTTCTTTTATATTTATTAATAATAACCTAATGGGACGTATATGTCCCACCCATAAAACCGGATGGGACACATATGTCCCGGTACTCCCAGCGCCCCCTACGGACAATCTTGTACATTTTTTGCTAGAAATATGCTAAAGGCAAGTCATTTGAACAGATCAACATTAAATTATTGATGTACGTCTACTGACTGCATTCCGGGTCGAAAGGGTTAAATGTGAACGAACATGCCCTTAGGAAATACATGCATTTCTGAACACTCAAAGAAAAGTCATAAATGTCAGTTCAGTTGTGTTTGAACCTGACGATTCTGTTGTTGAGATGCTAAGTAGTATCGACGAA
Source organism: Brachyopa scutellaris (assembly GCA_949775065.1). Classification (NCBI taxonomy): domain Eukaryota; kingdom Metazoa; phylum Arthropoda; class Insecta; order Diptera; family Syrphidae; genus Brachyopa; species Brachyopa scutellaris. Next base: position 103,889,787 of record OX459112.1, read on the forward strand.
GAATTTGAAAACGAAGAAAATTTAAACTGTTTCGGAGTTGCAAGATTGTAATTTTTGAAATGACGTTCAGGGCGATGATGAAAACGAAATCGAAGAGGAAGAAGAATGTGATCAAACGTCTACACCAAGGCCGCCTACTAGGGACGAAGTTTGAGAGCTTTTTTTGTTCTAAAGGTTTATTTAAACAGCGATGAGGAATATGACAGCTACCTCGAAAAAATTTAAGATTTTTTCTTCAAATAAAGGGAGGAAGCTCTCACTCAAACCACCATTGACCGATATTTAGAAGAAACTTAAGTTTCAATTATTTTGTAACTATGTTTCATACATACCTACCAGTACATATACATATTTATTATTTTTTGTTTTGCAATTAAAGTGCTCTGAATTTTCTTGTTCTTTTTTTTCAAATAAAGTGAATTTATTTTTCGTTGTTTAAAAATGAATGTTTTTTTTCTGAACGAACATTTTTTATAAGATACTTCTGTTTCTTAAATCCGTGTTTTTCTTATAAGTAACTTTTTTCTTATATCCGTGTCTAGGATAAAAGAAATACACGCTTATAAGAAACAAAATTTGTGACATTTATGCAAAACTGAAATACATCCCCAATTCCACTCTTCACCTAGAAAAGTTTATGGTGACAGTTTGATGGACTTTTCATTTCATTAACCACGAAAAACCTCAATGTCCGTCAACAAAATACGGATCGCCCAGGTAAACATCCATCACGCTAAAGCAGCTTCAGCTGTGATTGCCAGGATGTTTACCACTCAAGACCTTGGGCTTGCACTAATCCAGGAGCCATGGATCTGGAAGGGGCTTATAAGAGGACTTTCTTGCAAGGATGCACAGGTAATTTGGGATATGAGGGTAACCAAGCCTAGAGCTTGCATCTTAGTCAGGAATAAATTTAAGCCCATTTTACTTTCAGAATTTGCCACAAAGGACACTGTACCCATCCAGCTCACTCTTAGAACTGGGGGGGCTGTCCAGAACCTAGTGATAGCATCAGTCTACTGTGCCGGGGATGGACCGGCTGCACCAGAGGAATTGCAAAGACTTGTGGAGCACTGCAACAAGCTGCAATTACCAATACTTCTGGGCTGTGATGCGAACGCGCATAACGAACTATGGGGGAGCACCAACAACAATCCTAGGGGTGAGTACCTATTAGAATTCATACTTAGCTCCTCACTTGATATATTAAATGTAGGAAACACTCCGACCTTTGTCACTAGAGTTAGGCAGGAAGTCTTAGACCTCACGCTAGGTAGTCCGAGCATCAGCAGGCTAATCAAAAACTGGAGGGTATCTAATGAGCCCTCCATGTCTGATCACAGAATTATAGAGTTTGAGATTGAGGAGACAAGTATCATCTCAAATCCAATTAGAAATCCAAGGAAAACCAACTGGGATAGCTTTAGGGAAAATCTAGGCGCTAATCTGGAGCAAATAAAGGTAGGAAGAGCTCCGGCACACCCCCTAGAACTTGAGAATACGGTAAATGATGTGACAGGGGCCCTCATTGACGCGTACGAGACGAGCTGCCCCACTCGTACAACCAGAGGTAATAGGTCAGTACCATGGTGGAGCAATAAACTGTCAAAATTAAGATCCGACACTCGCAAGCTTTTTAATCTGGCTAAGCGTAACGGTGACTGGCAGAGCTACAAGACGGTACTCACTCATTACAACAAAGAAATAAGAAAGGCGAAAAGAGACAGTTTTAGGGGTTTCTGTGAAACAATCACAAACACTCCGACAGCTGCCAGACTTCACAAGGCACTTTCTAAAACAGGCGGAATCTCAACGTCTCTAAAAAACCCAGACGGCAGCTTCACGGAGAATGAAGAACAGAGGGCACTTTTGCTCCTAGAAACTCACTTTCCTGGAAGCTCACTCCGTGTAGAAACCGTGGGAGTTAACCACGCCATTAGACCACGTAGAGTTGACTGGGAGCTTGCTTCCACTATCTGCTCTAAAAGTAGGTTGGAATGGGCCATCAAAACCTTTCAACCGTTCAAATCACCTGGTGTAGATGGAGTTTTCCCAGCACTCCTTCAGGAAGGAAAAGAGGAACTCCTGCCACTCCTAGAGAAAATAACTAGAAGTAGCCTTGCATTGGGCTATGTACCGAGTCAGTGGAGTAGGGCAAAGGTGGTCTTCATACCAAAAGTGGGGAAAAAGGACCCAATGCAGCCTAAGTCCTATCGTCCAATCAGTCTCACATCTTTTCTTCTGAAGACTATGGCAAAGGTTGTCGATAACTATATAAGGGAGGAGATTCTCCACAGATCCCCCTTACATCACTCTCAGCACGCGTATAGAGCAGGCAGATCAACAGAGACTGCTCTATATCAACTAAATACTATAATCCAAAGTGCACTGGACACTAAGGAGACTGTACTCTGCGCTTTTCTAGACATTGAAGGAGCCTTTGATAACACTTCACATGAAGCGGTTGGACGCTCCTTGAGCAGGAAAGGCGTTGACGACACTATCATAAGATGGGTACGCGAGTTACTGAGTTACACAAGATCGGCGGAAACTTGCACGACACTACACACCATCAAAATAAATACCACTAAGGGTTGCCCGCAGGGGGGAGTACTATCACCGCTGCTCTGGAGTCTCGTCGTGGACGAACTCCTTGAAAAACTGACCAACCTCGGCATAGACTGTCAAGCTTACGCTGATGACATTGTCCTAATCGCTAGAGGGAAATACGAGGAAACCTTATGTGATATAATACAAAAAGGGCTTATAGTGACAAAAGAATGGTGCAATATAGCGGGACTTAACATCAATCCGGCCAAGGCAACGCTAGTACCCTTCACAAGAAAGAGGAAGCTTCCGCACATGAAGACTATTACCCTCTCAGGATCAGTCATTACTTCTGTGCTAGAAGTCAAATACCTAGGAGTGTACCTTGACAGTAAACTGAACTGGAAGAAGCACACAGAAGAGGTTACCAAGAAAACGACTCGTGCACTCATGATATGTAAAAGCATAGCCGGCAAATCATGGGGCTGTCGACCTCATATTCTCAGATGGATGTATATTAGCATGGTGAGACCTGTGATCACCTATGGGGCAATAGCATGGGCAAAAAGAACCAGTCTGACAACTACGAGAAATACACTAAATAAAGTGCAGAGACTAGCATGCGTATGCATGACGGGTGCAATGAGAACCTGTCCAACTGCAGCACTGGAGGTGTTATTGGAGCTTACTCCATTGCATCTGGTAGTGAATGAAACCGCAAATAGGACGTTTCTAAGAATGGCCAAAGAAGGAATAGGAAAAGGAAAATGCATCAGCCATAAAGACCATCATACAATGGCCAATAAGCTTCCCCTTCTAGCCCTTCCTAGAGACGACGGGATTAGAAAATTCAGCTGGAAGAAAAACTTTCATATCAAACTCAGCAACAGAAAGACTGGAGCAACGAATCTAGAATCTATGGGCTAAGTCCGCACACCATCAAATGGTACACGGATGGTTCAAGAACTAAGGAAGGAACGGGGGCAGGAGTGTTTGGGCCCGGAACTAAACTATTCGAACCCATGGGCAGCTACACCAGCATTTTTCAAGCTGAAATCTGTGCTATCGACAGATGTGCCCAACTCAATCTTGATAAGCTCTACAATAGATGCGACATTGCAATAATGTCAGATAGCCAAGCAGCTATCAAGGCAATAGGAGCCCAGATCATCAAATCTAGAACCTAGACAAACTAAATAGACTGGGCGAACGAAACAACGTCACCATATACTGGGTACCAGGACACCTGGGGATAGAAGGTAATGAAGAGGCGGACAAACTTGCCAGGAAAGGAGCTGCCACACCATTTGTGGGTCCTGAACCCTTCTGCGGCATAGGGGAACATACAATAAAAGAGGAGCTCCGATCACTGGAGAAGACAAACAGGGCTAAGTCCTGGACAAAAACTCAGGGTCTAAGACAGGCAAAGAAACTGCTCGGTAATTTCAACCTGAAGAGATTCGAAGCTTGCATCAGCCTTGACAAAAACAAACTCCGCATCCTGACTGCGTTTCTTACTGGGCATTGTAAACTCAGGGGACATCTCAGGAAGCTAGGTCTATCAGATGAGGACTCATGCAGATTTTGCGATGAGTCCAGCGAAACTCCAGAACACATACTGGTGGAATGTGGGGCATTAACCCAGAAAAGATTCAAGTGCTTGGGTAAGTACCAAGTTACAGCAGAGGATCTACCACTCATAGCACCCAAAATCCTGCTGCGATTTCTCAGGGAAATTGGTCTGGATGAGGTGCTGTGACCTATGGAATTCTCACCTGGGCTAGGTGTGAGCGAAGCTCTCTCTAACCGATTCCAATAGGAATAATGACGAGAGGGATGTTCCTTCGTCTAGGACTTGTAGGGGGCACAATAGATCTTAAGGTCGCGGTGCATCTCACCCTTCAACAATAATAATAATAATAATAATAATAACCACGAAAAACGATAAACGCCATACAATGCAATAGCATGGTACGATACGTGTACATTTCAATGCTTAACCCCAAACCTCACGTGTAACAGTACAGAAACTCTTTTATTTGGGATTGGAAATTCTTCCCCATCCACGGCACTGTCCTGATGTTTCAGTCAGTCTAAAGTCTTCCTTCCCGAAAATCTTCCGATACGAAGATAAAGGCCATAAAATCCTTTCAATTCAGAAATTCTTCAAAAAACTAGTACTTGATGTTTGACGTCGGAAGAGCGTTGTAGTAGATGAAACCGCCTTTTATTTTGATTGAAGAGAAATGTATAAAAAGGTATTATTGACTTCAAATGTTTGCTACTTAATCGAAGATTTCATGTGGTATAATAGTAGAAAAATGATGCTGTTGTTTATTCACACTTTTAACATTTGGTGTGAATCAACAAGGTTCGCGGATTTTTTTGCGGCTCTTATATCTACCCAGCACCACATTGCCGCGTTTTGTCTAATTAGTAAAGCGACTGTTACTGTTTTAGTTGGTACACGGGCGAAGCCGGGCGGGACAGCTAGTTCATAACATAATAGTAAGCAAACAGTTGGAATGTTATGAGTACTTCACGAATCCGTTCATTAAGAGCTAATAAATTTAGTATTTCGTTGAGTATCCCTAGGCTTTAATGACAGCCTTTATACATGAAGGCACTGAACTAACCAAGTTTTGCATAACGTTTTGGCCAATTTAAGACCATTCGTCCTAAAGAGAACGATTTCTATCATTCTTGTTCCGTATCTCATATGTTCTTATCTGTCGGTCAAGGTGTGTGGAGAAATGGGACGGGCCGTCCTTCAGTAGTACAAGACGGCAATGACTTAACAGGACAAAATACAAACATTGACGACAGGAAGTGACGACAAACATTAACATCCACCACGTGACATGACTTAGGTTGTGGCTGCGGGTTCATTTAAGGGGCTACCTCTACTACATCGGCCAAAGAGGTGGTCATGGTTGTCTTCGGACATTAAGGGTGGGTTAGCCAGACCTTTGCCAATAACAGCAGGCATGTCTCGGGTTCTTGACGAACCTTTACCGTAGAGAGACTGAGGACAGAAAGATCTCGACCTAGGGTTAGTCGCAGGTAGATATAAGTTAGCATAGGTTTAGTTTAGGGTTAAGTTATAAGATTTCGGTTTAGTTTAGGTTAAGTAAGACTAGCTAGGTTTAGTTTCGCGGTTCAATTCCTCGCTTTCTCTGGGGTATTGGCATAGGTCCTTGGATTTTTCTTCTCTTTCATCTCTCTCTTCTATCCTATCTTTAGGGTCCGTCCGTGGTCTGATTAACGTAGCTTTCTCTCTCTCTTTCTTTTGTTTTTTTTTGTATTGGCACGAGAATTTTTGTGTATGAACAGGTGGTGTATGGTGGGGTTGGCAAGAACTACCCCCATCCGATGAGCTTAAGTCGAGCAACCGCGAGCGTGCCCCGCCCTCCTCACCTGCCCCTGTGGCAGCTGATAAAATACCCATTCTTTGTCTACATGAAGAGCATGCTTGGGGTCATTGTCTTGCTGGAAGACAAATGACCCATCTCCTCCAACTTTCCGGCACTGTTTTTCGGGTTGTTCTTTAAAATATTTAAATAAGCATTCTTGGTCTATCAGAGAATCGATAAACACTAACTTTCCAATGCCAGATGCTGCCATACAATTACAGATCCTCAACTGTGTTCCACCGTTCCTGACATATTCGAAAGATTGAGTTCTGGGTTTTTTCCCTCTAAACCTGTTCACGTCCGTCTGCGCTAAGAATGTTGCTCTTTTCACGAAAAATGGCGATGTTCCGGAAGTCTACTTGATTACAGCAAGGACACACTAGGGCTGGGCACATCGAACAAAGCTAATGTCCATGGGCTTTTGTATATTGATGTCGCTTCTTTTGATTGACTTGCGCTAACATACGGTTGCTTTCTAAAATAAGTAGCGTGCTCAATAAGCACGCGACGAAGAGTTTGGGGGTTGCATAGACTTGGTGCATTAATTTTGGGACATATTCTGCTTCACTTTCCGCTTTATAACCAGATTCTCATGGGGTGTGAATTTGCAAGGACGTCCAGACCGGTGCTTATTTTCTATGTTGGCGGTGGTTTTATATTTTGTAGTAATTTTATAAATCTATATACATACACACATATATAAAAAAGAATTGGTGTCTGTTTGTACAAGCATAACTCGGCTGAACATCATCCGATTTGCGATTGGATTTTTTTGTTGGATTCGTATTGATAAACAGGTAAACACACAATGAAGCCGAAAATTTGAACATTTTAAAGAAAAATGGAAAATTCAGAAAAATCTCAACTCGCCGTTCGGAGTCGGCAAAAAACTGTAGGTCCCTTCTATTTACTTACTTAGTTGGCGCTACAGCTCGAGGTGAACCTGGGCCTGCTTCTCGCAACCATTTGTGTGTGCGTGCTATATTTTTGCACGAATGGAAGGGACCTACAGTTTTTTGCCGACTCCGAACGGCGAGTTGAGAAGCTCAATCGTGACAAATGATACTCTTTGATGCTTGTCAGACATTCGAAAGAGGTGGGCACTGTGAAAAACTTTTAGGTGTTTGCGGCGGGATTCGAACCCAAGACCGCTGGCTCAGTAGTCCGACGCACTAACCACTTGCGCTACGGTGCCCTTCTATTTCGTGGAAGAAATAACACGCACACACCAATGGTTGCGAGAAGCTAGGCTTGGTTCTGTATAGGACTGCTGACGCCGTATATTTTAAGGTTATCGGCACATCAAATCTGGAGTTGCATCAATACAAATTGCCTTTATTCATCCACTGTTTTCCTGCGATTTGGTAATTAAGAAAATTAATTAATTTTGTGGATAACGATTTTCAATAAGGTATTTTGTCAACGACCAATTTGTGTTTAATGCAATTGATTGACGGTTTAGTGTAATAATGCCATCGATAAGACGATCTAACATTGGAGCTCGCAATAAAAATATGAGACGGGTGGCTAATCTACGTGCAAATGAAACGGATGAACAGCTTGCACATCACAATGAACAAGCCCGTTTACGAATGGATAACATGGAGCCGCCGAAGACGAAGAGCCACCGCTGCCATTGTTAGGGCAGGGGTCGGCAATATAGGAGACGCCACCTCATCAAAGAAGTTAGATGTCCGACTCAGTGTTCCCAGATGAAAAAGCTGAAAAACTTGTTTTTCCGAAATAAAAATTTTTTTCAAGATTTTTCCCAAATTTAAAAAGTACGATATTTTAAAGTGCTTAAATATTGTTTATTTTTTAAATAAAACTTAAAATGACATATGTATATGTACTAAAGATACATAAAACATACATTTGTATAATGTACCCATGTACATAAATTTAGCACTAGAACCGCCGCCGTCCCATTTTTGTCCCACCGACACTTTCAATCACCTCAAACTTCGTTTGTTTTTAATTTAGAATCATTAAACTTCCTGACTTTTACTCAATTGGTATATTTTAATAATATTTAACACTTTCATCTTTGTAATTGTCATAGGTTTTGAAAAAAATATTGATTTACCTAGAATCGCCGCTGGGTCATTTTTGTCCCACCATAATAAAATGAAGAGAATATATCTATCTGTCGCTAGCGCAAGAGCTTGTGATTCCCCCTTAGAGTTTATTTTTACACCGATTTCAATGATTCTAACACTGATCGAAAGCTAATAAACTGAACTTTGTTCATCAGTATAAACAATTTTGAAAAAGAGCATATGAGTAAAGTTAATACGAAAAAATTTATTACCAATGCCAACGGGTATAGGGTCTCTACATGCGAGATTCCTCGCACTGGTATACTATTAGGTAGTAAAGAAAGTTCTTGCGGTTTTCAACCTTCAATTTCAAAATAGCATATCTTAATTCAAACATAACTTTATTAATCGAAATAAAAACTATACCAATCAATACACTTTTGCCAATAAAAAACAAGTTTATTTATGCCGGTAGCGTAGAAGTTCGGAGTTCTGGAGGTGGTGAAGTCGTTGAAGGCGTTTTTGGCGTCATCTTGGTTTCTGAAGCATTTTTCGTGAAGGAAGTGGTCGAGGTGCTTGAAAAAGTGGTAATCAGTGGGCGAGAGGTCCGGCGAGTATGATGAGTATGAGTATGGTTTCGCCTGGATTTAGGAAGCTGTGGTGAATGAAACCCGTTGCAGCCCACCAAAAAGTCACCATAACCTTCTTTTGGTGGAGTTTCGGCTTCGGGAAGTGTTGTGGAGCCTCGTCGCTGTCCAACCACTGAGCCGAACGTCGCCGGTTGTCGTACAGAATCCACTTTTCATTACACGTCACAATCCTGTCGAGAAACGGCTCATTTCTGTTGCGTAAAAGAAGAGCAGACGACTCTTCAAAACGGCGATTTTTTTTGATTTTCGTTCAATCCGTGCGGCACCCAGTTATCGAGTTTTTTTTGACTTCCCAATCTCTTGCAGGTGGTTGGAAATTGTCAAAGGCGTTACATCCAATTCTTCAGCAAGCTCTCGAACAGTTGTGCGTGTATTGGCTTCGACTAAGGCTCTCAATTGGTCGTTGTCAACATCGGATGGCCGACCACTGCGTTCGTCATCTTCAAGACTCTCGTTACCGCTGCGGAATTTCTTGAACAACCATTGTGCCGTACGTTCATTAGTGGTTCCTATGCCAAACGCATCGTTGATATCACGAGCTGTTTCAGCAGCTTTTCGGCCTAGCTTGAACTGGAACAAGAAAATCGTGCGAATTTGCCTCTTACCCATGTTATATTTAAAGTCCTTAAAAAAGTGTCCAAAATATTTTAAAACGAAACCAATACAACGAATAGATAGAGCGAAAAACGCACTTTAAAATGATATACAGGGTGTTTCCAAGTTAAATTTCAAGACTTTGGCAACTGATTCTTGGGTGTTTTCTAAGAAAAAAATCGTCCTATAGTAAGGGTCTATTTCCAATTTGAACATCATTTATCGAGAATTTAAGAAAACACCTACTTTGGTGTACCTTGACCCATACTAACTCAAATATCTCCGCTAGTACTTACTACAGAAACTTCTCTTAGGACTTTAATTTTAGAAGAAATAACACTGCGTTTAAATAAATTGGATGCCTTTTTTTGCTTTCCAGATATTTTATTTTTAAGTCAATATTCTAAATCGTGCCCATACATTTTTTTGACTTTCAAGTCACTTTCTACGAAAAATGCGTAATGAACATACCGTTTTATTATTTTTTCTTATGAACGTAACAATTGTAAACAAAAAAATATGTAGTAAGTATTTTGAAAAACTCACAGATTTTATGATACTTTGAAAAAACCGCAGCAGGTAAAAGGCGAAAAAATGATTTTTTACCTATTTTTTTAACCACAGTTGGCAATTAGTGCGATTTTCTAAGTAAATCATAAGTTTGCAATTTGTATAAAGTATGACCTTACGAAGGTTTTAAGGTAAGCTGATTTATTAGAATACCCGTCAAAACCCTAATTGCATACCATTTTCCCCTTAACATCACAGACTCAAACCTAACTGAGTATGTAGGCCTAGTTGGAAAATTTAACTAGGAAAACCCAGAACCGAAGCGAAAGCAGAAATACCCATCGGCTGGGAAAACCGGAGTAAATGAGGCAGCGACCACAGCAGAAACCCCAGCAACTAAGGAAAAAAATATCAACGCCCTCATTAACAAAAAACAAAAGATAAGGGAGGGTGAGCTATCAAGAATAGGCCTGGAGGTCGCAAAGAAAATCAAAGATGCCGCCGCTACCAAGGAAGTCGCCCAGAAGAGGCACGAAACCAAAAAAGCAAGATCCGACGCTATTGGCAAAAGGGGAACTCTCCTACGCGCAGATATTGCGAAATGTCAAAGCTGACCCCAAATTGGAAGGAATTGGCAAATCAGTATCAAGGATCAGGAGGACACATAAAGGCGAACTGCTGCTAGAACTCAAGGATACAGGGAGTAACACATCTGAGTTTAAGAGCGTCATCAGTGAAGCACTAGGAGAGCAGGCATGTGTAAAGACCCTCACACAACGTATTGCCGTCGAAGTCAAAGACGTAGATGAGGTTACCACAAGGTAACAAGGCGCGGCTATTAATGGCCAGCTTGGAATTGAAGGTGTTTCAACAGCTGACGTTTTATCTCTGCGAAAAGCATATGGTGGAACCCAAACCGCGACGATAAGCCTTCCCGCGGAAAAGGCAACCAAGCTCCTGGAAGCTGGGTTATTTGTCGAATTCGCGAGCGAACCTTATTAAGAAAGTGCTTCAAATGCCTTGAGTTTGGTCACCTAGCCAGAAATTGTAAGAGCGAAGAAGACCGTTCTAAATTATGTAGGAGGTGTGGAACAGAAGGTCACATCGCAAAGGACTGTGATAAGGAGCCTTCATTCATGTTTTGCAGAACGGATAACACAAAAGATGCAATGCATGTAGCCGGTAGCAGCAAATGTCCGGTGTTCAGGAGAGCCATTACAAACAAGCAACCATGAAGATAATACAGATTAACCTTAATCACTGTAAGACAGCTCAGGACATCCTGGCACAAACGGCTAGAGACGAGGGAGCTGACATAATTTTAATCAGCGAGCTGTATAAACATCTCGACAGCAATATCTGTATCTGCGATAAAACAAAGCACGCTGCAATTTGGACATGCGGAAAACATGCCTTTCAAGATACCAGTAATCAGGCAGACGGCTACGTACGCGCAAATGATGCAGCAATGCCCAGGCGAATACCCAGTAAAAGAGGTACACCGTACTATTGGTGGAGCGAAGAAATAAAAACACTCAGGGCAAATTGCTTACAAGCCCGACGCAGAGTGCAGCGTTCTAGAAGGAGAGGCGATTTTCAAGAACGCCTGGACACACTTCGACTGGCAAAAAGGAACCTAAAAAATGCGATCAAAGAAAGCAAAGCAAGATGCTTCAAGCGCTTATGTGACGAAGCGGACATAAACCCCTGGGGAATGGCGTACCGAATGATAATGACAAAACTGAAGGGCTGTAGATCCCCACAATTATCATGTCCGATAATGCCAAGGTCTATTGTAGAGCACTTATTCCCACAGAGACCATCGACTCTGTGCAATATAATCAGAGAACCCAGCACAGTGAACTTCTCACTGCATGCAAGAAAATAGGCACCAACAAAGCACCAGGACCTGATGGGATCCCAAATATGGCAGTGAAAGCCGCCGTTCAAGACCGGACATGTTTATAACAATAATGGAGAAGTGTCTGAAAGAGGGGGTTTTCCCAGAACAATGTAAGCTGCAACATTTGGTACTCTTACCGAAGGGAAACAAACCACCTGGAGAACCAGCATCATATCGCCCAATATGCCTACTGGACACACTTGGAAAAATACTTGAGCGGATCATATACGATAGATTGCTTACTGTGGCAGAGGAAAAAGGAGCACTATCAGTTCACCAGTTCGGGTTCAGAAAATCGCGCTCTACCGTGGACGCCATAAAAGCGGTTGTTGACACAGCAGCCGAAGCAATAAATGGAGAAAGATGGCGATGGGGAACAAAGGAGTATTGTGCAGTGGTGACGCTGGACATCAAAAACGCTCAGCAAACTGGTCATTCATAAGAAGATCACTAGCCAGAATGGATACGCCATACTACTTACGAAAGATTGTATCCAGCTAATTCACCAATAGAAGGCTGAGATATGAAACCGAAGAAGGAGAAAAGTACTATAACGTCTCCGCGGGAGTTCCACAAGGATCAGTACTGGGCCCCCTACTCTGGAATATCATGTACGATGGGGTTCTGCAATTGGCACTGCCACCAGGAGTAAAAATAATCGCATTTGCCGACGACATCGCAGTTGTTACGGTTGCAAAGAACATTTGCGAAATTCAGTCAGCTACAAACGAAGCAATTAAACTCATCAAAGACTGGCTAACATGCACCGGCCTAGAATTGGCAGACCACAAAACGGAGGCTGTTCTAATAACCAGTCGGAAAATCGTGGAATACGTAGACATAAGAGTAGGAAACCAAACTATCAGGTCGAAAGACTTTGTAAAATACTTAGGAGTAATACTCGACAATAGACTTAGCTTTGAGCCTCACATCGACTATTCGGGCAAAAAGGCGTCAAAACTTCAGTCAGCACTTTCTGGAATACTGCCAAACATCGGAGGACCAGGATATGCTAGAAGAAACCTAATATCCACAGTAGTAAGCTCAGTCCTTCTATACGCTGCCCCAGTTTGGGTGGAGGCCCTGGCGATAAAGGAAACAAGGCGAAAATTATAGTCAATATATCGACTTAGCGCACTAAGGGTAATCAGTGGGTTCCGGACGATTTCGGACGAAGCAGCCCTTGTCATTGCAGGAATGATCCCCATCGACATCCTTGCGGACGAGATGCAAAGAGTCTATAATAGGAGAACCTCTAGTAACCAAGAGGCGACGGTCATCAAAAGGATCAAGGAAGAAGAAAGAGTCGCTTCAATGACCAGGTGGCAAGCTCGGTAGGAAACCAACACGAAGGGCAGATGGACCTATGAATTGATTCCAACCATAGACGTTTGGACAAACCAAAGGCACGGAAACTGTAACTACCACCTAACGCAGTTTCTATCTGGTCACGGTGGGTATCGAAAATACCTACACCCTTCTGGGCACGATACATCACCTTTTTGTCCAACTTGCCCCAATCAGGAAGAATATACAGAGCACGCAGTATTCCACTGCATACGCTTTCTGGGATGGAGAACTGACATACGAAGTCCACAGACAATAATAGACCATATGCTGCGGTCAGAAGAAAATTGGTTGGAGATCTGCACACTCATAACAAATGTGCAAAGCGAGCTGCGAAGAACAGAAAAAATAAGACGTGCAGATGAGCAAATATAGGAGATATAGCATAGATTGCTTACCAGCCCCGCGAAGTAATACCTAACGGCAGTCCCGCGGGGAGAGTGGTCGAAGAGTGGAGGGTGTGGGTTAGTACGTAGGCGTATTCCTGGAATCGAGCAATCAGGTCTACGAATCGTGCATGCTAGTAGCCCGGGCTACTAGTATCTTTCGAAGATTACACATCCCTTGGCGCAACCAAAAAAAAAAAAAAAAAACACGTATGTACCTATTTATTTTGTGATTATCAAATAATGGTACTCTCTGGTTTCCTATATCCGAGATTTATACTTAATGTTCATAGTTAAAGTAACATATTATGTAAACGCAGAAGATATTAGGCTTTGATGTAAGCATTGAGCTCATCTATTGGTGCTGATCGTGATAGAACTGGTAAGGTCTATCTAGGATCACCAACTATTTATTAATTTTAATACTAATCAACGTCTACCAATTCCTACTACAATATAATGTGTATTTGTGAATTGAAATAAAAGGTAAAACTTTATTATGTATGTAGGTACTGATTTTTAACCTTAAGGTAACGTAATACCGATACAAAAGGTATCAAAAAATTGCGCATTAATTTTCTTCTCTCGATCCGCGTTCGCATGCCATGCCGATGAAGCTAAAAGTTTCTAGCGCATATCAGCAAAATCATCCCTCTACTCTACTTGCATAAGGAGAATCCCATCAATGCAAAAAAAACAAAAAACAACCATCTTGCAACAGAATGACGATCGATGACAATGGTTTACCCAAAAAATAATGAAAATAATAAAAGAGTAAGCAGTAGCGATGGTTATGGCCTACGAGAAGAGCATATAATATCTGCACGAACAACCTCTGTCGCAACAGACTGACGATCGATGGCAATGGTTTACCCAAAAAATAATGAACAAATAATGAGAGCGATGCAAATTATTGAATTAAAAAATTATATTTTTTGGATAAAAAGTAGCGCATTGGCTAATCCAGGAAGTAGAGTATCTATTCACGAAAGTTGCATCCAAATTTATTGTTCCTTCCCCCGATCCGCATCCTCATGCTGATGAAGCAGAAACAGAACTAAAAGTCTTTAGCGCATATCAGCAGATTCATCCCCCTACCAGTGCTGGGGGCATTTTTCAGAGAAGTCCCATCACCCGAGCCGAAAATTCCAATTTTTTCCCACACACCATCTCGTTTTTCCCTATTTATTTCCCACAGAAAAAAAATTAAACAAAATTTCCGTTAAGTTTGTACTTGGTATTTTTAATTTGTACATACATATTTCCAAAGCCAAATAACGTAGATAAATAGGTTTTATAATTAAAGAAAAAAAAAATGGCGCAGTGTTATAGTCGGATAGAGTATAATTTAAAGTTATATTAGCACGTAACAAAAAGTTTTGATAAATTATATAGTCGACTTTAGGTCCACAATCACCTCGTGACGAGTGTCTCGACTCTCGATTTGTTTTCATAAATGTCAAATTACCCCTTTTGTTGTGCAAATTAGCAGCTCTTTTTATATTGCTTAATATATACAGATTTTGCTGCGGTAAATTAACAACAAAATTTTTACAAATATGAATTCACCCCAACATAACGATAATACCAACGATCAAATCGATATCTTTCGATTGGAATGGCGGAAACCTGACCTAATAAATACCTATTATAAATGAATTTGCATTCAACATGATCAAACAGGTTAAAATTGGTTGAAATTACATATTTCAAATAATATTTTACTTTTGTGTAATGTTATTAAAACATTGTGTCGGGGAAAACAAAAAAAAGAGAAATTAAGGCCTCAAACGAGTTACTTTAAAGCGAGTTTCGTTATTTTTACCTTCACGAATTGGAATAAGTGAATAAAAACTATTAATGGATTGGAATTTTCTTGCTTATACCCTTTCTTGGTTTAAATTTTATAAAAAAAAAAAATTCCCACACAATCAAAAAATTCCCGCAAAACCATAGGGTTTCCCCTCGATCCCTTTTGAGGTCCAAATTCCCACAAAAAGGGATTTTTACCACGATCCCCCAGCACTGCCCACTACTCTACTTGCATAAAGAGAATCCCATCAATGAATAATAGTGAAAATAAGATTAAGTAAGAGTAAGTAAGTAAGTAAGTATGGCCTTAGAGAAAGCACAATATCTGCACAAACAACCCTCTCCCAACGGAACGACGATCGATGGCAATGGTCAGTGTTACCGCTGAGATTTTTCAAAAAGTCGCACAGACTTAAAAAAAGTCGCAAAGAAAGTCTCAGAGACTTCAAAAAAGTCTCAACATATAAATTGAAATGCTCTTAGGTGTCAGATGTTTTATTTAATTAAAACATTAATTAAAAACGAGTTAACAAATGCATATTTATTTTGAAGGAACTATTTACACATATTTATTTTATTTTGAAATCAAAATAGACAAAGAATAAAAAAACGTAAATAAATATAATTATAGACCATTTTTTTCTAAACAAAGTAAAATATAAAGCTTATAAAAATAATTTTTTTCCGAGTCACCAATATGTGACTATTAATTAAAGCTTGGGGCGTTTAGGTTTTTTTTACACCTTTGTGGATTGTTGGTAGAGGTGGAACCGTGTCACCTTATCACTGCGCCCACAGATGGGCCTCATTTGATTTCCTTTACTTATACATCATAATGTATGTATGTACATAGTAGGCCCGCCATGATAACATATCATCCAAAAATGTCTTTAATTTGCGAACTGTCAGATACATATGTACATATGTACATATGTACATATTATGTATATTATCTATCTCGAGATAAAATCTGCCTAAATGACGATGACGTTTTCTGACTACACAAATAAAGTGACACACAATATTTACTGCTGATTCTTCGTCCTCGTTGCACATCGAGCACATATTGGTGACTCGGAAAAATTAAAGCTTGTTCTTAAAAATAATTTTTTATCTTTATATTTGTTTTCTACTTTTTAGTATCTTAATTTTTTTTATAAATTTACGTCGGTACGTATGCACCATATATTGGCTTGGGTGGGTTTAATATGAGAAAGTTTACTCAGAATGTTTGAGATTCTGCTCGTCAAATCTTTCCATTTGATACCCATGTTATGGGGGTTGTGAAGAAAAGAGTATTCCGCCATCTTATGGAATCCACCATATTGAATTTAGAATCACGTCACTTAGCTTATCGCATTCTACTTGTCAAGTCCTTTCATTTGATACCCATATTAAGGAGGTCGTGTAGATAACGTTAATCCACCATCTGGGGCGTCCGCCATATTAGACTTACAACATCATCAAATATACTATATTGAGTTGTCGCCGGACATGCAAAATTTCAGCATGATCGGATATCTGCAACTGGGTGTAAAATCGATTCCCAGATTTGTCCCTCAAAGAAAGTAAAGTTAGTACATAAGTATGTATAAATCTTATAAAAAAATAGATAGATTTAGTATTTCTAGAAGCCGAAGCCTCAATTTAATTTTTTCGAGAAGGTTCAGTGCAGATTACATATTATTACAATGTTTCCACATGTAGAGGGTTGGTTTGCTTATGTTGTAAGCTTTGAATAAACCCTTTGCGCACAAGCACTACTATGCGCAATGCGCTGCGGTAGTGTCAAAAAATGTGCAACGAATTTATATACGTTTGAAAATATATGGTTACCGAGGTGGTTTTCATTGCCAATACTATCTAGTATACCAAAATTTGTCCTCATGTGTTATGTGAATGTGTGAAAGTAAACTGCGCACTAAAATAGATCTAAGACAAATCTGCAAACTGATGCATTCAAAATTTAAATGAAAATAAATAAATTTTGACAAAAAAGTCGCAGAGAACTTCGGCGGTTCTAGTGTTAAGGGGCAATCCCTTTAGAAATTTGAAAAAATCGATTTTTTTTTTTCATACATATTTCGAAAATATAATCTATTGAGAGTATATTGACCCGAGGAGAAATTAAAATATTAAATATTTACATAGTTATTGCACATATAGTTGAGCGCATATAGTATACAACAGCGCATATAAATAGTATACAACCACTACTACTATACGAAGCATAAGCGATCGCATTTTTCGCTGTAACTCTGTTTTAGGAAATTCTTTCTTTGTTGTTCACCAAAATATTCGTAGTTTGCGGAAAAACTTTGATTTACTTGTGTGTAATATTGAAGCGCTAGCTTATTTACCGGACTTAATATTTGTTTCTGAAATATGGATTTTTGCATATGAACGCGATGATTTTTCAATCCCTGGTTATAACTTTTATGCCAATACAAACCAATCTTATTCTGCAGGTGGAGTGGGAGTGTTTGTGCGTGAATCGTTGGGAGATAACGTAATTTGTCACTGTTTTTCTACTGCTGATGTTATACAAATTTCATGTAAAATATGTAATGTTTTATTCAGTTTCGTCTGTATATATAGATTTCATTCGCATGATCCACATATGTTCTTGAATGATTCTCAACTTTCTTAAATAACCTTAAAACAGCAAATCTTGTTATACTGGGTGATTTAAATTTAGATATTTTAACATCAAGCACCGTTTCAGACCTTTATTTAACTCTAACAGCTGAGCATGGTCTTACCTCATTCATGAACGAACCAACTAGGCTAATCTCAAGTTCCTGTCTAGACCATGTATTTGGCCGATTTAAGGCAATATCTTTATGTCAATGCTATGGTATTAACTTCGATCTGCATGTCACCGATCACTGCTTAACTGGTATTTTGTTCAGCACTTTAAAAAAGGTAAATCGCAGTAAATGTCCTCTACCCTCAGCACAAAAATTAGGTTTGATCTTTTAAATAATGAGCTGCGTTCTGAAAGCTGGGCGACAGTATATGCCGAAAGTGATGTCTCTAATGCCTATGATTTATTTCAAGAATCCTTACAATTTTATATCAGAGCTCACAGCTACAAACTCGTGTTTAAAAAAACGGAAGAGCGACTGAAGCCATGGATAAACCGTTATATCATTAGAAAAATCCAACTTAAAAATAAACTACGTAAAAAATGTCTTAAACATCCACTTAATACTGTGCTGAAAAGTCGTTTCAAAACACTGTCCCTGAAAGTGAACCGTGAAATTCGTATGTGCCGTGATAGATACTATTATATTTACTATTGTACGTAGTTCACAAGGAAACCCTAAAAAAGAATGGAAAGCCATAAATAGTATTATCAGTACCAATGCCTCCAACATTCCTACTCCAATTGTACTGGATAGTGAGGGTGCTGTAACAGATGACCCTATAGCGGTTGCCAATAAATTTAATGATTTCTTTGCTTCAATTGGTCAAATGCCAATCCCAAACGATTTCTGTAATCGTAGCGCTGAAGGCAGTTTGGTGGATAACACTTCCTGTGGTGACAGCTTCTTTTTTAATCCTATTACTGGATCTGAGATCTTTGGATTAATTAACTCCCTCAATAACTCATACGCTTGTGGTGACGATGGTATCTCAAGCCATATTTTAAAGAATATAGCTCTAAATATAACTGATATCCTCGGTCATTTTTTTAATTTAAGCATCTCCACTGGATGCTTTCCGGCGAAGCTTAAATGTGCTAATGTGATACCGATTTTTAAAAAGGGTAGCAGAAAAGAGATTAACAATTATAGGCCGATTTCCATGTTATCACCTATTTCAAAAATTTTTGAGAAATCTGTTAAAAGCAGAATGTTGAGCTTTTTCAGTAGAATCAATTTTTTTAGTCCTCTGCAATACGGGTTTAGGAAGGGGCTCTCTACCGAAGATGCACTTCTGGCGTTTTGTACCATAATTAATAAAGGCTTAGATGAAAAGAAAAGTTGTGCTGGTCTGTTCGTGGACATTACCAAGGCATTTGATTTGGTTAATCACAGCATTCTCCTTAGCAAGCTATATTCTATTGTCTTTCGTGGTACTGTTTTCAGTTGGTTTGAGTCTTACTTAAAAGACAGAGTACAAAGGGTAAAAATTGGTGATTTCCTCAGCGTTGCTAGGGTGTTAAATGTAGGCGTACCTCAGGGATCTGTCCTGGGTCCAATTTTGTTCCTTGTTTATATAAACTCTGTATTCAATCTACCATTCGCAGGTAAAGTAACAGCTTTTGCAGATGATCTCGGTACTCAACTAGCCCTCTATATTTAGTGTCAGAGATAAATTTTGATGTCCACTTACTTAGAATCTGGTTTGCAAAACACAAACTTAATGTCAGTAACAAAACCAAACTGATGTTTTTCAGCCTAAGAACATAAGAGCTTCCTGATTCTGAAATCCACGTTTATGCTCATAACTGCTTACGCTACAAAATGGTTAATTGTTCTGGTGCTGCAGTCGATTCTCTTGTGGTATTCAATGAGGGTGAAAATTGTAGAACGAATTGCTTCAAAGTCGAAACAGTAGAAGAGTTTTAATACTTAGGTGTTTTAATTGATCAAAATATGAGTTGGTCAAATCATATTCTGACTCTGAAGCAATATTTGCGTTCTTCCATCCGTAGCTTCTATCATCTAGCAAAATTTTGTGATAAAAGAACTTTAAGAACAGCCTATTTTGGCATATTCCATTCAAAACTTCAAGATGGTATAAACTGCTGGGGAGGGGCATCCGAAATAAAAATTAACCATCTGACCGTTTTACAAAAGTGTGCTGTTAGAAAGATTTGCGGTAGAAACCGATTTACTCACTCCATGGAGCTCTTTAAAACTTTAAAAATTCTCCCGGTTAGACATCTATATTATTTTAAAGTCTCCAAGTATTCTTTATGAGAGGTGGCTATATGCAGAGCCCGATCACTGACGTCCGTACGCTGCGAAGCAATCTTGACAATTATGTAATAGTTTCCACCTTCCGTACCACCCACTATAGAAACTTCTACTCCGTTGTGTCTTGTAAGTTATTTAATAAATTTCCTGTAGCTATCCGTTGTATCAGGTCCTTATATACATTTCTAAAAAAAGTAAAAATGTGGCTTCTAGAATTCGATCACAACCAAATTAAAGTCTTGCTGCCTTATATTGTTTAGTTATTGCCTAATTATATGTATGTTTGTACTCGAAGAGATAATTTGCTTACTGCTTGCTTTCTTGCTTATTTTGTAACTTTGATTTCTTTTTTACTATGTAATTATATAACTGAATTGAATGAAATGAATTTGAATTATGTTCACCCCACATAAATTCTGAATCTTAATTTCACATCTATCACTATTTTAATTATTAAATAAAAGTGTCAGTAACTATTCTTACTTTCATATTATGAATTTGTTAAGTTAGTCTTAATATATTATTTTGTTGTATGATAAGAATAATGAATTAATAAAAAAAATAAAAAAAAAATAAAAAAAAAAAAAAATATGGTACAGTGAAACTTTAAACGCGATTATCTCGAATCCGTATTTTCAAAAACTGCTCGTGCTGTAACTTAAAAAGTTATTGATCGATTTGGCTGAAATCTTGTGAAGCTTTTCTCTATATCATTACCGAAAGGATAAATCTAAAGATTTAAAGACTTCATTTAAATAAAATACTTTTTGAAGATGAAAAATGTCGAAAAAACAGTATAAAATTTGAACATTTTAAGAGCGTAGGTACATCATTTTTAATGTTGTACTTTTTATGATTTTATAGGTTTATCCTTCCCATGCATGTGTCAGAAATAGAGAGTAATTTTTTTTTTTTGGTAAAAAGATAAATAGAGAAAGACTGATAAATGCAGCACTTTGAAAAGAAATTGAGTTGAGCAGCCATTTTGTGGAAAAAAAAAATTGTTTTTATATCTTCATAGTTTGAGTAAAATGATGTTACAACTTCAAAATGATTCAATTATTTTATCACCTTTAAGAGCACTGTTAAAAAATTAGTTATTTTGAAGCATTCTAAAGGGTCTTAATTTCGAAAAAAAAATTGTTAGTCATATTTCTTCATGTTATTGTTTTTTTTTTTAACTTTGAAACTTTTAATTACATGTATGTATATGTATATATGTCGTGGGCACCGTAGCGCAAGTGGTTAGTGCTTCGGACTACTGAGCCAGCGATCTTGGGTTCGAATCCCGTCGCAAACACTTAAAAGTTTTTCACAGTGCCCACTGTCACGATTGAGTTTCTCAACTCGCCGTTCGTAGTCGGCAAAAAAAAATGTAGGTCCCTTCCATTCGTGCAAAAATATAACACGCACACACAAATGGATGCGAGAAGCAGGCCCAGGTTCACCTCGAGCTGTAGCGCCAAACAAAGTAAGTAAGTATATGTAATGTATATATGTACATGTACTGTATTTTTTTTAGATATACATACATATTTGAATTAAAATGGCTTAAAATTTGATTATTTAATTTGATCATTGCAATTCGCTTCGTTAAAGCGCAACAAATCCTTTGTAAAGATTAAACTTTCAACTGTTTCAGTACATATGTGAAATAATTCATATAAAATTATAAATATTAGTATGTATTCATACCTACTTTAACCAGATAGATTCCATTGTTGTGAAATTGTTTATTTAGGTTTAACGTGAATTGATTGAATTGAGTGAATTGGATGAAATTGATGTAGAACTAGAACGTAATTTAGGCTAGAAATTACATCCAAATATTTGACACAACATAGCCATGAACACGATGTTTAACCCCTAACCACCTAGCCTCACAGACCCCGATGAATTTTAAAGCGTGAATATTATTGTGCCTGAGCTTCGTATAAACGTGTTCGCTCTTGTACCTTTTCCTCGCACTCCTCAGTGCCGCGCAACCGCTCGTCACAGTCGGGCGTAAGCGCGTTTGTCTCTGGTAAGTTAAAAACTGTTGCCGAGGGTCTATGAGACCCCTGTTATGCGGTTACGTGACTTTTTAACAATCGAGATTTTTATTGTTTTAATTGATAATGGCTTTAAATGTCGAAAACATCCAGCGGGGGTTGGAACATGATCTGTCAGACGACGAAAATATACCAAACGATGAATGCAGCGATCTTGAGGCCGATGTAGGAATAGAGCACGTGTTAGAAGAAACTAGCGAGCCAGACTCAGAGAGCGAAGAGAAAAATGATGTGAAAAATAACGAAAATGCTCCTCTCGAAACTGATTTATCTTCGACTTTACCTGATGAGCAAGAATTATCATCTGAATATGATATGCCTTTATCTCAACTGCGATCGAGACCCTGAAAGAAGAATTATTTTGTCAAGAACTGGCTTGGAATGCTCACACGAACTGTATTTTCACTGTCGTGAAAAACTGTAAGTTTAGGTCTTGCAATTTCGTTTAATTTTGTTTTTATTGAGAATTTTTATTTTTATTTATGTTTTTCGATTACTGAATATTTAGAAAAAAGAACAAAGAAGTACCTACTTTATGTGATTATTATAATGAATCTAATTTTCCGAATGTGTTAGTTTATACATAAGTATAAAAAAAGAAATGTTGACTACATAATTAAGATTTAAAACAAAATTTGAATAAAAATTGATTTTCCTGTGCCTTTCTTATTCTAATAAAAAATTTAATATGTTCCTAAACTGATTTTAATTAAAAACTAAAACTTGATTCAAAAAATTTTACAAACGCGAATAATTTTGTTCCGGGGTCTCACAGACGTATGTTAGGTGGTAGTGTGACAATAATAGGTGCTAGGTGGTTAAGGGTTAAATACGTGTCCTTTAGGAAACAAATATGTCTATGAAATAATTTTATAAAATAAGAAATATTAATAGATATGTATTACCTGTCTTAACGTGATGGAATTAATTGATGTGGAATATGGATGTTATTGCTGTAAAATGTCCCGAAGCTAAAAATTATTTCAGATAGTATGACCGACCGAACTTTCTCGAAGCTCGAAATCACATTACAATATTACAAATTTACAATTTACGATGCAATGCAAATGCAACACTCAACGCAGCCAGGCAAGCACGAAGCCAAAGTATTTGGTTACCGTTATTCCGTTATCCGTTTGGCTGCGACTGTCGGTCTACATTTCACATTATATGAACCACAAAGTTTCTATATTTAAGATTTGATGGAAACGTTAGTATAACAGAAGCTGTGCATAGGCGCTTTTCAACTGACATTTATTTAAAAAATGTGGATTTAATTTGGTAGACTTAACAAACAAATATGGACGCTGAAACGAATTCAGTCTAAAAAAACAAATAAAAATAAAAATTGTTACTCCGTTTTACCCTCATCCCAATTTGGTAAGCCAGTCGAAAAATGTCGAGTACTATTTTGGTGTCCGTATGTAAAGTTCAATTTAACCATTTGGACCGAACTGTGTTCCCACGCCGCGCCGCGCGACTATTACTGTGATCAGACAAACATAGACACACGAGTGTATTGACCACTCGGGGATTTGAATTATTGGCCACAATCTAGAATTCATGCGAAAAACGAACATCAAATGTAGCTAGCACGTTTCATTAAAATTCAATTTAAATCGTAACATTTTGTGCTGGCCAACTATTTCTGGTCACACACTCAAGAATTTTATAGAATTTACTTCATGATTTCAACTGTACATTCACAAACAAAAAAGTTATACTTCCGCCAACAACATCCTGCAGTAGCTAGCAGGAGCACCATCGTGTACTCGTATTACTGTGTTGTACGGAATTATTTACATGTTGACCCCATTCTATTCATGGGTTGATCCCCGAAACTTTCAGCAATTTGTAGCTTACACTGATTTCATTTGAAATTCAAAACTGTTGCAACAACTACGAGCTGTAGTAGAGTTGTTCATACCCATAGAGGCAAACTGAACATTTGACCTTGTCATTGTCAGTAACACACTTAATTCGAAACGTGAATTCGAAAACATAAAAAAAATATATTCATATATCTACACATACTTTTGCATCTTTCACATTAAAACAAATGTGCAAAAAATATCTTATACTCGTATGATGGGACTTCCTGAGGCTTACGGGGTTTATCCTTAGATTTTTAATGGCGCACAAGACCGACGAGAATGCAGAGACATCCTATTGAATTCCATTTCAATCCTGATTCCCGACCCGACCAGACCAATGACAGAAGGAGAGGGAGCAAAATGTGCGGTTAATGTGCACTTTACTGATTGTGAGATCGGATTTGGGTTCGATTGGGTTGGGTTGGGTATTCAATTATTGAAACGGATATAAGTGGAATAGGGTTCACAGCTTTTGATTCATCGCTCGATTGAGTAATATTTCGAATATGTTGTTCAAATATTAGCGGGTTAAATATTGGGACGGGCAAAGCCATACATCTATAGGTGTTATATTTATAAACGAATGAATGAATGGTGAGATAAAAGTAACTTTACTGAATTGAAAATCTCTGTCAAATTTGTCGGAATGAGAGTTTGTCAAGTGATAAATAGAATCATGTTATCTGTGATTATACAACTTGCCACCCGAGAGTGGGTATTTGGCATCACCTAATGTAATTCGGAACAATGCCAGCTGTCAACGAGTGTGAAAATAGGGACAAGTTATGCAGTGAAAAGAAAGACATTCAAAGGATAGGTAAATTCGGTAGTGATAGTTCTACTATAGAAATTTTTATTTACAGTCCTATCTCTCTTCTTCCATCTGTAAGTTAAATCTTTGAAAAGCTTCTAAAAAATAGGATAGTGAGTTCTCTTTTCAAATCGAATTTTTTTAAACCGAAGACGCACTTCTACAATTTTGTGGTAAAGTAATGTATAATCTTGATAGTAAAAAGTCCACTGCTGGTCTTGTTTGTAATGGTCGATAACCTTATTCTGCTCAATAAAGTTGAAAAAGCTGGATTTCGTGACTTCATGTTAGAATGGTTCATGTCGTACCTGAAAAATAGATCATAAAGAGTGAAGATTAAGGAAACCAGGAGCGATATCATGATCTTCAACTTGGGGATACCTCAAGGCTCTGGCTTGAGTCCTACTCTCTTTCTTAATTTCAAAGGCTCACCGACTGCTTTTGCGAATGATGAAGGTTTTTCATTTGGTTCAGATAGTCGCCTAGACCTGATTTCTGAAATAAATATGTGGACCTCCTTTAGTTTCCTAAACACAACTTGGTCATAAGTGCAAAGACTAAGATTATGTTTTTAGTTTGTCGTCTATACCGGATCTTGATGTTAATGTAATGTGTATTATCATTCGCCAGAGTGCAAACAATCTAAACTTCCTGTCTGCAATTGTAGGTCTGGCTTATCTTCTCAGCTGCTGTGATAAATATTCAGTGAAAACTTCAGTGAAATCAAATACCTGAGGCTTATTATTGACTCCAGAATGAGATTCTCGAAACATGTTATACACTTAGGAATTTTCTCTATTTGCGTAATATCTGTTTAAGTATGCTCTTAAAAATTATTTAAGATGGTATTTTTGACATAAAATTTCAATATGGTAGCTATTACTTGCTGGGGAGGTACTTTTAAGAATAAAATAATTGCTCTATTGATCTTACAGAAATATATGGGTAGAAAATTATGCCGTGAACCAGTCAGACATCCTAGTTACCCTTTGTTCTGTGTTGTTCTATTTTAATGTGTTGAATTGGTTTTGTTTATGAAATCATAACTACCTATAATAATCTATGTGGAAACTTTTCGTACTCTGTATCTGTTCCTCCTATATAATGAATTTCGCATAAAATAAACCTTAAAAAAACCTAAACATAAATTAAACGAGGACACTTTTTTGATGTGTAAACATCAAAGTACGCGTGGCAAAATTTCTAGTGGAGTAATTCCGGGATTTTGCCATACGGGGACGAAATAGCAAATGGTTTATCTTATATACGAAATTCGCAACTCACATTTCATAGCAGCGGTGGTGCTGGAGGTAGAGCTCTCACCGGTTAACTCGGTGGTACCAGACTCAAATCTCGGCCGGGCGGATTTTTTTTCTTTTCCTGTGTTTTTCTTTTCTTTAAGTTTTTATTTCATTCGTGATGTCACTCAAAGAATCTTTTTAATGAGTTAAATGTCCCTTTTATGCAAGACAACTTTGGTTGAGTTGAGTTGTATTCCCCATTTGAATTATAAGCAAATAACAACTAAACTCAACAAAAGTTAACTTACGTAATGTAATGATAACTTAAAATAAATACTTGAAATCAAACTTGGATCACGCGTTTGATTTACACGTAATAGGGGGGAAAGTAGATATGGGGCGGTTTTTTTTATTGGTTTTGTTGTTGTTTTTTATTTCTTTTCTATTTTTCTTATTCGTGATGAGATGACAGAACAGAGTATCTACAAGCTGATATTATTTATATGTAAGATTTTGGATTTATAACCGTGGTGGTTGAGTGTGTAGCGTGTCGGTTTTTCTCCTTTTGGCGCAGTGCTACTGAGTTTGGGGTCCCAGTCCCAGGTCCCACTTTTCACTGCTGCAACCAGTTTAAGAGAGAAGATCAGTGAGCTCGAGGGGTAGCCTTATATAAGAAGGCAGCCTACAGTTACGCAGTCACTCCACACATGGAACTCATTAGTCGTCAAACAACTGGAATGAGCGCAACAACACAGTCTATTGGTGGCCGCCGAACTTCAGCTTTCTGATGGGACTAAAGTAATTTTGGTAGCTGTTTACATCTCACCAAGAAACTCAGTAGAAAATATCATAAAATGTCTGCATTTTGTTCTTGCACCATACTCCGAAGAAATTTCGAGGATTCTGCAAGGCGATTATCATCTATTACCAATAATCGTAAGCGGAGATTTCAACATCAATTATGCCACTCCAGAAGCTCAACCATTGATCGAATTTATGCAAGATATCAATCTGCAAATGAACTCAAACAGGAAAATTTCAACGACGATGTGGGAAGACCAGATGCTGTTTTTCAGAATAATCTCGCCACTTTACAATCTTGCATGTATGTATATATCCTATTTCAGCTATCATAATCCGATTATATCCATCCTACCAAAACTAGAACTGTTATATTATGAGTTCTAATTCAAGACAAGACTGCTTTATTGGAATTCAATATCTTACAAAGAAAGCAAACTTAGACTATGTCATACAAAATACATTTGAATATACATATATATAATATATACAAAGTTGAGAGTGTATTATAAACACATATAAAACCATAAGTGTTGCCATGTACGTTTTTATATCAAAGTACATATCTATACAGTAAGTAAGTAGTATTAATAAGATATGTTAAAAGAACAAAATCAATAAATGATTGGCTTGAATTTAATCGAACCTAGGACTGGCTATAATTTACTTTCTTTCCAATGAAGTGGAGCTATACATCCCATCCACGTGCTGCTTACGCATAGCTCGGGACTGTTGGATACAGTCGCATCATTTTTTTTTGAATATATGTATGTATGTACGATGTCTGTCACAGGCATTTATCTCAGAAACCGCTTGGCCTAGAAACTTCAAATTTGGCATTCTTATGCATTTTGTTGTGGTCGCCGCGGCCATGGTGGTTATGCGTTGATCTGCGTATATGTTTCTATAGTTTAGGTTAGGTTAGGAGGGTCGTTTGCAGTAGATGCAACTTCAGCCTGAGGCCATAAAGGTCCATTGTTTTGCGCGTTGAAAAGTGCATTTTAACAAAACCATTTCGATCTTATAATGAATTTTTTTTAGGTCTGTAAGCGGTATCTTAGCAGCAGCGTGACCGATGTGGCACGATCGTGCCTTTTTGACACGGTAATTTCCTTTAGGCACGAAAATATAAATGTTGGCACGTTTTTCTTTTTTCCATTATTTTACTGGAACTTAAGCTCATAATAATATAAGTTTGAAAGTGTAAGCACGGTTTAAGTAATCATCAATAGAATCGGACGCGTTCAAAATTCTAGCATGAATGCACTTAATCCGGAAAAATAATTTAAAAGAGGATTATAAGTCTGTTCAATGAGACTGTTTTGGGCAGAAAAGAACAGAAAAGTACCTAAAATGTTTTCCTGAGAAAACTTTCTGTCCGAGATTGGCCTGCTTTGTGTTCAATGACTCTGAGCTGGACAGCTTTTCTGCACCCACTCTTGAGGTGGAACAGATTTGTGAGAAATGTCAAAATCACCTTTGATTGCATATTTGATTTTTTTACTTGAAGTGAAAAATGTTTCGATGAGATTTCAGTTTACCAACTTGAAGAGATCGAAATTCAATCGGAAAAAGGCTTAGTTATTTTAAAATGTAATAAATAATTTGGAAAATATTAAATACAATAATCGACAGTAAAGTAAAACATATGGCTTTAATTTTCTGTTCTATTTTGATCTGCTGCTTTTGACAAATCTGTGCTGTTCTGCCTATTTTCTCATTGAACAAAGATTATGTTAATTCATAATGATAATATTTGCTATTAAACCCAACATTTAAATCCAATACGTATATTATAACGATATTTTTGTCGGCACTAAATGTACAGAAGGGTTTAAAAATTTAGAGAAAAAGATTCCAACAATTTTGTAAAAAACGTTTGCTAAAATGAGAAGAATATTTGAATTTTTTTTGATTAGGCACGCTTTCGCTTAAAATGGCACGGTATTTCAACGGATGAGGCACGATTTTTTTTTTTGAGCGGCAACGCTGCTTAGCAGTCGAATAACCGTGCTCCCATACAAGAAAAGCACCGTTTATCTTCATCCATGACATATCAGTATCTGGCCATGTTTCCTATTGTACAGCGTCCTGTTATGACACCGATGAGTACATGGATTTGGCTGCTTCCCATAGACAGTAGAAATATTGTTATGTTCTGGTCGACTGCGGGCCACAGGTTGCGTGTAATGGCACAGTCGCTAGCGTTGCCCCATCGGTCCCCGGCTAAATTAGTGATGATGCGGTCTATTAGAATTTTAGCTGTGTTGAAAGCCGGTAAGACCTGTCTGTCAGCTAATATTATATCCATATCAGAGCCGTTTCTGGCCATGCTTTATTCACTTCTATTGCCACATGTCGGGGTATACCCAGCAGAGTAGAACTGTGTGGTGTTTTATCGCTCTAAGTGTCGTGATGCAATCCTTTATGCATTTTGAATTTACGGAAGTGGAGTCCAGTGCTTTAAGTGCGGCTTGGCTGTCTTCTTAATAGCATCATTGTGAATAAAATTTAAATTATATTATTTTATAGCATCGAAAAGTTCTGAAAAGGTTAGCATTGTGTTCTTTTATTAATTTATAAAAGCATGTATCAAACGGTTCTTTCGATTCTTGTCAGCAATTATGTAAATCCATTTGTAAACAAAGTAATATATGAAAGAATACCTAAAGTGGCCGGTAGTGAAATAGAGGAATATTTTGTGGCCAGAGGAGTCCAAAATCATGTTGTACGGCGGAAAGGGATCTCGTCTGTATGTAAGAAGGATCCAAATACCGAATATAATCCTCAATTAACAACAAAGACAATAAAACATGGAGGATCTAGCACAATGGTTTGGGCATGATTATCGCTTTATGGTGTTGGTCCCATCTACCGAGTAGGAACAAAGCTTAATCAACATCTATAGGTCCAAATCATGGACAAAATCGTGCTGCCTTATCATAAGTGGGAAATGTCTCTGATATGGGTCTTTCAACAAGACAATGAAGTGTGTTTTTTTGATAACAAGGTCAATTTGTAATGGCCCGCAAAGTCTCCAGATCTCAATCCGATTGAGAATCTTTAGTGCGACGCGACGTTAAGAAAAATGTTGCATATTTTAAAGAAACTAACAATAATGACCTTTAAGCAACTGCATGCAACGACGTTGTGTGGCAGTTATCTCAAATAAAGGTCATGCAATTAAGTATTAATTTAAGCTAAAAAAACGAACTTTTTTCATGATTAAAATTTTAAACTAAATTTCACTTTTTGTCGTTTTTAGAGATAACTAGCTGAACCCGGTGCGCTTCGCTCCACCTATCTTTTCAAAATTTGCCCGCGCACTTAGTTATTCGGGTATGATAGAAAGGAAGTACTTAGAAGGATGCAATCACTGCTGTTCTATTTTTCCACTTCAATTTTCAGTTGTTTTTTCTATTTGCCTATGTGTCTGTGTATCTATCTGTCTGTCTGTCTATCTGCCTGTCTGGCTTTTTATCTACCTGTCTGTCTGTCTGGCTGCCAGTCTATCTATCTATCTACCTGTCTTTCTGTCTGTCTGTCTGACTTTCTGCCTGTCTGTCTATTTGTCCGTTTCTTGTTTCTCTGTCTGTCTGTCTGTTTGTCTGTCCGTCCGTCTGTCTGTCTGTCTGCCTGTCTGTCTGTCTGTCTGTCTGTCTATCTATCCATTTTTTCCGTCTGTCTGTCTGTTTGTCTGTCTATCTATCTTTATGTCTGTCTGTTTGTCTGTTTGTCTGTCTGTCTGTCTGCCTGTCTGTCTATATATCTATCTGTCTGTCTGTCTGTAAACAGTCGCGTTATTTAATAGGTAAAACACTGTTCTATTAATGTACTTCTGGATAGAAATAAGACCCGCAAAATTCAACAAACCTTGTTGAACTACACCAAATGTTCAACATGTGAATGAACAATAGCATAATTTTTCTTTTATTTGGTTGTACTACATTAAATGTTCAATTTTAGTAAGAAACATTAAAAATCTAATAATACTTATTTGTACCTTTATCTTTTATCAAAATTAAAGGGGTTTGAATCTGCATCGCTCTTCCAACTTCAAATGTCAAGTATAAATATTTTTAAGAATTTCTGAATTCTTAACGCAATGATATCTTTAAAGGATTTTATAGCCTTGTGCTTGGTATCGGAAGAGTATCTGGTAGCTAAATAACTTTAGACTGAGTGGAACATCAGGACAGTACCGTGGATGGGGAAGAATTTTCAATCCCAAATATAAGAGTTTTTGTACTGTTACACGTGAGGTATGGGGTTTAGCATTGCACTGTAATAGTATCATCAGAAAATTTTATGGCGTTTTTCGTTTCTCGTGTTTAATGCAATGTAAAGTCAATCAGAATGTCACCATCAACTTTTTTTGTTTCTTTCCCTTAATATAGAATTTGTTAATAACTCGACTCCAGCGCCACCTATCGGGTCCAGATCCTTAGTTTATTCTTATTTATCCTTCCTCAGGTCCCAAACTATCTCTGTGCCAAATTACATTACAATCGGTTCAGCGGTTTAGCCGTGAAAAGATTTTGTTAATAACTTGACTCCAGCGCTACCTAGCGGGCGGTTTTTCACCTACGTTGTTCCTCATGTCCCAGATTATCTTCTTGTCAAATTACATTATAATCGGTTCGGCGGTTTGGGAGTGAAAAGGTTTTGTTAATAACTTGACTCCAGCGCCACCTAGCGGGGTTTCATGTCTATGTATGTCCTTCCGCAGGTCCCCGACTATCTCTTTGCCAAATTACTTTACAATCGGTTCAGCGGTTTAGGCGTGAAAAGATTTTGTCAATAACTTGACTCTAGCGCCACCTAGCGGGCGGTTTTTAAGCCTATTTCCTTCCTCAGGTCCCAGACGATCACCTGGCCAAATAGTATTGCAAAATTGCAATCGGTTCAGCGGCTTAGGCGTGAAAAGTTTTTGTCAATAACTTCACTCCAGCGCCACCTGGCGGGCGGTTTTTACACATGTGTCCTTCCTCAGGTCGCAGACTATCTCTTTGTCAAATTACATTACAATCGGTTCAGCGGTTTAGGCGTGAAAGGGTTTTGTTAATAACTTGACTCCAGCACCACCTAGCAGGCGGTTTTTAAGCCTATGTCCTTCCGCAGGTCCCAGACGATCTCCTGGCCAAATAGTATTGCAATCGGTTCAGCGGTTTAGGCGTGAAAAGTAAACGCACAAAAATATCAATTCATTTTTATATATATATATATTTTTTTGACCGGCTGTTTTCGTATAAGCATACTAGCGCAAATTTATAGCCGATTAAAGTACAATTTAAAATTATTTTAGCACGGAACTATGTTAGTGTTCTCATAATTATAGTCGCCATAAAGCCCACTTTATCGTTTGCGCCTCGTATTAAAGTTAAAATGAACCGAACTTCAAATTAAATATTTAATATGGAGCTTGACTATTAATTTTTTTTTTATCAAAACTGTCACTTTTATGTGTGTTCGAATAAAATTCCTCAAAGGAACGTTGCGAATTAGAAATTATTTAGCAGCATACTAAAAAGTGTCTATTATTATTGAACAAAAATTAAAGTATGCTTTTAAGTTTAAAGTTGCGTATAACTAGTACGGAGTTAAACTGATAAAGTGGGGTTGACTATAAATTTGCACTACTATATGTATTTGGATATGTTCTCAAAATTTATATTTCACGTTAATTTTTTTGTCCAGATTTATTTTTAAAATTGTAGTTACGAGAATATGAATTTCAAAAAATATGAATATTTTTTTACAAAAAGTCGATGAATCTATTTTTTATTCTTTTTTCTTATGGTATTAGTTGCACTACTATTATTTTGAGCGTAGCTGTACATAGATTAGATTAGTTACAATTGGCTGCGGTTCATTGTGATGCCAAGGATCTTGTATTCCCGCTATTCATGAAAACCATCTGGAGCTTTCTATAGATAGGCTTCTAACATCTTATTGTGCTCGGTCGCAAATATTTTGAACCAGTACCTATTCACCCAGGTGTAGTTGCCTACTACGGGAAAGGGCTCGGCATGAACAGAGGTGATGGGTTGGAATTTCTTCGTCTTCATCGTCTCTACAACTTCTGCAGAAGTCGTTAGAAAGGACGCCAAGCCTAGTTGCATGTCTGCCTATAAGGCAGTGTCCTTTTATGACAGCAACAATCGTGCTTATATGTATCTAGTCGTTTAGGGACAGAAGGTAGTTAGATCCAGCCTATGCCAGATGTGTCTAGTGGCAAGGCAAGCAGATCCATCTTTCCACCTTTAAGTGAGAGCTTGTAACAAGTGGCATATCTAGATTTTCCTTGTCCGATAGGATATGTTTTGTTGTTCCTAGTTTAGTGAGGTCTTCAGCTTTACAATTCACTGGAATACCTCTGTGCGCCGGCACCAAATAAAGATGAGTATTGAAGTGCTTAGTCATCTCTATAAGAGATGAACTAAAGTTGGAGGTGATCTTTGAAGTAGATGATGTTTCCAAAGCCAAATGATTTTTTGTTTCCATTAAGGGGGTATTCTAGTCTAGCGGTACGAATTTTGGGTGTTTTTTTAAAATTCGATAAAAAAAAAAAAAAGTATATTTTTGCTAGTCAGTCTTTTATTAGATACTAGCTGACGTGGCGAACTTCGTACCTCCTCAAAATAAATAAATTAATGTTGTCCACTTATAAGCTAAATTAAATCCACTTTTTTATTAAGGTGAAATAAATTCTCAAAATGCATTAATTTCATTAATGAACAAAAATCAAAATGAAATGTCTATCTGTCTGTCTGTCTATCTGTCTCTCTGTCTATCTGGTGGAACAAGCGGAAGTGAAGACGCTAACACATGAGACACTGATTGAGGTGAAAGATCTTGATGAGGTCACCACGAAGGAAGACGTGATAAATGCCTTAGCAGAGAACTTGGCAAACACCAGTGCCATAAAAGCAGTGACAATTAAGTCACTTCGGAAAGCCTACAGTGGTACCCAGACGGCAACCGTGAGCTTACCAGCAGAAGCAGCCAAGCAGCTCATTGAAGCAGGCAAAGTGCGCATAGGATGGGTTGTGTGCCGAATACGCGAGAAGCTTATCCCAATTAAATGCTACAAATGTATGGAATTCGGGCATATAGCCAGAGCTTGCAAAAGTTCTAGTGACTGGTCCAAACACTGCCTACGGTGTGGTAAAAATGGTCACATAGCGAAGCTATGCAACGAGGAGCCAAAATGTCTACTCTGCCAAGGCAAAGAGGGTATCGACAGTAACCACTTTACAGGAAGCCGTAGATGTCCATCGTACCAACGAGCATGGAGGGAGCTGCTGCCGAAACAATGAAATTACTGCAGCTAAATCTAAACCACTGTGAGGCGGCCCAGTCCCTTTTAACACAAACAGTTCGTGAACTAGATATTGATATCGCAATCTTAAGCGAACCGTACCGGCAATATAATAACACTGTATGGATAGCGGACACGACAGGCAAAGCCGCAATATGGACTTGCGGTAAGCGACCCTTCCAAGAAACAGAGGTGAACCCTGGTACATTCTTCGTGCGTGCCAAAATTGATGGCTGCTACATCTACAGCTGTTACGCTCCACCGAGTCTTACCATCGAGGAATTTGATAGTTTTCTGGATAGATTGACCATAGATGCTAGAGATCGAAGCCCGACTATCATAGCCGGAGATTTTAATGCATGGGCCACAGAATGGGGCTGCCCAAGGACGAACACGAGAGGATGCAAACTACTAGAGGCTTTAATGGTCCTTGACGTAGTGCTCCTAAACACTGGTAATGAACATACATTTAGCAGGAATGGGGCGGGTTCGATAATCGACCTAACCTTTGTAAGCAACTGCCTTGCTCCGAGAACAACATGGAAGGTCAGCTCACACTATACTCACAGTGATCACCAAGCTATATTGTATGAAACAAGGAATGAAGAAAGGCGACGTCAAAATACATCCGCGAGAATAACTAACAGATTAGGGTGGAAGACAAATACATTCGATGAAGAAGCTTTCGCCCTTATGATCGCGGATGCTACGTTGACGGGTTCGGCTAATGAGAAGTCTCTGCAACTGATTGCGCACATTACAACGGCCTGCGACGCATCTATGGTAAGAAGAACGACGAATATACGCTACCCATCAGTCTATTGGTGGAATGAGGACATTGAACTACTGCGCGCAAGATGTCACCGCGCAAGGAGACAGTGCCAGCGCAGTAGAGGAAGAGACGATTTCACCGAACTCCACCATCGGTATAAAGTAGCGCGAAAGGAGCTGAAAACGGCAATAAATACCAGCAAACGTCGGAGCTTCGCCGAGCTATGCAATGGAGCAGATGAAAACCTCTGGGGAAGAGCGTACCAAGTGGTGATGAAAAAGCTGAAAGTTTTTCGAGCCCCATCCCCCACATGCACAGATGTATTGGAGCAAATAGTCGAAGGCCTATTTCCAAGGCAACCGGAAATTTTACTGGAGAACGAGTCATCTTTAGCAGCTCAACAAATTCCTAGGATAACTCCAGACGAGATCCTTTTGGCAAGCAACAGGTTTGGAAATAAAAAAGCCCCTGGACCGGATGGGATCCCAAATATAGCCCTGAAAGCTGCGATTAGAACCAGAATGGACCTGTTTGTGGATATTTATAATGCCTGCTTGAGTGAAGGA
The DNA here is from genome assembly GCA_949775065.1 of Brachyopa scutellaris. Taxonomy (NCBI): domain Eukaryota; kingdom Metazoa; phylum Arthropoda; class Insecta; order Diptera; family Syrphidae; genus Brachyopa; species Brachyopa scutellaris. The sequence continues at coordinate 103,925,353 of OX459112.1, forward strand.
GTTTTTCCCGATCAATGGAAGAAACAGAGACTCGTACTACTACCGAAGGGAGGTAAACCGGCAGGAGATCCATCAGCCTACCGCCCGCTCTGTATGTTGGACACCGCGGGAAAAGTTTTGGAGCGCATTATCGGTAACAGGTTGGAAGCGGCGATTGAAGAAGCTGGTGGACTATCAACACATCAGTACGGATTTCGAAAAGCACGCTCGACAGTTCATGCCATTAAAGAAGTGGTTGACACGGCGAAAAGGGCCATAGAAGGAAGAAGATGGAGAAAAGGCGCAAAGCAGTACTGCTGCGTCATAACACTAGACGTTAAGAATGCATTCAACACCGCAAGCTGGAAACATATCCTTGAGGCGCTTCGAAATATGAGAGTACCAACCTGCATCAGGGAAATTCTGAAAAACTATTTCCGACAAAGACTGTTGCTCTATGAAACAGATGACGGCGTAAAGCAATACGCCGTCACTGGAGGAGTCCCCCAGGGCTCAGTTCTGGGACCAATACTATGGAACCTCATGTACGATGGCATCTTTCGTCTTCAAATACCAGGCGAGGCAAAAATAGTGGGATTTGCGGACGACATCGCAATAGTTGTAACTGCAAAACTCCTGGAAGAAGTTGTTCAAATTAGCAATGAGACCATTTCAGTAGTTCAACGATGGCTAGCATCAGTCGGCCTCGCGCTAGCTGAACACAAAACAGAAGCGGTACTAATAACCAGTAGGAAGCAGCGAGAAACCATCACGCTCGCTGTAGGAGAGCATGACATAATATCAAAACCAGCTATCAAATACCTTGGCGTTATGATTGACTCAAAGCTTACATTTAAAGAACACCTGGAGTACGTAAGCAACAAATCTTCCCGTGTGGGTGCCTCCATTGCGCGGATTATGCCAAATATAGGAGGGCCAAGATACAGCCGCAGACTTCTCTTAGCTAGAGTAGTCACATCCGTAGTGCTTTATGGATCACCAGTTTGGGCCGAAGCTATGAAAGTGACTTCATACAAAAGAAGAATCATAGCAGTAAATCGACTATGTGCACTAAGAGTTAGTAGTGCTTTCCGCACCACCTCGGACCACGCAGCCTGCGTCATCGCAGGAATGCTACCAATCGATATACTGGCGGAAGAACTGCAGAAAAAGTTCCTAGAGAGCAGACAGGACCGGCGGCTGACTTACAGCGAAGCGGACACCAGAGAAAGAAGCACAGGATTGATAGAGTGGCAGCAACGCTGGAGCCTTTCTTCCAAGGGCCGTTGGACTTACCGCCTTATCCCGAGTATATAGACTTGGATAAACCGCAGACATGGTGAAGTTAACTTCTTCATAACGCAACTGCTCACGGGACATGGTTGTTTCCGGTCATATCTTCACAAATACAAGAACGATGACTCTCCCACTTGCCCATCATGCAGTGGTACCCCCGAAGACGTAGAGCATGTATTCTTCCACTGCCCACGATTCCAACTGCAAAGGGATGCACTTCAAACAGCGCTGGGAGAAACACCAACTCCGGAGAATCTAGTACATCACATGCTAGAATCGGAAGACAGATGGAACGCAGTGAGTTTCTATGCCAAAGATGTATGCCAGGAGTTGAGGAGACTAGAGCGAGAAAGAAGAAGCCACAGAGTGGAAACGAGCGGTAACGCTGCTGTGTACCAAAACTCACCTACGCAAAGGCACAGACAGGTGGACATACGAATATACATGCGCTCACAGAGGGACGCAGACGTGTAACAAATTAACTGCGGCTACAGCGTGGAAATGCCGTTCAGGCAATAGCTCACACAACAGGACCTTCAAACCGAACTTCAAAGACATGAACGTATACGGAATGACACACACACGAACTTACGCATACACCATACGAAACTAACGAACTAGACTAGACCCACACGTACTGACATATACATAAACGAACAATACCCTTCAGAACAGTTTCAGACACATTGACAAAGACCTGTGAAGATGAGGAAAAGCTACGGCTGAAGTCCCCCCCATGACGAAATACTTACAGTGGTACCGTGGGGACCAGGGAACAGAGGCAGGAGGTGGTTTTAGTGGATTAAAGTCCCACACACAGGCTTTTGATGCTTTCCACCTTTCTTACAAAAAAAAAAAAAAAAAAAAAAAAAAAAAAAAAAAAAAAAAAAATCTGTCTATCTGTCTCTCTGTCTATCTATCTATCTATCTATCTATCTATCTATCTACCTATCTATCTATCTAACTATCTATCGATCTATCTATCTGCCTGTTTGTCTATGTCTGTCTGTCTATCTATCTATCTATCTATCTATATAATATCTGCCTGTCTGTCTATCTGTCTGTCTGTCTGTCTGTCTGTATATCTATCGATCCATCTGCCTTTCTGTCTACGTCTGTCTATCTGTCGGTCTATCTATTTGTCTATCTATCTGTCTGTCTATCTATCTGCTTGTTATGTCTATCTGTCTGTCTGTCAGTCTTTCTATCTGTCTGTCTGTCTGTCTATCTACCTATCTGTCTGTCTTTCTGCTGTGCCTTGTTTGACTTTTATTTCAATGCATAAAAAAAAATTCTAAATTCCCATAGAAAACCCAAATTACGATTTTTTCGATTTCCCGCTTTAGCTTTTAGTTTTTCTAAATTTTCTTTTTTCCTAAATCTTCGCGTAGGAATTACGAACAAACTCGCAGAATTAAGTATCCAATTTGGTCTAGTCGTTTTCAAGTTTTAATCATCTGAACAAACCACGATTCATTTCTATATATGTATATAGATATCTGATCCGCCCGGCTTCGCCCGTGTATGCAAACAGTCACTTTACTCACATGAGCAGGGTTGCCAGAAACTCCAAAGCTTTAAGAGCCCAATTTTAGAAATTTTGTCGCCCAAAATCGTTGCCTAATAAGTAGCCCAAATATCGTATCAAATAAAAAAAATTTTAAAGTTCCTTTATATCACAGTACACGTAAAACAGGTAATATATTGCGCAGGAAAAATGGCCGCAATTCGTGCCTTTTCTATAATTGTACTTAGTTTGGCGTTTAATTCAAAGTCATTTGTTTTTGTTTTTGAATGTAAAAAAAAATTCGCAGGGCACGTATGGCGGCCATCTTCTTGAATTTTTGACAGGTGCGCGAGCTTGATCGAAAATGAACACTCTGAGTATACGTATACTACCTTATATACATATATGTACTGTGCCTTTATATCATATTCAGAAAAAATTCAATAGATATACAGCTGAATATAAATGAATAAATTATTTAATACAGTCAGGCTGTAATTATTTGAAAATATTGTGTGTAGACAAACTAGCCAAGTGTTGGCAGTTACGGTTGGAGGCAACATGTTTGGTTTTTTTTAGCAAAAAATAGTAGAAATAATTAATAATAATATTTAATTTATTAATTGATAATTAATAATCACTGGCAGTTTCATCATCACTCTTGTAAATTTCTGATATACATTTTGCTACCATGATATGTGGTGTTGATTCGAAGTCATTGCAACATATGTATGTTGCATTAAGAGATGCCAAAGACAGTATATTTCTAGGTTTGGTTTTTACGGCATTTAGAACTGAAAATACCCTTTCGACAACAGCATTACTTACTGGTAGAGATAGTAACTGCATAGCAAAAACAGGTAGCATTAAGAGTATTTAAGGAACATTATGTGTAGAATAAAATCAGAACTTATTTGAATTATCTTCGGCGTTACTGCCTGAGTTTTCATTAGCCCTCAAGTTGCGGCAATTACGTCTATTAACCAACTAAAGGGGCCAATACCGAGGTGATCAGAAGATCCTATAAAGGCGATCAGCAATTCACCACAGTATATCCCAAATTGTTGTACTTGTGTCCAAATGCTTGTGACGTCAGTAAAATCAAATTTATGTGTCATTTTTAAAGAATTTTAATTATAAATTATAAAAAGTCGCCCAAGATTGTAAATGGAAAATATTTGTAGCCCAAATTGCATTGGGCTACTAGCTTTTGAATTTTTATCGTAATTTTTGAAAAAAGATAGCCCAAAATACGATAAATCGCCCAATCTGCCAACCGTGCACATGAGAGGTAATTGCCAACGTCTCCTGTGGGATGTTTTTGTGACTACACCAAACTATATTATTCCATTTAAAATACATATTGTTGATATGAAAATTCTATACGGGGAAACTACATTTTCGTAAATATCTACACCTATCGGGTCCAAATTTTACCAACGACTTTTTTTTAATTAGATATTATATGGTATGAATTTGAGCCAAATCGGTCCATAAATAAGAATTTTGAAAAAGCGACCTCAACGCCACCTAGGGGGCTCTAACATAAAAAAAACCATCCGGAGCACCACACGAACATATGGTGTAAATATAAGGTGGATAGCTTCAGTGGTTCAGTCGTGAAAGTCGGACGTACATACGCACAAAACGTTTTTATACATGTATTAAGATTTAGGAGCGTGTCAATAAATACAATTCCAAATTTTAAATTCAATGCAAATTCAATATGTTTAATTTCATTATTTAATGTTTATGTACAAAGTAGAAAATGATTAATTATTTTGACAAGCGCGTGTCGACGGTTCAGAAGTAGATGAAAGAAGATAGAACAAAATACATAATAAAATAAAGATGGTCGGCTCGTCGCAGACGTATTGGTGTCGCACTTTTGCGGTCGATCTGTGATGCGGCTTATTATTTATTTGAATAATTTATTTATATATTTGGCGGGCGATATTTGTTGTCTCCTACAGATATTTATTAATATTTTAACAATACAAACAAAAAAAATTAAATAAAATTTTTTTTTGAAAATTTAAAAAATTACAGGCTGGTAAAGTGGGGCGGTAAAAAATAAGGGTGCGTCCTTGTGGACATGATTCTAACCCTTCTGGTGATACGAAAAAGAAACAAAGAGATTCTTATTCAGTAAGAATGTCGCTATCGCCTGAACTACGGAAATAAAAAATACATTTTTTTTCACAAAATGGCGGCTGTTTGAAAAAAGTGATTTTTTGCCCTTTTTTCAAAGTTTTTAATTTTTTAAATTAGTAAAAAACAAAATTTTTACATAATTTTAGTTCCTGCGATAAAGGAATATATAAAAAAATCCGCGCCAAATTTTAAGTTAATCGGTTCATTAGAACTTGAGAAATCATGTCAGACGTGTTGGAAAAGTTGTTTCGAGAAAAACGCGGTAAAAGAAATACGTTTCAACAACCTTCACATAGAGACTTTCTGAGAATGCATAGTGTATAAGTGCGGTGACCATATTTTTTGGAGCGAAATACGGGACAAAAAGTGAAAAATAAAATGAACACAAATAGAAACAAATTACAAAAATCTCGTTTTGAATTATGTATTTCATAAATTGTATATTGAAAAAAATGGTTGAAGCGAAAATACCAATAATTAATAATAAAGGCATTGTGTCATAATAAATTCAAAGCCAAAAACTTAATTTTACTACGTTTTTATTAGGTCGTTTTGTTGTCTGTCCTAATGTTTGGTACACATTTTGCAATTGTCTGTACACATGAGCTAAAGACTTGAAACTTTAAAAAGGGGTTTTCGTAACTGCATATCCCGGATAATCTACTAAATTCTATATGGCTAAATGCTTAAATAATATTTTAAACAAAATAATAGCCGTGTTTTTTTGCACGCGTATATACGCTTATTTTGAAAATTTGCATGTTAAATACAACAAAAGTAAAATAAGCGGCGATAGTATCCCCGCTTATTTAAGCGGATATAAAAAACAGTGAAACCAAACGCAAAGTTCTTCTTTTGCGATGAATTCCCATGAAAAAATTCATTCTTTTGACAACCGGAGAAACCCAAACGTAAACAAAGAACAATCAAAAATAATTCTTTCATCTCTTATTTATTCTATTACCGACGATTGGTTATGTCAATGAGCAATAAATTGATTATTTAAGATAATAAATGATTTCTTTTATAGGAATTAAATATATTTGGATGTGCATTCCCTGAGTTTCCCATCTTTATAATTTTATTTCTTCAAAATATATTTTTTTTCAATTTTGTCAACAGCTGAGAGCTCAAGTGTCACTTACCACGTTTACATGCAGGTTGAGAAAAAGAAACTGAGCTGAGATTGCGACCTGAGTATTTCTACACACGAGTTGAATAGTTGAAATTCTAAAAACGTTGTTAAACAACAGATTATTTAACATACTTTAACCGCAAATAGCCATAAACGCAATCAAAACAAATGATTTCCTGCTCCAAACAAAGGAAAAAAAACAAAGATCACACATACACAGAGACAACATGTCAGTTCAACGACTCAACCCAGGTATAAATGCATTTTTTCAACGCTGGTAAAATGTGTAGCCAACTATAGTTACAACTGGCACTAAATAAAAAAGCCGGCTGTAACTTTTTGTTATTCATAAACACATTTTTGCCTGTGTATTAGTTAGTATCGACTTCGGTATGTTTTTGTTAAGTGATTTGAACGAACAAACCCAAACGTCAAAATATGATATGAGAAATTTAGAGCCGACTATAATTATTTAAAGTGATGTTTGGGTCATTTTAAATTTCGAGCCGGCTTTATGTTTGAAGTCGACTATAAGGTGACTATGAATAGCAAAAAGTGTATTTTAGGCTATGTAGGTGAATAAATTCTTTTATTGCCGGCTTTATCTGACTATGAATTTGCGCCGCTATTTTTAGGTACTACCTATTTATTAATAAAAAGGAAAGCGTCAAAAATTCATAAACAACAACAAACAAAAAGTAAATACATCATGCATCATTTTTAAATGATCATGTACCCAATAATTTTATAACCAATAGTTATGCAGTTATGCAGTTTAACTCTGCATGTAAACGTTGTACTTATCTGTCATAAATATGTCTGTGCTGCCAATCGTTTGTGATGAATTCGTTAAGCGGCGATAGCCGTTTTTTTGTGCACTTTTATATACGCGTGCAAAAAAACACGGCTAATATAAAAATACGGGACTAAAAATTAAATACGGGACATTTCTACGTCCCGTACTTTTCAAAATTAAAACCGGGACAGGCTATTGAAATACGGGACTGTGCCGGAAAATATGGGACGGATAGTCACCGTATGTATAAGAGACTTTCTGTAGGATAATAACTTTTGGAGGATACAGTTTTGAAGGTCTAATCTTTAAAAATATGTAATAACAAAAAAAAATATTTTTTCAAAATTCTAGACCAGAATGCCCCCTTAAGGCCCCATGGCAGCACTGCAATCTTCTATGTAGCTTCGATTAGATTCTGATTTCTCAATGTAAGCTGAAAGATGTGGCTAAATTATATATCTTAAAATGAAAAAAAACAAAGAAAAAGGTCGCAGTCATTCTTTATTAGATCTAAGCTATCTGACTGCAAAGGCTAGCTACAACTAGCTTTATTTTCAAAAGTTATTCTATTCAAAGATACATTTCCCAGTGTACAAGACCAAAGGGACAAAGGAAGAAGGCCATAACTTGTAAGAGATTCACTCCTGCATACTTTTTCTTCATCAATTATTCACGTTAATCGATTAACGATTTTATTCTCTTCGCCTTCTTCATTTCTACTCCATCCACACTGCAGCTAAATATAATAACGGATATTCCCCATAATGTTTAAGAATTTATGAAAATTGCTGAAATTTTTTTTTTCACCCTCAGTTCGTATCCGAAATTGAAATGGAAAAATTATGATACCCACCCGTAGGAGTACACGAGTTTTTCCCACCCTCGCCGACTCTTCACTGAAATGTGAAAATAAGATAAATTATTAATCCACGTATTATCCTTGTTTGGGAGCATGTCTTCAGCTATGTATGTGACTATGTTCAGTTTCAGGATTTCAATTGAAATCTAGAACTCAATGCAAATTCCTTTCGCAAAGTGCCCCAAATTGATTAAATGCAACGAAGTTCAGTTCCCAGTGCCACTAACGACATAACCATCCATCCATCATTAGATTATCCTTCTTCTGTCCGGTGAACGTGGTAACACCAAATGCCGATTAATTAATAAACGCATATCCATTCGCATTGCAGGATAATTATATGCACATGCTGGCCATTATTTTAAAGTTCAATATGCAGAGAAGATGCTGTGTAAGTGTAACAATATGTGCTCGAGGATATTCAAGTCGATTGCATTCGTATGTGGTCGATTCCATTCAATTAACATACCTTACCCAGCGCTTTACAAACCACGCACACACACACATATACTTCCATATATACAAGCGGCTAACAGGACTATAGGTGTAGAGTTTTGGAGTGAATTTATGATTATCCTTTATCCACACAAACACATAAATACAATTGCATCGGTGCTAAAGTGGATTGAAAGCTGAATGGATGCTCCATTGGGATTGTTGGCATTCATGAAACCATGACAGACGGTAAACTATTTTTTAATAAATCGATTCCTTGAAGACGCACTTTAGTAAGAGACATAGATAGGACCTACATGTGTCGAATCGAAATAATGAAATGATGCTACTCGTAGCTAATAAAACTAAATGCAATTGAAACAGCTATATGCCACCTGGAAGTGCAGAAATGCTCCACACACTCCCACAAGTGTGGGAATTTCAATTAGGAATTTCATTCATTTGAATATTATTTGCCACACACACATGTCACATACAAAATGCCAAACGCCACAGCAATGCAAGGACGAACATATTTGTTCGTAAAAGTGTACATTAATTTATACACTCTCTTTTGAGTAAATATTTGCAATTTGTTTTACTCGGTGCCCTCGGTAAGGATATGTACATATACTGATATACATATGAGTATTCTGCACTTTTTAATAAGTGCACATGGAAATTTCACTAAAGGAATTCCTCCTCCATCAACCGAAAAAAGAAAACTCAGAAAATACACACAACCTTTGGTGGCAAAGGATTCACTGTAGCAAGTAGTGTAATCACTGTTAAAATATTAAAATACCCAAATGGATATATAAGACCAATCAAGTTTTGACTTTTCCAGTTGAGAAAGAGACAGGGAGAGGGTGCGGGTGTGCAAACGAAAATAAGTTAGAATTAGATCCTCGTACTTCGGATTAGATTGGTTGGTTCTCTTCTATTTGCACTTCAGTGTGCCGCCACGACCGCCGATGGGTAAAAACCCAAATTAATTTCAGATAAAACTAACTTTAAACAGTAGCAGAGTTTTGACGCATTTTATGAAGGATTTATTTCATATCTGAAAGCTGATTATTCTTCAGCTCCTGACGTCATTCCGCCAATAGGCTCTGCCACTAAAGTTTCTTTTTGAAATCTCCATAATAACTAGACATTTTCCTAGCTTCTGGAAGCAATTGTTTATTACGCACGTCTTGAAGAAAGGGGATAGAAATATTATCACGAACTACAGCCTACAGGCCAATTTCAAAGCATACCAAAATTATTGGAACAAGTGGTGTGTGATTGTCTTACTTTTCTTTGTCGGGGTGTTATTTCAATGGTCCCATGCTAAAAGGTACTAAAGTGCACTTAGTATAGTTTTGAGTTATGTATACAATAAGAATCCCCACATTGGCTTTTATTTTTAAAATTTTTTTCGTGTGAATCGAACCAAAAACCCTGAAAATGGAGCTAAATATAATAGCACTTAGTATAATATGCGTTTTTTTGATGTGTAAACATCTAAGCGCGCGTTAGAAAAATTTCTAGTGGAGTAATTCCGTGATTTGGGGAGAAATTCCGCGATTTCGTGGACGGAATTCCGAACGGTTACGAAATTTATAACTCAAATTTCATAGCAGCGCGATGAAATATTGACATAGTGATTGCTTATGTTCCTGGTCAACTTTTTTATAACACTTTTTACCCCGGAAAATGGCATGGTTTTTCAGAAAATAGTGAAAATACTGCATATTGGGAGGGAAAATTATAGTTATACAGCCCTAACTCAGTAATGGCTTGTCGGATTGAAAAACAAAAAAATTGGTGAAATTAGTAAATTTATCCCTGATTCATTTGAGATATAAAACATCCTCCTGCGTTGTCCCGAAGCTGAGGAATGTTCAAAACAATTATTCAAATCATCGCCTGCAATTTTCCTTCAGTGGAAACCACTGCCAGCAGTCGGGCAGCAGTGGGAATCGGTGCAATAGTGTGTGTGTGTGAGTATATGTGCGCGCTCTAACTTGATCATATTGTTTTGCATTTCAATGTTCTACAATCATTATCACCATTTGCGGCTCTCCCACTCTACCAATCTTAACAAATGAGGTGTCAAAAGAAAGAGGATTTTCTAGAGCAGTGGTTTGGATTTTTAATTTATAAATATTATTAACAATCTCGCATGTAGAAAACCTACAACCGATTTAAAAATAAAATGGCTACCTACTAGCCTCTATTGTCCTAGTGGCACCTTGTTCCAAAAAATAAGAGCTATACTTTTCGTGTTAGAGATCCTGATAAATATTAAGATTAAGTGTAAACGAATTGTTTATATTTATAAAATCAGAGTGCATTTCGTCATTGCTCCAAGACATTATTTTCTTTAGACACCTCATTTGTGAATGTATTTACGTTGAAATAATGTTTTTCCGTAATAACTTCATTCATATGCTTTTTTATGTAAGAATTTGATGAAAAGTTTTTATAACCGCGGCGGTTGAGTGTGTAGTGCGTCGGTTTTTCTACTTTTGGCGCAGTACTACTGAGTTTAGGGGTCCCAGGTTCGTTTCCTGGCGTCGACTGCTGCGAATGCAGTGGATTCGATGAGTATATATGCGATTGGCTTTAATTTTCTCGAACATATGTAGATTAGTTATAATTTACTTTCTTTCCAAGAAAGTGGAGCTACACACCCCATCCGCGTGATGTTTACACATAGCTCGGGACTAGGCTTGCCACCCGTCCTCCTTTGAGGAGGACAGTCCTCCTTTGTAAGGTGATGTCCTCCGTGCTACATAAAAAGAAAAATGTCCTCCACACAAATAATTACTCAAACAAAATCTAATTCCTTTCACTTCTCAAAGAGTACGATTTTTATGATGACGTCAAGAGCAATAATGAGCTTCTGAAATTATCGAGAGCCAATGAAAAATATGTTTTTAAACATTAATTTTGCTATTATTTTGACATATTTATCTACTCAAGCAATATTTTTATTTAGTCGTGCTGGCATAGGCGAATGCAGGGTGGGGCAGGGCGGAGCCATGGCCCCCTATGCTTCAGATTTTTTGACTTTTTCCAAAGAAATAATCACATTTTCTTCAATTGTGCAACTAAAGTTTGTTCTAAAAAACTGACAATTTTATTGTATCAGTGAGTTTTTAGCTTTATTATTTGTTATTAGTAATGATACCAACTCTTTCTAGATGAAATCCAGTCTATTTAGTACAAATAATTTTTTTATTATTAAAACCCGTATAAATCCAGTATATTCATTCAGTTCAACAATTTCTTTTATTACCTCATTTAAAAAAGTACAACACTTTTTTTTATTAATCTGAGTGTGTGTTCAATTCAGCGAACTGCATTGACACGAGACTAGCATCAGCTGACTGCGGCTCTGCGTTTGTTTATAGGCATACTTGTACTGAGACGGGACATCTTAGTTCTGTTGGGTAACTTTGGTATTCGTACGAATTCCTGTTTGTTAACCCAAAAGATTCGTAGCAACTCGCAAAAGAGAGTGCCAAATGAGCGTGTCAAAAATGTCCGCTCAACTAAGAGCCTTACGAATATATACACCAACTTTATCTTTGGGTCAAGCGGACTAACGCTGTCAAAACAGCCATTTGGCAGTTTCTTTCAGTGAACTTAGCTGTCGTCAATTCATTGTAAAGTGGAAAACAAAAATAAATTGACAATTTTTACCCAAATGTGGTTCAACGCGATTGGTTATGTACTTTCTTTCGAATTTTCCATTCTCTGAGAGGATTTTCTCCCACAGTAATCCAGTATGGTACTGGAAAATCCAGTATAGTTGGTATCATTATTTATAAGTATATATGTTTATTTGGTTTTGTATTTTATTATATTGTATTTTATTTCGTTTATATAAATTTATAATACGTTATCGCACAATTTACAGATATATACAGAGATTTAATATTAACATAATAATATTTTTCTTCTGAAGCATTGTATGTAAGATTTTAATGGGAAATATGTAAGATGTAGTTTTTGAGGAAAAAAAAAAGAGAAAAAACCTCAATTTAAGCGTGGTACGCGTACCAATAGTTAAATTAATAACATCATGATATACATACATATAAGTATATGTATTAATAATTAAATACTAAATAATTAAATAAATAGAATTATAAATAAATAAATAAATATATAAATAAATAAATAAATAAATAAATAAATAGATAAATATATTAATAAATAAATAAATTAAAAAATAAATTAATAAATAAATAAATAAATATGCTAATAAATAAATAAATAAATAAATAAATAAATAAATATTAAAGACTAGATTTAAAAATTAAAAATTTAACATAAAGTACATATAAAGTTAACATAAAAGTATACAGAAAATAAATTAACATAAATTAAGTAAATTAACAAAAAAAAAACAAAAAAATAAATAAATAAATCTAAATAAATATGAATTAAATTAATATGTATGTGTACAAATAGATAAACATAAATATAATAAATTAACATAAAGTTTATAAATACACAAAGAAAAATAAATAAATAAATTAATATAAAATAAACTAATAAACATAATAAATAATACATAGAATAAATAAATTAAGATAATACATTTTACATATACATATAAATGGTTTGACAATAATTATACTAGAAGCACTATCATTAACATGCACTCTAAAACAACGACAGGACAAAAAACTTTCAACAATTCGACAGAGAAATGGGGGGAAATTTAAGTTTAGCATCTTATACACGAGGCCATTGTGCCATACTGAATCAAATGCCTTCTCAATGTCAAGCAGCAACATTTCAGTTGACTTTCCTATTGCACGGTTTCTTTTAATGCTATTAGATATTCTAAGCACCTGATGGGAAGTGCTGTGACTACGTCTGATGCCAAACTGTTCATCAGGATGTATTCTAAGATCATCTATGATCTTAAGCATTTTCTCTTTTAAAACTTTTTCATAAATTTTACTAAGACTACTTAGAAGGCTTATTGGTCTATACTATAGACTCTATAGCTTTCTGGTCTATCAAGGGGTTAACCTGCTTTTGGTATTGGTACTACCTTTGCTACTTTCCAGGAGTATGGAAAATATTGGACCTTAAGGCAAGCATTAATTAAATATGTTAAAAATTGTACTCCTATTCTAGACAGTTGTTTAAGATATATGTTTTTGATACAGTCCAGTCCACCTGTTTTTCTAACATTTAAGTTGTCCAAAAAAAATTGTGTGTCTATTTCCGTTACATATACATTGCTAGGCGTTTCAAAATAGACCGCATTAAAGGCCTGTACTGCTTGGTTTACAAGAATGTTTGTACCAGTATCGCCTAAATTTCCTCATTTTGATTAGCTCTAAGACGTAATCTGGCAATTTTGCACAAAAGTCCTTTTTTGCTACCTTAGGAATACTAATGTTAGCAGAGCTCATGACCTCATCTGTAAATTTTTAAATAATGGCATCAACGTCTTCTTTAGTTGAAACTAGCCTGCCCGGCGTTGCCCGTGCTTTGAATCAGTCGCGTTGTTTGAATATAGTATAATAGAAAGGAAGTAGTAGGAAGCGATATTATTTAAATTAAGTTTCTAAAGAATTCTGAAGTCAATACATTATAATCTGAACTTAGTGGTTGTTTTAAACACTATCAGATCTGTGTCATGGTGTGCTTAATACAAGCAACAGCCATAAGCAGAAATTCGCCAGGGCAAAATATGCATCAACAGGCTCATCATTTAGTGCTGGTGTTAGTGGTTAGGCTACGCTACATTTCAACACTACCACTAGCAATAAATAAACAAATATAAGAACAAATATACATAATTAGAGTTTATGTTCGAGGAACTACATTACGCAAGACATTTTTAAGTGTAATTTTGTTAAGATTAAAGTCAAGAATGTTTACATTTAAGTTATAGATTTTACTCATGCGGCTAATAGGCTCATGCATCCCGTAATTTGTTCTGTGATGAGGAACATGCAGTAACTCTATACTACGCAGGTGATGCGATCCCCCACGAAAGTTTAATCCCAAACAGGATAATAAGTCAGGTGCATCAATCAGACCTGAGATCAGCTGATGCATAAAAATTATATCATTATTGACCCTTCTTTGAGCCAAAGGCTGCATTTGCAACAGTTTTATCCGATGCAAATATGGGGGGAGGTTAAAAGGATCGTCCCAGGGAAGACCCTTCAATGCGAATCGAATGAAGCGTCGCTGGACAGCTTCAATACGAGTATTGAGATTTTTCTGATAAGGTGTCCATACTTGCGAAGCATATTCGAGGTGAGGACGGACAAGACTGTTAAATAGTGAGAGGGTGACATAAGGATTTTTAAATTCTTTACACCATCTTTTAACGAAACCTAACATTGAATTTGATTTATTCACAATGTGGTTTATATGCTCTTTAAAATCAAGTTCAGGGCTAAAGTAAACACCCAGGTCCTTAAAACTATAAACCCGACTGAGAGAGTGATTCGATATCAAGTAGTTGAATATAGTCGGTACCAGTTTCCTAGAGAAAGTCATGGACTGACACTTGAGTGGGTTAAGGACTAAACCATTTTTAGAGCACCAGGTACTGAAACTATCAATATCTGATTGCAGAAGTCTACAATCATTTATGGTTGTAATTGCTCTACTGATCTTCATATCGTCGGCAAATATTAGAATGTTGCTATGTTTTATGATTGATGGAACATCATTGATAGCAAGAATAAATAAAAGTGGACCTAGGTGGCTCCCTTGAGGGACGCCGGATCCTGCTAAGAAGGAGTCTGAAAGACAACCTCTAAATTTAACCTGATATGACCTCTGCTTGAGGTAAGAGCCAACCCACGAAATAAATATTGGGGGAAAACCTAACGCCTCGAGTTTGTAGATAATAATATCATGAGAAAGCTGATCGAAAGCTTTGGAGAAGTCAGTGTACACACAGTCCACCTCATGACCACTTTCTAAGGCATTGGAACAGTTATGGGAGAATGTTAATAGGTTTGTGACAGTAGACCTGTTTCTAACGAATCCATGTTGTTCTGTACAAATAACACCCCGACAAAGAAAAGTAAGGCTTTCACACACAACTTGCTCAAATAATTTTGGTATGCATGACAACTTTGAAATCGGTCTGTAGTTCGTAATAATATTTCTATCGCCTTTCTTAAAGACGGGCGTAATAAACGATTGCTTCCAGAAGCTAGGGAAATGGCCAGTTGATATGGAGATCTCAAAAAGAGACTTCAACGGCAGAGCAAGGACATCACTGCATTTTTTCAGGACTATTGGAGGTACGCCGTCAGGACCTGAAGAGTAATCATCTTTCAGAAATGAAATAAATTTCGAAATAGTCTGCAAGTCTAAGGCAATGTTGGTAAAGCCAACTTGAGGAACATCTTTGAGATGGTTGTTCCCTATAGATGAAACGATTGCATAAAAAATTGATGGAAATGTATTATACCTGTGTACAAACACATCTACGCACATATATGTATATGTACATAATATGTATTTTATGAGCATCAAATAATGGTACTTTCTGGTCTCTTATATCTAGGAGTTGTACTTAATGTTCATAGTAAAAGTAACATTATGTAAACGCCGAAGATATCAGGCTTTGATGTAAGCATAAATCGTGGAGTAACTGGTAAGGTTTGTCTGAAAACACCAACTATTTACTGATTTTAAAACTCAACAACGCCTACCTACCTCTACTACAATATATGTATTTGTGAATTGAAATAGAAGGTGAAACTTTATTCTTAGGTTACCACTGACTTAACCTTAAGGACTTAAGGTAACCAAATACCGCTGTAAAGTTTTTTTTTTTTTTTTTTTTCTCCGAGGGTAGGTGAACATCTTCCATAGACACTATGAGAATAGCAAGCGCGTGCTCATAGTAGTGTCAGATTCTTACTGACCAAAAACACCACCCTTCGATATAAATTTGTTAGATACTGCAACTAAGTTATACTACTTATCAAGCAATTTTTCTATCACGAAATATAGACGTTTGGCAGGTTACTTTCCAATGAAAGATCCTGCATGTTCCGCAATTTAGACGCGGTTAATCCTTATCTCGCCAAGTCGAAAGGTTTTGTTCTTTGTAGTCGGCGCAATAAATTGCTCTCATCCAAAATAAGTAGGACTGTATTATTAACATGTCCGATTAGTCGGTTTCTATGTTTTCGCGCGAAGCTTCTAGTTTCAGCTTCGATTGTCGGAATTCCGAGATCTCTGTGGATATCGTCGTTTCTAGCATACCACGGTGCTTGGACAATTTCTCTTAGCACTTTATTTTGAAAGGTCTGTAAAATATTGGCATTTGTTTTCTTGGTACAACCCCAAAGTTGTATACCGTAGGTCCACACCGGCTTTAGCACTTGCTTGTATAAAAGCAGTTTGTTCTCGGTACTGAGGTGGGAATGTTTTCCGATCAACCAGTACATTTCTCTATATTTGATATCTAGTTCTTTACGTTTCATTTTCACGTGCGAATTCCACTTCAACCTTGCGTTGAGTGTCATTCCCAGGTATTTGGCTTCATTTGCAAAGGGTATTCGGGCCAAATTTATAAAAATTGGCAAGTCATTAATTTTCCTATAAGTGAACAGATTTAGTTCCGTTAAGGGCGATCCGCCAGTCCTTCGTCCATTCATTTACTTTATTTAATGCATTTTGTAGTTTGGCAGTCGTTTCCTCGATTGTTTTACCTACCGCTAGGATAGCGGTGTCGTCGGCAAACGTAGCAAGGATAGTGCCATCTTCTTTCGGTATATCACGAGTATATAACAGATAGAGAAGCGGCCCCAGAACGCTTCCTTGCGGTACGCCGGCCAAAATTTCTTTGAGCTCTGAGTATTCGTTTCCATTTCTAACACGAAAGAGTCTATTCCCGAGAAATTAATTCAAAATCTTGTATAGGTTTGCGGGAAGTACTTGTCGTAGTTTGCATTTCAAGCCATCGTGCCACACCTTATCAAAGGCTTGCGAGACGTCAAGAAATACGGTTGAGCATATCTTTTTTTCTTCTAGTGCTTTTTCGATTACGTTAGTAATTCTATGCACCTGGTCAATCGTCGAATGCTTACTTCTGAACCCAAACTGGTGGTCAGGTATTAGATTATTTTCTTCTATAACCGGTTGGAGACGCCTTAGCAATATCCTCTCGAAAATTTTGGATATGACTGGAAGAAGCGATATTGGTCTGTATGATTTTACTTCATATGACGGTTTTCCTGGTTTTAAAACCATTATGACTTCCGCAACTTTCCATTGGCTCGGCACGTGTTTTAATCTGAGTGCAGCATTTATAATATGGAGAAGCTTAATTAATGCTTTTCTAGGTAGGGCTTTGAGAATTTCTCCGGTAATCAAATCATAACCAGGAGCTTTCCTAGGTTTTAGTTTCGCGATCTCACGTTCGAGTTCTCTAAGCGTCGCAGATCTGCGCGTTAAATCGTCAGATGGTGGAACTACCATCCTTGTGATGTTGATGTTGTCATGAACCACTTGACCAACGTTGGGTTTAAAGGTTTCTTCCAAATGGGCGGCAAAAATATCCGCTTTTTCTTTATCTTCCCTTGCCCATTCATTTTGATTTATTTTAAGTGGCGGCGCGGGGATTTTGGGCCTTTTGGTGCCTTTTACGGCTTTCCAAAGGGAATAATTGGAATCTTTTTTCGCTGTTAAACTCTCAAGGTAAGAGCCTATCGCACGATTTTTAAAATCCTTAATGCTATTCTTTAACAAATTGCAGAGACGATTCAGATATGCTTTATGCTGTGGAGCACGACTCTGTTTCCATCTTTTATGCGCTTTTCTTTTTTCCCTGATTAATTCTTTTATTTCAGAAGGATATCGTAGACCGTATTTGTCCGGCGTTTTTCTTTGATTGGGCGTATTATTCCAAGAGGCGAGCTGTACTATCTCAACGAAGCGATCGACTTCAACCTCAAGTTCATAGGGTGTCGTAAGCGGTACGCTCAGTTCAACATTTACTTCGATTTCGTTCCTAAAGCCTTCCCAGTTAGTTGTTCTACCGGTTAATTTCGCCGGCTCTCGGTTATATAATAGTTTTTCGCTCAATGTCAAAATAATTGGGGAATGATCAGACGACAGATCAAAGCTTTCCTCAACTTTTATGTGGTTGTTAGATATTCCTTTCACCACGAAGAAATCGATCAGGTCAGGTATTTTCAAAGTATCAGCTGGCCAGTAAGTCGGTTTGCCCGTCGAATGGAAATCACAACTGTACTCCATACCTGCCCCATAGAGCATTCTACCTTTTTGCGAGATGTATCTAGAGCCCCAGAACGTATTTTTCGCGTTAAAATCGCCGCCAATAATAAAATTAGGTTTCAGCGATTTAAATAAGTTAGTAAAATCACTTTTTTCAAGCGCGGAACGCGGTGGACAGTAGATAGATGAGATTTTAATAGTACGCTGACTATTTTTAACTCGAATTGTGCACAGTTGCAGAGTTTCAAGCTCTATCTTTAGGTCTTCGCATTGTTCAATGCAGTCTTTAATAAACAAGGAAGATCCGCCTCTCGCTTTGCCCGAAGGGTGACAAGCGTGGTAATCAGTATAGCCTTTTATTTTTAAATGCGATTCCTTTTTCACGTGAGTTTCAGAAATCAAGCAAATGTCCATATCTTTTTCTCGCATGAATATTTCCAATTCGTCAAGTTCTTGCAAAAGTCCGTTTGCATTCCAAGTACAAATTCTTTTTTCATTCATATTCTAGGTGAAGTACGCGTTTTCCGTGAATAACTCTCGAGCTTAACCAACCTATCGAGAATAATTTTATTTATTTTGCTTTGCTCTTCAAGTTTTGCGAGAATAATTGAGAAAACTTGAGAAGCAGGGTCCGTCGGGATTTCGAGGTTTTTTGATTTTTCGGATGCTGCAGCCTGGGCGTAGGTCTGCACTCCTGCTGTCCGAGGGCTATTACCCGATGTCTTTTCTAATGGCTTTTCATTACCGTTTATTTTAAGACCAGAAGTCGAGGGCTTTTCTGCTATCACCACCTTCTTCCGCTCTGAACCCGGTGGTTTTTGTTTGTTTAAGTTCTCCTGACCGATCTTACCATTTGCCTTAGTTAGCGGTTTTATTATTTTATTTTGAGGCTTATGGAGTGTATCTCTTCGTTTTTGCAACTCCTTGGCTACTTCACAGCCTCTATAATTTGCCGGGTGCTTTCCCTTACAATTAGCACAGATTGCAGAGGCTTGCTTGTTTACTCGACAGTCTTGGGAGAGGTGATTTCCGGCGCATTTCACACACCGTGGTTCTTTTTTGCAATACGTTTGCGTATGATTGAATCCTTGGCAACGTTTGCACTGCGGAATTATTTTTAAATTTCTACGCATGGGCTCGATTTTGACCACGATATTCAATATGGTTTTAATTCGATAAATATCGTCGATACTATCAGCTTTATCGAATGTTAGCATAAAAAGCGGAAGTCCACGCCTTACCAAGATGTCCTTATCTATTTCGGATTGTTGCTTCTCCTTCTTGATGATATTAACGGCATCAAGAATTTTAAAGCCCTTGTCTTGAAGGTCGCTCATAATCTCTTCTTTTGTGCACGAGGGGTGAAGTCCCCTTGCTACAACACGATGTGGCCTTTCTGACTTGATTTCGAAAGTATACCACTGAATCTTATCGATATTAAGTTTCTGGGACAGTGCGCGGTAGTCGTCATGGTCATCGACGTTAATCTTCCACGCATTATTCCTCAAAGATGTGACCTTAAATTTCGATGTTATCGTTCCTTTAAGGAGGCTATGCAACTTATTATATTCCGTTATCCCGACGATGTTTATTGGTGGCGGTAAACGAAATTGCGTTTTACGTTGATTTTCTTGCAGTTCTTTACGCTTTTCTTCGTTTAAGGGCACGACTTCGGGCGAAGAACCGGCTCTCCGTTTTTTAGTAGGTCTTTTCTTAGGGACCCGATTCGTTTCGCGTGCTAGCTCTTCTTCATCGGTGTGGTACTCCCGACTATCTAATAGTGCTGGAGCACATTCGCGCTCTTTCTGCGAGTGTGTGTTCTTTAGAACCTTATTCTCTTCTTTTAATAGATCTATCTCTTTCTTAAGATCTTGATAGAGTAGATCCATTTCGTTAAGCTTTATTCGGAGTACTTTATTTTCTTCCTCAAAGCTTTTATATTTCGCTAAGTCCTGATTTTCGCGCTGCGGCGCTCCCGGCGGACTTTTTTTCCCGGAGTTATTCGATCTTGATGGAGGAGATCGAGATACCCTTGCACTTCTTGTGAAAGGGTCATTGGATTGCAATAAATGGCTCTCCCCAGAATCCGTAGAGCCGACCTCCGCAGAGGGTGGATTTTCCAGTAAAGCTGGACTGCCACCTGGGGTAATTAATCTTTTTGTTTTGTCCATTGCATTTTTGTATACACTATACACTCGGTATACGGAGATTGGATTTTAGTCGCCTCTTACGACAGGCATGCCTACCTCGGGTATATTCTAACCCCTACCCGAAGGGGGTAAAGTGACAAAAAAAAAAGAAAGTAAAAAGAATCATACATTCCCCCCTATTCCGTCGATCTAGATCCGAACGCTGACGAATCAGAAACACTACTAACTAAAGTCGGTAGCAAATATCAGCAAAATCATCCCTCCTCTACTTTGTCCCACAAAGCATTAATATTAACACGAACAACCCTCTCTCAACAGAATGACGATCAGTGGCAATGGTTTACCCATCATTCAATGCGCGTATGTGTAGAAAGAAAATTAAAGAATAACCGATAGCGATAGATTTGTGGCGAAGAGAAGAGCATAACATCAACAGAAACAACCCTCTCCCAACAGAATGACGATCAATGGCAATGGTTTACCCAAAAATAATGAGCAAATAATGAAAGCGAAAATTGGAATAATGTGAACTATGGAATCAAGGAATTCTATTTTTTGTATAAAAAGTAACCTAATCTCTAATCCAGGAAGTAGATTATCTATTCCCGAAAGTTTTATTCAAATCTGTTAAACATCCAAACTTTCACATTTATATATTAGTAGGAGGAGAAGTAGGATAGGATAGGATAGGATAGGATAGGATAGGATAGGATAGGATAGGATAGGATAGGATAGGATAGGATAGGATAGGATAGGATAGGATAGGATAGGATAGGATAGGATAGGATAGGATAGGATAGGATAGGATAGGATAGGATAGGATAGGATAGGATAGGATAGGATAGGATAGGATAGGATAGGATAGGATAGGATAGGATAGGATAGGATAGGATAGGATAGGATAGGATAGGATAGGATAGGATAGGATAGGATAGGATAGGATAGGATAGGATAGGATAGGATAGGATAGGATAGGATAGGATAGGATAGGATAGGATAGGATAGGATAGGATAGGATAGGATAGGATAGGATAGGATAGGATAGGATAGGATAGGATAGGATAGGATAGGATAGGATAGGATAGGATAGGATAGGAAAGGATAGGATAGGATAGGATAGGATAGGATAGGATAGGATAGGATAGGATAGGATAGGATAGGATAGGATAGGATAGGATAGGATAGGATAGGATAGGATAGGATAGGATAGGATAGGATAGGATAGGTTAGGATAGGATAGGATAGGATAGGATAGGATAGGATAGGATAGGATAGGATAGGATAGGATAGGATAGGATAGGATAGGATAGGATAGGATAGGATAGGATAGGATAGGATAGGATAGGATAGGATAGGATAGGATAGGATAGGATAGGATAGGATAGGATAGGATAGGATAGGATAGGATAGGATAGGATAGGATAGGATAGGATAGGATAGGATAGGATAGGATAGGATAGGATAGGATAGGATAGGATAGGATAGGATAGGATAGGATAGGATAGGATAGGATAGGATAGGATAGGATAGGATAGGATAGGATAGGATAGGATAGGATAGGATAGGATAGGATAGGATAGGATAGGATAGGATAGGATAGGATAGGATAGGATAGGATAGGATAGGATAGGATAGGATAGGATAGGATAGGATAGGATAGGATAGGATAGGATAGGATAGGATAGGATAGGATAGGATAGGATAGGATAGGATAGGATAGGATAGGATAGGATAGGATAGGATAGGATAGGATAGGATAGGATAGGATAGGATAGGATAGGATAGGATAGGATAGGATAGGATAGGATAGGATAGGATAGGATAGGATAGGATAGGATAGGATAGGATAGGATAGGATAGGATAGGATAGGATAGGATAGGATAGGATAGGATAGGATAGGATAGGATAGGATAGGATAGGATAGGATAGGATAGGATAGGATTAGTAGGAAGGATAGGATAGTATAGGATAGGATAGGATAGGATAGTTTCAAGGGTAGTGTGAATATTTCGAAGTTTTCTTTTAATTTTCAGGTCCAATTGGCGTTTTTCAGGTTTTGAAAATATTGCACTTTTTCCTCACCCGACCAATGAAGTTGACAAGTAACTGGGTTATGGTTAGAACTTAATTCGATAAGAGAAATTGGCTGAGATAAGAGACTAGTAACGTTTGTAATAAATAAGTCAATGACAGAAGGACTTCCACGAGAACTGGCTGGGACATAGGTAGGACTGGGTGGAAACAAAACAGAAAAGGGCAACATAACTGAAAGGTCAGACAAAACTTTACCCTGAAATTCGCTCTGATGCATCCCCAATCCCTGTGTCTGCAGTTAAGATCGCCCCCCATTAGAAAGGCTCCTCTAATACTTAATAATTTCCCAAAATCTGATTTCAATGTTTGCCTTTTTTCATCTGATGTATTATTTCCAGGAATATTCCCTGGAAAATATACACAGTATATCTTTATTGGTCTTTGGTTTCTTAGTTTCACCTCAATTCCTAAATTTTCTACACATTGAGTTTTTACACTAGGTAAGAGCATGTGCTGAATTGATCTCCGAATTAGAATAGCTACACCTCCACCTCTTCTATCAGTTCTATCTACTCGATAGCATTTGAAAACCGACGTGGAGATATGAATTTCTGGCGTTAACCATGTTTCTGTAACTAATGCAATGTCAATTTTATTGGTATTTAAAAAATTAATCAGTTCGACATGTTTATTACGAACACCCCTGGCATTCCATGTCATAATATTTAAGTTACTATTAGTTAAATTACTTATCATTATTGTACAAAAACTTAGTCGCTAATTGTGCGATAACATTAAATTGTTCAAGCTTACTTTTACATGAACCTAACTTTGTAACCATCTCCATTACCAGCGAATTCAATTCCTCCATAGAGAAAAGCTCATCACTGCTACCGGCGCAAGCGGTTGGCACGTTATTGTTGTTGCTGACTGGCGGCATTGAAGCTGGTGTGGTGCCCTTCCAAGCTTTTGGGCGAGAGATGCTTACATTGTTGTTTTGAACACACTGCATTGTTGTCCGTATTGGAAGCGCGGGGAAATCGATCATTGATAGCAATGAAACATTTGAGTTGTTATTACTGGTATGATTTGTATATTTATTTGAGGTGCGCTTTTCTGTTGTTGCTGTTTTGTACCTCATTTCCATGTATTTATTCCTGATGGCGCATACGCTGTCTGTGGATTTATGGTTTCCATTGCAGTTAGCGCATTTGTGCACGGTGGAGTTGTTGCATTGATCGGTGGTGTGAGGACCGGATCAAATGGAACAATAGCTTTTGACGTGACAATTTCTTTCGCCGTGTCCAAACATTTGACAATTTCGGCATTGCGTCAATCTGTTTTTTTGTTTTCGTTGAAAGTTCCAGTTTACTTGAGTGTGGAAGATGGAACGAATATTTTTTTTAATTTCATTTAATTTGATTGATCCACACTCAAGTGAAACTATGTAAAAAGTGTCGGTATAGCGTTCATATGTTTTTGTAACCATTTTAATTTCTTTACACTTTAGTCCAAGTCTAAGTAACTCATTTTGTAGTTTGATGTTATCATATGCTTCAAGGCCAAACAATACTACTTTAAAAGCTTTTGCACTTTTTAAGTCGTGCGTGAAATATTGGCAATTTTCTTCTTTTAATTTCATGAGGACCGATTTATATGAATCGATCGTTTCACACATGATTTTAATACCGACCGACATTTTTTTAATGGAATAATCCGAGACACTGTAGCATTCATTAAATTATGCACATATTCATTAGGTTTTTGGAGTAGCTTAATAGGGGGAATAACTAGTTTTGGGGTTTTAATTGGCAACACATGGTCGTCCATAGTTTCACTTTCATTGTCACTATCTGGAAGGCACTGTAAGGGGCTCCAATAATTCGGATCCTTTTTTTTACCGCGCGTTTGAGGTAGCGACCTAAGTTTTTTATCGGAGGACATATTGTCCTCGATATTTGGCGATCTCGGGCGTTTACCAATTTTGGGCGAAGTAAAAAACAGTGAAAAAGTGAGAAAATGGGTACGTTGTCTTAAAGAGCGGTGCGTATAGCATAAAAGCTGCGGCCAAACTGATATTTGGTTTTCAGTAGTTGCAAATGGGCCTATGTGGAATACCATGAGCAGGCCAATGTGGAATACCAATCTCGCATGTTTTGAATTAATTTTTTTCACGGTTTTGTTGCGGATAAACTATGCTCCGGGTACTACGGAACACGATTCCACATTCCCCTCCAATTTTCAGAACCTCGATTTTCGAGGTGCTTTAAGTTTTCACAAAAAATATCTCTCAAAAATAATTCCAGCTACATATTTTAAATTAAATTTAGAAGGTAGCTAATAAATCAAATATATAAAAATCTCATGTCACGGTGTTTGTAGTCGAATTCCTCCAAAACGGCTCGACCGATTTTTACGAAATTTTTTGTGTATATTTGGTAGGCTTGAGAGTTTGTTATGTATATTTAATCCCGCTAGGTGGCGCTGAAATCAAGTTATTAACAACTTCTATATTTATGGACCAAAATGGCTCATATTCACAATATGTTGGTTCAGTGCCAAAAGAGAAAATTATATAATAAAATCTGGACCCGATAGGTGACGCTGGAGTCAAGTTATTAGATCTATATATGTATATATATAAATGAATGCATGTATGTATGTATGTTCGTCTTTTATAGACTCAGAAACTAAGCAACCGATTTTGGGACAATTTTCAGAGTACGTTTTTCTTAATATAGAATACAATATAGCATCAGTGCGGTTACTCAACAACCAGTGGTTTTGGTACCTGTCATACAAAATTTCGTAATTTCAGGTGAAATGTGAATGTGAATCATTTTGGTCAATTAATATAGATAGACAGACAGACAGACAGACAGACAGACAGATAGATATACAGACAGACAGACAGACAGACAGACAGACAGACAGACAGATAGATATACAGACAGACAGACAGACAGAGAGACAGGCAGATAGATAGACAGGCAGATAGATAGATAGACAGGTAGACAGACAGACAGACAGATAGATAAACAGACAGACAGATAGACAGGCAGACAGATGCACAGATAGACAAATAGGTAGACATACAGTAAGACAGACAGACAGACGTATGGGGGGACGGACAGACAGACAGGCGCACAAATAGATATATAGACAGACAGATAGATAGGTAGACAGACAGACAGATGGACGGACAGACAGATAGACAGAAAGATAGAAAAAAAATGGAAATTGAAGTTGAAAAATAGAACAGGAGTGATTGCTTCCTACTATGTACTTGGTTTTTTTCATACCCGAATACCCGAATAACTAAGTGAAAAGATAGGTGGAGCGAAGCGCACTGGGTTCAGCTAGTAAATATATAAAATACATTAAAGTCGTAGACTTTCTACGTGATCGATTCTTGATGTTTTTATCGTGACAGACATTTTTGAGTCCGTATTACCACCTGGGTATGGAACCCTAAAAGCAAGCATTAATGTCCTTTTTTGAAGTGAACATTTATTAAATTAAAATCTTGCCCTCCCCTGAACAAATTTCTGCGTACGGCCTTGCCTGCAAATGGAGAAGCATTTTTGTTTGCTTTTTTTTTGTATCTTTCTTCTTCTTTATTTATACGTTTTTCATTGAATTGTTTTTTTATTATTATTTATTTTGTAATAATTATTTTTTAAGTCCTCCACAAGATTTTCTAGAAGGTGGCAAGCCTACTCGGGACTGTTGGATACAGTCGCATAATTTTTTTTTAGCCTATATAAATAGAAGGCGTGTTTTTTTTGTAACCTGTATAGGCTAAACATGTTTTAGCAGCATGTTTACCCATGTAAAATACAACAAAACCTTAGCCTGGATAATTATCGAGTCTTATTTTTACTCTAAAAGCTTTTTCAAAGTCTATATAGGTTACAAAAAAAAAATACGCCTAGAGTAATAATAAAAATTTCAATACAAAATACAACAACAATTTTGCTGTATTTTATATTGAAAACATGTTGCTGAACTATGTTTATTCTATATAGGCTTAAAAAAAAACACGCCTAATGTCGTATGTAAACACTTATTCCGAGCAAAATCATACTAAGCGCTCTTAATATTTTTATCACTAAATTTTCCAATAAACTCATGTGTACTATGTTTACATAGTATTTTTTTGCATGGAATTTTTGGAAGTTGGATGCACTATTGTACCTTTTGGTGTTTTAGTATACTTTTGTCTATACGCAAGAGAAAGAAGATGACACTGAAGTGTATCTTAGTATACTCTTTAGTGTTTTTTTGTGTATGATGCTGTATTTTAAATACCGTTACAATGTTAATGACTGGAATAATTGTCTGCAGTTATACTTATGAGCTGAATGAGCAATAAGGTTTTCTCTTAAACCAAGTGAAAATGTAGCTTCGAGGGCAAGAAAAATGCTTGAGCTTGCAAGAGAAACAAATGCAATAGGTAGGTATTGAGTTAAAATGTTGAAAAATATTTGTTTTGAAAAACAAAATAATAAATGCAGAGGAGACTGGGAAGATTCCTAGTGATGCAACTGAATTTCTTGGATTAATTGGCGCCACGGAGTGTGGTAACTTAATTATAACAATACTCTTAAATCTTATGAATTTTATTAGTAGTTACTTCGAGGCAATCCATCAAAATCCCTTATGTAGATCTCTACTGGAATCGTTTGAGGATTCAGATTTTGTGGATAAATTGCACAACATTCTCGACATAATATCTGTGGCCACAAGGAAGAACAACATAAGTCGACTTATGTCGAAATTGAGTTTTTTACACCACCGGATGCGCAATATTCAATTCTATTTGCCATTTTTTTTTCTTATTTTTATCTCTAACGGTTGCTGAGCTATAGACCAGCAAAAAACAACATTAGTAATTTTTCCACAAATATGCATATGGGAAAACAGCATAATAGCTAAGATTTTCTGTAAGCTTTTGACATATGTTCTTATGCTCCAGCAGTTAATGAAACTAACGCAACCATAAATAATTGTATAAAAATATTTTTTTCTCATCTTTATTTCTGTATTAACAACTTTCTTATACGATTTTTTGTAAGCTAACGTCAAACCTTTCAACTGCTCTCCTGAAAAGTTGTAAAGAACGAATTTTGCTGTTTTTTTCCCTTGTGGCCACAGATATATTACCTATGCATTTACATTCTTCTTTTACATAAGCATTTCCAGACAGTGGTAGCGAGTAACTACGAGGATAATGAATATTCATCTGACACGAGCGGTTCAGGACAAAAAAAAAACAGTTTGGATACCACCTAGAAAAAAAGTCGATACTCCTGAAAACCTGAAGGCGAAAACTGTCAGGAAAATACCAGCTAATAAAAGATTTTCGAACACGGGATCAAGGCAAATATTCAAAAAGTTCAGGAAAGCATTAGCATTTCTCCATTCCTGCAAAAATATAACACGCAAACACAAATGGTTGCGAGAAGCAGGCCCAGGTTCACGCCGAAAGTAAAGTATTAGCATTGCCTTAATAGTCAGAATTAAATGTGAAAGCAAGGTTTAGGAGGAGCCAAAGTATAAACTTTTTACAAAGTTTTACGAAACTGGACGCAGAACAACTCTAGTGGGTTCAACCTCAAAAAGGACCCGTACTAGAATGTACAATTTTATCTTCGCCGAATACGGTGTTAAAAAAAGCCTCACATGAAGCCAGGTGGTACGTTTGTGATGAAACCATCACCAAAAAGAGGTCTCCAGAGGCACATGCAATGAACAGCCTTATGCGTCAAGGCTTTTTTTTTTTTTTTTTGTATTTGAAATAAAAAAAGTAAACCTTACACTTGTGTGCCTCTTTTTCTATTGATTTCCAGCCACTTAAAATAGTTTTTGATATGTTTTGTTCCGTGTTAAATAGAACTAAAGCTATGTTCAGACGATTGCCAGATCTGACAATATTGCCAGGTCTACAAATGTGCTGACAATAAGCCGCAAATGAGCTGACAATGACAATCTACCTTACAATGTTCAATTGCTAGTTCACACGGTTGCCATATATTTTCCCAATTCCTGACAATTTATTGGCAGGCGGTTTGCCTGCAAATGTTCTGACAAGACAATGTTTTCTCTGACAATATTGTCAGATAAAAAATTATCAGTTCACACGGTTGGTAGATGACTGTTTACAAAAAAAACTACAAATTCATTGCCAGACGTTATCAGACTCATAGCATTTGATAGAAATTTCTTTCTTCGTGCCTTAATACCTTTATGGAAAACTATATGCCCTAGGTATGGTGAATCTGTAGATAACATTACGGCGCACCAAAATATAACAAACAAAAATTTAGATAGAATTAACATGTTTTCCTGAGATAAATGCAATTTTCTGAAAATTGATAAAAAATTTTTTTTTTAAAATTTGTGTTTGAAGACCAATAACTCGAAAATGAAAGCACGGATGGTAATAGCTGTAAATAACTGTGATAGACATCAATTGTCTATCGAACAAACCCACCTTGGTTGCTCTGGCCTAATTGTTGGTACCTACTTCTCTGAAGGAACTTTTTTAAACACTCTGTAGGTCCGTGGATGTTAAAAATTAACACCACCTTTCCCCATAGTGACTTTTTTCAACACCTGTAGCTCCGTGGGCATTGACGATAGACCCTCCCCCTCTTCAATTTGTTTTGTTTTTTCATAAAATAAACCAAGGAATCAGCTCCCATAATAATAATATAAATATTTCACTGAAAAAATAACAAAAATATCTGACAATAATTTTATTTGCAGATGTTCAAGCTTCGCACATCTGACAATAAAAAACGAATCTGCAAATGTCCGAAACGCCTGACAATGGTCTGACAATGTCACAAAAAAGTGTTCACACGATTGGCAGAGGCCTGACAATTTATTGTCAGATAGCGACCTGGCAATTGTCTGACAATGATTTTTCTGACAATATTTGCAGACTAAAATTGTCAGTTCACACGGTTTTACCTCAAGCAGAGGTCATATCAGATTAAATTTAGAGGTTTTCTTTCAGACTCCTTCTTAGCAGGATCCGGCGTCGCTCAAAGGAGTCACCTAGGTTCACTATTTTTTATTCTTGCTATCAATGATGTTCCATCAATTATAAAATATGGCAACATTCTTATATTTGCCGACGATATGAAAATCCGTAAAGCAATTACAATCATAATTGATTGTAGACTTCTGCAATCAGATTTTAGTAACTTCAGTACCTGGTGCTTTAAGAATGGTTTAGTCCTTAACCTACTCGAGCGTCAGTCCATAACATTCTCTAGGAAATGTACCTGACTTATTATTCTGTTTAGGATTAATCTTTTGTGGGGGATCGCATTACCTGTGTAGTATAGAGTAACTGCATGTTCCTCATCATAGAACAAATAACGGAATGCATGAGCCAGTTAACCAAATGAGTAAAATCTATAATTATGAAAACTTTCTTGACTTGACTTAACCAATTTACACTAAAAAATGTATTGCGTTACGTAGTCCCTCGCATATAAATACATACTAATAATGTAGGTATATTTGTTCTTATTATTTGTCTGTTTAATGATTGTGGTAGTGTTGCAATTTTGCGTAACCTAACCACTAACATCAGCACTAAGTGATGAATGATCAGCCTGTTGATGCATATTTTGCCCTGGAAAATCTCTGCTTGTGATTGTTGCTTATATTAGGCACACCACGACACAGATCTGATAGTGTTTTAAAAAAAGAAGGAGTAAATTGCTTAAATATGTCAAATCTCGTACATATGTCAGAAGTCAAAAGTGCCAGGTACACATATTTGAAGACAGATTTTTTTTGAAGTTTGTTAACAAAAACATTGGCGCAAATTCAAAGCGCCTAAAGTTGACTTTGTTAGAACCTGAACTAAATCAAAAAGTCGGCTTTAACTTTCCGCTATGTCTTATAAGTACACTTTTGATTAAAGACAGCATGACAGCTGAGCACCGTAGTGTAGTGGTTAGTGCGTTGGACTACTACGCAATGCTGCCTGGGTTCAACCCCAGCCCGGTTCCAACACCTAAAAGTTTTTTACACGGTGCCACCTCTTTCGAATGTCTGACAAGCAATCAAAGCGTATCATTAGTCAATGAGCTTCTCAACTTGCCGTTCGGTATCGGCAAAAAACTGTAGGTCCCTTCCGTTCGTGCGAAATTATAACACGCATACACACATGGTTGCGAGAAGCAGGCCCAGGTTCACCCCGAGCTGTAGCGCCACCTAAGGTAAGTAAGTAAGTATGACAGCTGATAGTTCAATATTCATTTTCATCTTGTTAGCTTTGTTAATCGTCAAAATAGTCGTTGAGAAACAAATGCATCCACAAGGTATCACTGTTTGGTGCGGATTTTGGGCTAGAGCATTCTTTCTACTTTTCTTTGAGAATGCAGCTGGTCAGGCATAAGCAGTTTATTAACGAACTATTTATTGCCTGAAATTGAAGCCCGTGATCTCGATGACATTCGATACCAACAAGACGGGCGCACACTGGGACAAGAGGCCTCTACAGTTGGCAAAATATGCAAAAAAGCGAATGCAATTTAAAATTACTAGCATGTATCCCTTTAATAGAACACTAACAAATGCATATACATATAAACATTATAGAAATGACCGGCAGCTTATTTCGTTCGTCACTAGGGTGCGCTCTTGTAGTGGCTTTGTGGAGACTTTGCAGCAACAATAAAAG
This sequence comes from Brachyopa scutellaris, assembly GCA_949775065.1. Lineage (NCBI taxonomy): Eukaryota > Metazoa > Arthropoda > Insecta > Diptera > Syrphidae > Brachyopa > Brachyopa scutellaris. Next base: position 103,956,642 of record OX459112.1, read on the forward strand.
ATAAATTTCAAATAGCAAAACAATTATTTATTTAAATAAAACGAAACGCTTGTTGCGTTGACGACATTGGGACACTAAGTCGCTGCGTGTGTCCCCACAGCTTATTGAATGGTTAATAAACAAAGTAGGTTGAATGTGATTAGTGTTGTTTTTATTTGTATGCCAGTGCCTCTGTTAAATTACCGGCTCTTTTAAACTATACCACAGAGCATTTATGCCTGACACTAGAGACCGTAATAGAACATCTCTAAAGTAAGGAATTTAATCAGTTGTGCCTGTTTTCAAAATGTGGTTTTTGATAGCTCTTCGGGACACAGTTCATATTAGCGAGCATTCTTTTTATCAATAAATAATATGTATCTACAATGTTTCTGTTTATACTGTAAAATATGTAAAAGTCCCGTTACCATGCTTAGCTAATGAAAATTAAACATTAGTACACTACATGCACATATTGGAACTAGAGGTACATAATCACCAGTCAGTACTGACTTTCAATATAAACCTGCAACAAAACCATCTTGCCTGTTTTCAAAAAGAACATATTGAAGCAACCCCTTTGCATTAGAAATGTTGGTAAGGCTGAATTTAGCTAGCGAAAGCAGGAAACATTTGCATTTTTTTAAAAGCAAAGAACATCATTCTAATGTACGTCGCTGTTAAGGTCAAGTTGTTTATACAAATCCTTATTATTCTGCTTTATACGTTTCTGAATTGCTACACACTCCATAATCGCTAAATTTATATTCTTTATAATGCCCTCATAGCGTACTGACTATTTGTCATTCCATTTCACTGCTCCACCCTTAACGTCTGGACGATGGCCAATATTTTAAAAAAATAATTTAAAATACTACACCACCTGATATGAAGTCGCCATTTTTATCGCAATTAATCTTCATAATGCACCATGTGGCCTTAATAATTATTCACAACAGCAACGGCAACGCCTATGCTAGATTCTGATTTATTCATAGGCTCACCTCTGGTGGTTCCTGTTGATCCTAACCTAGCTGTAGGCAAAAACAGTTTAAACATTGGCAAATGTGCGAATTGCTATAAAAATTGCAACACCAACACTATTATCCTGTATCCCGGCTTGAGGGTGAAATGGAGCATAGGACGATGCAATGCAAACATCTGCCGGTAATATCCTTCGAGTTGAATGCGAATGGAATGCCCTAAATGGAACCACCTGCTGTGCTTAAGTGGAAGTACGGCTGCAAACAGGACCCAATATGACTGGAACGAGTCTCCTGCTTGCGTATCTTAATTAATATTCAGATGAAGTCTACGTTTCTGTTTAAACGTTATCCTTGTCCATCGAATGCGTGCAAGAAGGCTGTTAGCACATTTGTACGCTCACTGTGCAAATTTATGAGAAAGTTTTATATCTCCCTGTTGCTGCCCTATAGATACACAGAAGATAGTTTTTGTTTAAGGGTGGATGGGCGAGTGCTTGTGAAGGGATTCCACCTCTATAAGGCAAAATACCCCAAAGCAATAGGATGTCCATGGTTGTAATTGATGTGCTCTGTTTTAATTGAACACCTAAAATCGCTTCGATGGATGTTTATGTTGGCCAGTGGTTGGGAGAGTAGAGTTGCAGTGTTGAAAACAGTGTGGCTGACGAAAGATCGTACGCTTTAAGACTGAAACTAGAACTGAAACCGCAACAGAAACCAAAATTAAAAATAACTGAAGCTAGAAATGAAACTGAGACTAGAACTGAAACCAAACTGAAACTGAATCGAATTTTGAAACTGAGAGTGAAACTAAATCTGAAACTGAAATTGAAACTAAAAATTAAACTGAAACTAAAACTGAAACCGAAAATTAAACTGAAACTAAAACTGAATCTAATTTTTAAATTGATAATGAAACTAAATCTGAAACTGATATTTAAATTAAAAAATAAAAACGGCAATTTATCTTGACATTTCGAAGGCCTTTGACAAAGTTTGGCATAAGGGACTTTTATACAAACTACAACTCCTACTCCCAATTGAATTCTTCCTACTCATTAAAAGCTACATTGACGACCGCTGCTTCTACGTACAACACAGAAACGAGCACTTAAATTTTCTTAAAGCAGAAGCTGGAGTTTCCCAAGGAAGCGTTCTAGGACCTTTATTATATCTAATATATACATCCGACACTCGTACACCTCAGACAAGAAACGCAATGATTGCTACTTTCGCAGATGACACAGTAATAATTACTTCGCACAAACTTCTCGAACAGGCGATCTCCGAACTCGAAAATCACCTAGACGTTTTATCTAACTGGTTTAAAAATTGGGGCATACGTATACAAATAAACGAAGATAAGACAGAACTAATTATATACACCACAAGAAAAATAACAAATCCACCAACTATTAAACTTAACGACAAGACAGTAACTTTAACGAAGAAAGTTAAGTATCTGGGAATGCACATAGACCAAAAGTTAACTTGGAAATAGCATATACTCACAAAACGTAATCAAATCAAAGACAAATTTAGACAACTATTTTGGCCGCTGGGAAGAAACTCGGTCCTATCTATAGACAACAAACTACTCATTTACAAGATACATTAAACCACTATGGACATACGGACGTCAGCTGTGGGGAACGGCGAGTAAATCAAATATTAACATCATTCATAGACAGCAATCAAAAATATTAAGAATGATAATAGACGCTCCATGGTATATTTCCAATGACGACATCCATAAAGACCTCAAAATAGCGACAGTAATGGAAGAACTACAAAATACAAGCACAAAACACAAAATCCGGCTACTAATCCACGATAACAATGAAGTCAACTCTATCCCGCTACCTAACTCAGAGACTTTAATAAAAATTATAAAAATTATAACAATTGTAATTTTCACTTTTTGAAACTCGTAAATTAAAAAATAAAAAAACCCACCTTATTGTAAAACAAAAGTATATAAAGGCACTGGCCTTATAAACTATCATATCCTGTTCTGTAACAACAATTACTAGGTGTCCAATTTGACCAGATGTAAATAAATAAATGGAAAAAAAAAACAAAAAAAAAAAATAAAGTAAACTTACACTGAAAATAAACTGAAACTTAACTGAAACTGAAACTAAAACTGAAACTGAAACTGAAAATGAAACTGAATTTAATTTTTAAACTGAGAATGGAACTAAATCTGAAACTGAAATTGAAACTAAAAATGAAATTGAAACTTAAAATAAACTGAAACTAAAACTTAAAACAAACTGAAGCTAACGCTTATCTTAGAAAGATTTAATATGCCAGCATTGATTTTGTGTTAATATTTCTCCAGACACACTATCCTCTGTTGCGCTCACATAAAAAGTGCCACACTATGCTGCGACTGTGAATGATGATGTTTGGTTTACTTTGACCACCATTCGACGTGCACTTGAGTAAGATTTTCGATTGGTTACCCTGTACTGGTATAGCTAGTTGCTTGACCAGCATTGAGCCATCGATTGCAAAGGACAACACTAGACTCGAGACGAAACTTTACGCAAAAACAAATTGCCTCAAGGCTTAAGCTTACAGGGAACGTACCATCGATGGGTCGAGTACTTCCCTATTAATTATCCTGATGGATATCGTAAATAACTATCAGTGGAAGACCAGTAAATCCATGAACCAATCAAGCAAGACAAAAAAAACTGTAAGGCCAAGAGGATTGCAATTGTTTTTCATTGTTGCTCGATTAATTTGCATCATGGGAGTCGATTTGTCCACTTTTCTAGGCGTAATGACACTATTTTTTGGGCCGAGTTCCAATGGCAAAAAAGGACTCCATGCTTGAAGTGCACTTCAGGAAGTTTATCAATGCATTGTATCTCTCACTTTACAGGCATCGATTTTAAATTGAAAAACAGGACAAAGAAAGAGTAGAAAACAAAAAAGAAACAAAACCCATTCTCTTTGGAATTTCTCAACTGGAAAATGGGAATGCCATTCACCAGGGGTGCGCTTGCAATGCAAAACTAAAGGAATACAAAAATATAACAAACCATCGTTGAACAATCCCCATCAGGAGATGCAGCAAAAATTAGAAGGACCTCAGAAGTGAGACAGATATCAAGCACTCCGGGGCACTGATTTGAAGTGGTATGCAAATTCAAATTCCATTACTATGACATGGACACATAAAAGGTAATCAGTCGGTTGAATGATTTGCGAATTGGCTTTGAGGGGAATTCGCTTCGTTTTTTTTTAATCATTCCATCCCTCCCACTCCCAGATAGTAGCCTTCTATAGGCCAGCATCGGAAAAGTTCATTTAGTTGAGTACTTGATGGAATGGGGACTTGACTTGTGTCCATAGATAGGGTGAACTTAAATGTTGGTCAATAAAAACTCACCTGGATTGGTTGGACAGTTTAAGCAGAAGCTTTCGAGATTATACAGTAATCCGACACGACTTGAAGAAGTTTTACTGTACATCCATACATACGTGGGTGGTCCGATAAGACGGCTACTGTCAAAATTTCAGCCGAATCGGACACGTAGTTATGTTTTAACCACGTGTCACGTGACAGCTTGTCTGCGAATTTTAGTATGAGGAGGTACTTTGCAGACCTCGAGAAAACCTATTTTTTGAATGGGTTAAAGAAGTTGGAGCATCGCTGGATCAAGTGTATCGAGCTAAAAGGAGACTATGTTGAGAAATAAATCACCACTTTTCCAAATTGTTTGTTTTTCTTTTGTAGGCTAAGTACTTATCTGTCTTCAGATAGCCCCTAAAAGTTAGATCTGTCCCTTAGATAACTAGATAAGGTTCTTGGGTCTTCTTTGTTAACCTCAAGCAATCGGGAATCAATCTTGGACAAATGAGTGTGGTAAAGACTGCTAGTCAGACTGAGCATAGCTAAGACTACATCTGATGATTAGATATTTGAGGTAGACTATCAGTAAGACCGGCTGCAAAGAATAAGACTGAAATAGATACTTACTAAATGAACAATGGGTAATCGTGGTTTGGAATAACCCAGTCCAACGTTTTTGGTACGAGTTGCTAATTGTACTATTTAAACGTAATAAATGGAAGTTTCCTTGATGCACCTAAGCGAGTTTCGGTCTAGTGAGTCTTTGAAGCTACAGAAAACTACTAGCCAGTCCAATTTTACTTTCTTATTAATTTAGGAATCTTTGTGATCCTTTCTAAAAAAAATTAAGTTTTTTCCTAACTCATTCATTCCATTTCAGTTCTGAGGCTACCTTACGACAAAAATATAATAAAACAAATCTTAATATTTTCTGTGTCATAAGCCATGAGGGGTTTATGGAGACTGCCCTGGACGATATTAACATATATGTATATTTCTTTATTGAAAGACTGCGTTACAATCTTCGGAAATTCACTATCCACTTTTTGAAACTTTAGCAGCGACAAGTGAAGAACAAACCATTAGACCTTCACTGTCTTTCCGACATTGCAAAAGATTTTGAAATTTGATATATCTAAACAAATTGGTGGGCCGTGATTACTGTTTCCTTTGCCAAAAATGTGGTATTTGTAACCTTTTCGTTTTGAAATGCCCTTTTTATCGACACCACAGACACCTCCGATTCCGATTCTAAAACGACTTAAACAGCCCGAAGAATTTGTCTCTTTAGATTTTTAACAGCGTTTCAGCCTTCTGGAACTTGAAAGCATTTTTGTTTTTAGATGGGAACGCTCGGGGCTTTACCCCTTTCCTTTTTTTTACATTAACAGGAATCGGTCAAAGTATGGTAGTGTAGCCTAAATCCAAACACCTCCAGTAGTCGAACACTTTCTGAAAAAGCCGTTCAAACTGGGTTATTTTGCAAATATTCAACTTCGACAAATGCAAAATTGTGCGATTGTGCATCGGGATATATTCACACACATTTAAAGTTTAACGTGAAAAAATTAGACTTCTCTATGAGGTTTCAATACGAAACAACGTACCAGGACACCTGGAGATAGAAGGGAATGAAGAAGCGGATAAATATTTGCCAGGAAGCGAGCCGCCACACCCTTCGTGGGTCCTGAGCCCTTCTGTGGCATAGGGGAACACACCATAAAGGATGATCATTGGAGAAGGCAAGCAGGACTAAGTAAGCACAAAACTTTTGGGTAACTATAATCTGAAAAGGTTCAAAGCTTGCATTAGCCCGAAAACAAACTGCGAATCCTGACTGCGTTCCTTACGGTGAACTGTAAACTCAAGGGACATCTCAGGAAACTAGGACTTAGTGGGGGTCAGCAGGTGGCGAATCGCTGAACGGCCTGTAATGCACAGGTTAACTGCGAATAACAGTTTCGTTTTTACTTTCCCAATTGTTGAAAAAAAACACATTGGTTGAGTTACGATATTAAATTATTTATTATTTTTTCATTTTATTATAATTAATTCTAACTTATTATTATTTGAACAAAGAGAAGCCGCTGTCCAAAGCGAGGCTGCACTTCTCTAAGTCAAGATCTAAATTACAACTCTTCTACCTTGGACTTTTCTACCTGTATTTATTATTTCTAAATGCTATCGTTTGGCAAAAACAAAAGTGTCGAGTAACTGCGCGTGTAGCGGAAATGCAAACGTGTGCAGGATTGGACAGCGCGTGTAACGGATCACGCAGGCTGTGCATGGGATTATTGGATATTACTTAGGGGAAGTGGGGGGAACCGTAAAGGGGGTGGGAGAGGCCATTGTTACGGAAGGGGAATGATGGCTCCGACGTAACTTAACAAATAAGCAGTCCCAGATCAAAAGCGGCAGAAAAGGAGGCTGAGGCTGTAAACGTCTCAGAAAGGGTTGGGGTAACAATCCCGAAAACCAAAATCCTGAAATACCAAAATCCCGAAAATCCAGAATCCCGAAAAGCCAAAATTCCGAAAATCCAAAATCCCGAAAAGCCAAAATCCCGAAAACGAAATACCGAAAAGTGATATAAAGTGCAAAATTAACGCAAATTTTTCATTTTATATAATTTGCGCAAATTTTGCACTTTATATAATTTTTCGGGATTTCGTTTTCGGGACTTAAAATTAAAGTAGATAAATGTTTGTCCACTCCCGTTGGCGTAAGTGTTGTAATATTTTACAATTCGCAATGTGCATTCAGTGTGATAGCTGATAGATTAGATTTTAGTTTTAGTTAATGGATTTTGTTTTAACACATTGGCGTATATACTGATCGCTCTTTTAGATGAAATGTGAAAAAATGTACTACTTTTATCGAAAATAATTTCCTGTGAAAACCAAAGAATAAGAAAACGTTACGTTATTAAGAAAAACAAAATTAAAAAAAAATAACGAGAACATAACGAGCGTTCTGAAACAAGTTTTTTAAGATGAATTGTGTTCGATATGTTTCTTAACCTTCATCTCATCCTCAAAAAAAATTACGTTGTCTACCCTTGTGTGTAGTTTTCTACACATATGGGATTTAAGTGTGTTTTCCATGAATTTTATTTTTTTTTTGGTTAAAATCAACCAAACAAATTGTCTTTATAATTTTATTCTACAGAAACAAGTGAAAATAAATTCAAATTAGTTTTCTTGAATGCATTTTATAAAGGGTGATTTTTTAGCTGGTTTGGTTTTGGCAACACTGGTTTTGACAGCTGACGTGTGTTTAGTACCTTGTGTCACTGTCAAACAGCTTCAGTTTGGTTTGCAATTTAACCATGGATCGTCTTACAAATGAACAACGCTTGCAAATTATTGAATTTTACTATCAAAATTCGTGCTCGGTTCGAAATGTTCATCGCGCGCTGCTTCCATTTTATGATCGGCATTCTCGACCTTCTGAGCAGTCTATTCGGAAGATTGTGACCAAATTTCGCACCAAATTTACTTTGTTGGACATTAAACCACCAACACGTTTACGTACTGTGCGTAGTGAAGAAAATATTGCGGCCGTATCAGCTAGTGTGACAGAAGACCGCGAAATGTCGATTCGGCGCTACCGAGCGATGATAACAAACTTTTTTTTGCCCGAAATGGAAGTTCTTGACTTGCATGATATGTGGTTTCAACAAGACGGTGCCACATGCCACACAGCACGCGAAACAATGGCGCAATTGCGAGGCGAGTTTGGTGAACAGTTAATTTCACGTTTCGGGCCGGTCAATTGGCCGCCTAGATCGTGCGATTTGACACCATTAGATTATTTTTTGTGGGGGTATGTCAAGGCTAATGTCTATAGGGACAAGCCCGCTTCGATTGACGCACTGGAAGCCAACATCCATGCATTCATTCGTGAGATACCGGCCGATATGTGTGAAAGAGTATGCCAAAATTGGACTCGGCGGATGGGCTACCTGAGACGCAGCCGCGGTCAACATTTGCATGAAATTATCTTTAAACCTTAAATTGCAAGGTTCAAACTATCGATTCAAATAAATATTTCATTCATTTTTTCGAATTTTTTGTGTTTTTTTTATAAAAAAAGTTCTCAACCTCTTAAAAAATCACCCTTTAGTAAGTGTTTTTGGATCCATTATAATTCGAAACGGAAATCGTCTGGTTTCCCAAAAGAAATGATATTTCAGAGCATGGTATCGAACGGTTACGAATCTACCAGCGAACTTTTTGCTAAATTCTTCGCTTCTAACTTTCAACCTGCTAACAATGCGATTAATTTTTGCACTAGCCATATCAATACCATTACTGATATTGGGAATTTGAAGCTTTCTGATGAGGATCTTCTTCTCGCTCTAAATAATTTAGACTCTAATAAAGGAGCTGGTCCTGACCTGCTTCATCCCACTCTCTTGAAAAACTGCACGTCTACTTTATTCCTGCCGCTAAAGATTATTTTCAATCTTTCACTTTCATCCGGTGAGTTCCTGGATGATTGGAAGATTGCTTATATATCGCCAATTCATAAAAGCGGGCACAAACATTTAGTGGAAAACTACAGGCCTATAAGCAAACTTTCAGCTATCCCTAAACTCTTCGAAAAAATCGTTAAAGAAAAGTTGTACTTTATTGTGATGGAACATATATCGCCTAAGCAACATGGCTTCGTGGCCGGTCGCTCTACGTTGACTTACTTAGCCCTTTTTTCCAATTTTTGTTTGAATTCAATGGAAAGCGGTGTGCAGGTCGATGTATTATTTACTGACTTCGTAAAAGCCTTCGACAGAATCAATCACTTTATATTGATACAAAAGTTATCGAAACTTGGGTTTCATTCAAACATCTTGAATTGGCTTTCTTCTTACCTTCTAAATAGGAAACTTATCGTCGAAGTGGATGGTTTTTTCTCGAATGTGGTAACCGCAACTTCAGGTGTTCCTCAAGGAAGCCATTTAGGACCGTTGCTATTTGTTCTGTATGTGAATGAAATCCCTCAGCTTTTCAAAACGTGTGAATGTCTATTATTTGCTGATGATTTTAAAATGTTTGTTAAAGTGTCCAACTCTTCGGATTGCTTAATGTTCCAACAAGAGATTGACCTATTTTTGCGATGGTGTTCCGTAAACGATTTGGAGCTTAGTTTATCTAAATGTAAAGTCTGCTCGATTTCTCGATCACACAGTCCCTTGCTTCATTCTTATGTGGCTGGGAACGTTGCTTTTGCTAGAGCATCTGAAGTTAAAGATCTTGGAGTTATTTTCGATAGCAAGTTAAGCTTCAATTTGCATGTTGATTATATCGTCTCTAAGTCTTTTTCCCTACTTGCTTTTATAAAAAGAAACTCTGAAGATTTCCGTGATCCATTTGTTCTTAAAACTCTTTACTGTTCTCTAATTAGATCCAGATTAGAGTACTGCTGTATTATTTGGGATCCTTTTTATGGTGTGCACTCTTCTCGAGTTGAACGGGTTCAGAGACGCTTCACTCGCATTGCTCTGAGGAGATTCAATAGGGATTCTGAACTGCCTTCGTATAATTCTCGCTGTTTATTGTTAGGCCTGAATACTCTCGTTGTAAGGAGAAAGATGCTGTCCTTGATGTTTCTAAAGGACATTGTCTCTAATAGGATTCATTGCAGTGAACTCCTTTTTAGTATACCATTCTATGCCCCAAGCAGAATGCTGAGAGAAAGACATTTATTTTTACCTCCGGCACATAGAACTAACTATGGATTGTCTGAACCGATAACTCGGTGCATCTATTTATTTAGCTCGGTCGATAATACCCTTGATTTAACCTCGAATCGGGATTGCTTTAAACAGAATGCTCTTATTGTATTATCGTCTAATTTTACGTAATCTATGCCCTATTGTTTATTTACTTAAGTTTTCAATATGCTTTTGAATTATTATATATTATTATATTTACTATATGTATACAATTTTATATTTTTATTTTTGCGGAATCTGTTAAGGTTTTCTACCTTGTAGATGAAATAAATAAATAAATAAATAAAAAAAAAAAATTTTTTCAATCGACATACCAAAATGGCAGAATATGTAACAATCAATATTGAAAAGTATATACATAATTTCAAATTATTTATTGAAATAAGATGTACCAAAATGTATACGAATAATAAAAAGACAATAAATGTAAATGTGCAACATGTTACAACAAATTAAATTGGCCTGGTGCGTTAACGCACCAATGGGATATACAAGTGCATAATTTTTTCGATGTAGGCAAAAAAATATTACTGTACAAGAAATTTTAGAGATTCTCGAAAACTTATCCGAAGATGATAAAATTCTGGACTGTAGTGGTCATTGAAGTCAATCTATGTATGCACGTATTTAGATGAGATTTACACATTTCTTGGTATACTAGTGATAAGTGGACATAATCACGTTCCAATAAAAAGAATGTTATGGGAATCTAGCGAAGATTGCCACATGACTTTGTAGTAGAGGCGATGCGTAGAAATAATTCGAAAAGATTTTCTCGAAATTTAGAATTCATAGCGATATTTCATAGAGAAACACAAAATATTCACCAACCGATAAAATGAAAAAAGTAAGACAAATAATGGCAGAAAAACGATTACATTATTTGTATATCTACATATGTACGAGTATATGAACATCATATATGCAAGTATTTCTTATTCTTCTTTGTGTGACGCTACATCTTAGGTTGAATCAGGGCTTGCTTCTCGCAACCCTTTGGGGTTCGTGCTGATATTTTTTACGAATAGTAGAGACCTACAATTTGTTGCCGACTCTTAACAAGTTGAGAAACTCATTATGAAAAATGATACTATTGAATGCTTGTCAGCCATTCGAAAGTGGTGGCACTGTGAAAAATATTCAGGGGTTTCTGCTAGGATTAAACTTGGACAGCGTGCCTAGCTGTCTAACGTACTAACCACTATGCCACGGTAACACGTATTTTATTATTAGTACATATTTCTTATACAGACAAAGAAATTGATTGAATATCTAAAAAAGAAGTCTTAAGCGGCGTTAGGCAATAACGCCCAAGGAAATAACGCCCAAATCGATTTGGAAACAGCGCCCAAAAAAATCCCTAACGCCCAAAAATAAACAACAAAATGGAAATAAAGCCCAGAACGAATTTGCATAACGCCCAAAAATCAATATCACCCAAGTAATAAAAGGGCAATATCGCCCAAATAATTGCAATGGGAATTGTTTTTGTAAAATTTGGGCGATATTTCCATAAATTTGGGCGTTATTTCCAATTCATATTTTGGATGAAGTTTGTTATTGAGTGTTGCCTAAAACATGCTAGAAACAGTTCAATACGGTAAATTTTTGTTTTCGATCATAGAACACGACACATTCTCAAAAACATTTTTAATAATAATTTGTACTAATTTCAGATATTTCCAGTATTTTATGTGTTGACAACGAACAAATCGGCGAAATGTTATAAATATCTTTTAACCTACATAAATGAGTCCATTTTCAAATTAGAGCCTAAATCCATTTTGCTTGACTATGAAACTAGTTTAAGAAAGGCATTGAAATTTTGTTTTCCCCAGATTTCCTTGAAAGGGTGCTGGTTCCACTACTGCCAGGCTATTCGCCGCAGAATATCAACGAAACATAAATCAGTGATGGCAAAAATACGGACTAGTAAAACTACATAATATATAAATTATCATAAAATGTTGGCTCTTCCACTATTGCCAAGCAATGCTATATATGAAGTGTATTATTCAATTAAAAGCGAAATTGAAAGAAGCTATACAAATGGATATTTTTCACGTTTTTTTCCAATAATTCGAAAAGCAGTGGCTTCAAAAGGTAATTATGAATCCTTGTTATTACCCTTGTTTCATTGAGTTTGATTTTAAACTTTAATTTTAATTGAAGATTGGACCTCAGAACATAAGCGTTTACAGAGAATTATTCCGAACCACTTCGGCGGTTGAGGCCTACAATGGTGTTCTCGGACGATTAATTAAACCTAATGGCAATTTTTTTAAATTCGTTCTTGCATTGAACAAAGAAGAGTTTGAGAAGAGCCGCTGCTTTAATATACTCACGGGAAGTGGCGGAACATTCGGTGCAATCAAAAAGCGGAAACTAAGCAGGGATAGGAACCTGCAAATTTCAAATGCAATGGACGACCTTGAGAAGGGCAAAATAACAATATATACGTACATCAATAGATTAGTTTTTCCTAAAAATTCCATTTGCACCGAAATGGAACCAATCAAAGATATTTTCGAAGAGCCTCTCGCAAATGATTCTATAGATGAATCTAGCGATGACGGTGAAACTGAGGAAGCGGAAAATCCAATAGTTACCTCATTATGTGTTATTTGTCAAAATGAACAACCCAACATTTTAGTTCTGCCTTGTAGGCACTTAAAGATGTGCAACATATGTTTTTTGAGATTGCAGGGTCAGGCATTAGCAAATAGTGAGGAGAACTGTTTGTGTCCATATTGCAGGGAAAGAGTGTTATAGAAAGCATTCAGGTTTTTGTTCAAGTTTTCATTACATTTAACTCATTACATATCTATATAAAATAAATGTATATAATAAATTAATTTGTCTTTTATTGAAAATTATAATTTGTGTTGGTTGCATTTTTAATGATACTTAAAGGCAGAATTCTAAGCAAACATTCCCAAACAATATTGTTAATTGGGCAATGTTCCATTTTATTTGGACGTTGTTTCATTTTGTATTATTTCCTTTTCAAATATTTCGACTTGTTATTTTGGGTTTTATTGCCTATTATAAAATGAGCTCTGACTAGGAAATTGCACCCAAAATGACAAAAAAAATAATTTTTTCCTTGGGCGTTATTGCCTAACGCCATCTTAAGCACATTGCATGATTCCATGATTCCATATTTCTGCAAGCATAGCTGCAAGTATGTTATACGAAACACGCCTGTCCGATTCGATTATAAGTCTGCTTTTACACTTAAGACTTGTGAGTCAAGACTTTTTTCGAATTTCTCTTTGTTATTTACATCCGAAAGTCTTGCGCTTTTACACTTCAGACTTTTTTCCTTGACTCAAATTTGACATTCCTCTTTTATTTTGCAGTTCTTGTATTGTGCAGATGACTAGGTGTAAAGCAACACAATGATAAAACGAAGAAGAGAAAAGAAAAACGTCAAAAAGAGTCGCCAAAAACTTTACCCTCGACTCACAGGCAAAATATTTATCTTCTCATCTTTTCGAACTTTCTTACTCTTTTGCACCCATGTGAGTCTAAACTCACAAGTCTAAGTGTAAAAGCAGACTAAGTCTTGGGTTGCTGCATTGAAATATGGATGCTGTCTGCAGTTCCATGTATATCAAGAAAAAAACCAAGATAGAGATCTTTCTCTGGGCTTAGGCGAGTCGGTGGTTTTTGATTTTAGCAAATAATGGCAGCAGAATTTCCTTCTTGTAAGTTTGCATTTTCTTTTCGACAATTTTTTCTTTAGCCAGGACTTGTGCTACTCGGTATAATCATCACAATAATTAAAAAAAAATATTAATGAACATTTTTTTTTTGTTGCTGTATGCCCATTGGTTCACCATTCTAAAGACACCTAAGTAAAAAAAAAAATTTCTTCGCAGATGTTTTAGTTTATCTGATACCATGTGGAATCTGCAATAATTAAACACAAAATCAAAAAAAATAATAATCTGGGCATAAATGGGTTAATATGTGAAAAAAAAATTCTTCTAAAAAAAAATGTATTTTCACTTTCGGGATTTTGGCGTTTCGGGATTTTGGATTTTCGGGATTTTGGATTTTCGGAATTTTGGATTTTCGGGATTTTGGATTTTCGGGATTTTGGGCTTTCGGGATTTTGGTTTTCGGGATTGTGTCCGACTCCCCTCAGAAACCCTATGAATAATTCTTTGTGACAGGACGAGTCAGTGCCGTTCACAAAAAAGTGCCCCCCACTCCCTACCTACATTGATAATCATGGGATCACAGAGGTGAGTACACATCCGGATGGAGATAGCGGCTGTAAGTCGGGCCCCATGAGAACTAAGTACAATTATAAACATAAACAACCAAAACCAGCAAACAAAAAAAAATACAGTTGATACACCTGAAAGAAATTAAAAAAAAATAGTAACACTTGAAGAAAAAGAAGCGGAGTGGGACTAATCAACTCTGCAGAATCCATTCCGGAGGAGCTCCGTTCTATTGCGATCACCACCAAAAGCGATCTTAGAGGAGGAGTCGTTAAGCTCGAAGCCACTTGAGGAAGTCGATCAAAATTCAGAAGGAAGGCTGAAAATAAAATGCTGCCAGAAAATTGAATTCGATATCACGGCGGGCTGCATGAAGTATCCCTCCAATAAAATAACCCCCCAAACGGAAAATAAAATAACAGCCCAAAATATGTCTGTAGGTGGGGATTTTTTTCATATGAAATAAACCCCCAAGATTGCGGACTTATTTCAAACCCCCAATATTGGGGACTTATTTCATGGATTTTTAGGGACTTATGTCATCCTTAAAAATGCAGGGTTATATTATGGTGAAATAAGTCCCCAAATTCAACAATGAAATATGTCCTCAAATTCGGGGACTTATTTCACTCATGCTTAACAGTGATTTTAACTGTTGTTATTGAGAGTAGAAAAAATTAATTTCCATTGGAAGTAGTTGAGGCTTTTTAAACAGAATCCATTTGGAATAATTTTGGAAGGACCAAAGATGAGGAGCATTTTACGGCCTTTCTTAAAGCATGCATTGAACCAGATGACAGATCATCTGCGGTTTGCATTTTCGGCTCAGATCGCATTATAAAATTCATCGAAGAAAATATATCGATTGCTAACAGGCGTTATTTAATGGATGAAACTTTCAAGGAAATAGGGGTTTTTTCGGGAGTGTATGTTCGTGGAATATTTTGGAAAGGAAGTACAGTATAATCTCGTTAATCTGGACAATTAAAAACCAACCAGTGTCCGAAATATCGAAATGTCCGGATTAACGAGACACAAAAATATAGCGTGAAAAAATAAAAAAAAATCCTACTGCTAAACTCATTTTTTAAACCTTTATTTTTTTATATGTATGTTATAAGCATTTTTACTGTTTTTGAACAAAATTTGTAATTTTTAATTGTCGAAGTTTTTTCGAAGCTTTCTTTTTATATGCAACATCTCTCAGGCCGACAAGTTTTAAAATATCCACAGCGGTAAAATGCTAATTCTGTCAATTGTTGAAAACGTACGATTTTTCTTTTCTTTATTGATATTCAATGCAATTAACACCACTAATTAAAAAACAAAATTGGTTTAATGTTTTTATTTCACTTCTGACGTGTGCCAAAAAAAATACTTGGCGACTCGCCGCGGTAATTTCTTGTATTTACGTAAAATTTACGTACATATGTATATGATATGTTTTCATATAAAAACCTTTTTCTTATTTCAAAATGTAACATTAACTTTCTATAATGCAATAAAAACATAAAATAAATACTGAGAATATGGGGACTTATTTCATATCTATTTGGGGACTTATTTCATACCTTTTTGGGGACTTATTTCGCCTACGATTTTTTGAATAACTTCACAGTGAAATTATTCCCCAATTTTAGGTGGTTATTTCCTTCAGCCCTTTACATACCATAGGTATATAACCCATATATTTTGGGTATACCTTCGCTCCCAGAATTTGTTGTCGGCTCTTGGTGTATTTGTTTTTAATTTGTTTTTTCCTGTCCATTTCTTCTTTTTCTTCATAATAGCTTCTTGTTTTTTCGATCTTTATTTTAAAAAGATGTCTATCCAACCTTGCAATGATATAGCACTTGGACACTCGACAAGACTCATTGTCATTTATTTTGCTAACAAATGGTATTGGGTTGGGGTAGAAAAGATGGTTTTGAAGTCTGCTGGATACAGACGAGCTAACATTTGAAGCCATAGTGACAGCTCTATTGGTTGACCTGCCCTCATCAATAATTTCATTCTTAGGATTTTTATTTGCAGCTCCATTTGTGATTGCCTCATTGAAAACAGGATCCTCTCATACACCTATAATGCACCTGCCATGAATTCGGTACCTCGTCTTCATAGGTGCTCATTTCCAATCTCTTGCTTTGTAGTATTTTCCATTCTTGAATTTCGGAAATCAACGTTTAAATTCTAAATAGATACTACGAGTATATGCGAAAAACAACCCCTAACTGTATCCGCGGCCGAAAAAAATAATTGTTACTTCTATCACCTCTTTGATTGGCGAACACCAACTGGCGTCTGACGTAGGTGCTGTTCTCACAATGTTTGGTTCATCGATACACAGCAAACAAACTGTCTGTCAAATCGTTATAAATATTATGTTGAGTATCTAGTATATTCTACCTATATAAATAAATGGCTAGCGCAAGAGCTTATGATTCCTCCTGAGAGTTTATGTCTGCACTGATTTCAATGATTCCAACACTGCCCGGAAGATTATCAACTGACTATTGTTCATTAGTAATAACTTATACGTGAAAAAGTACAAATAAGTAAAGTTATTACCAAAAAACTAAATTTCAACGTTTATTATCAAATAAGGTATCAAAAGAAAGATACAAAAGTGGCCGGTTAGTAGAGAGTAGCCAGATACTCGTGCATACCCTACGATCAACTATTTTTTATTGCTGTGCTAATTGAAACTTTATACGAAATCAGGAAACACAAAATTCGGCTGGCGGAAACTAGTGTTCGACTACAGGGGAATAATGTTATGCCCCGCATAACTTCTATACAAAGTAACAACGTACAAAGTAACAACGTCAAACGGATATTAATACGATAAACATTCCGATCATCCACAATATCATCACATACCAATCGATACATGAGCGGTTGCTTGAAACCATCATGTAGACAAAACGCAACATATCAACAATTTGTTCTTTGTATGTCATCAAATATATCGATACAAGAACGTCTGCTCGAAAGCCATAAGTTCATAACGTAAACAATAATTGTGGTGTGACAAAAACACCCAGTTGAATTAGAGATAAAACCTCTGTTTCAGCACGATCGGTGGATTTCGAATCTATCATCGTCTTTTCTTTTCCTTGTCTATTCCATCTGATCTTTCTTCATTTCGTTTCGCAAATATGCATACATGGTAGGATAAGATGAAAAACTAAAAAACATAGTCAGTCGCAAATAAACCACATACTTGTCCAGTACTCTCTTTATAATATAAGTGAATAATAAAGTTTTTAAAGTTTAAAGTTCCGAAAGAAGCAATTTCTTTTATTTCTTGTTCTTGTTCAACATAAATTGGTAAATTGGTGGTAGCGGCTCAACAATAAGGCTTTCACCCCTATTGCGATTGTCAGATATCAATTGGTATTTGGTATTTAACAATCAATTTCTTTAATCGGTATTGTGATTGTCAATTACAAAAAAATTATTGACTATCGTAAATTTGTAATACATTTCCATTGTGAATGGAGCCAAATTGCACCAAATACCAAAACCAATTCTACATTTTAATAAACAAAATTCATGAGGAATTGTCAATGAAAAATGTCAAATGTGTTTTCCATTCACAACAGTCAATTACATTCACAATGATCAAAATCTCTATGAATTGAGTTACACAATACCGAACATTTTATTGATTGATAATAATTTTATCAATTGTCAATTGAATGATAATTGACACTCGCAATAGGGGTGTTTTTCCAGTTTTTATTTTTTTTTTTAAAGTAGGTACTGGTTGGATATTTGTTAAATAAATGTAAATATGTATACATACCTTCATAGTAGTCAAATCATTTTGAGATCCTGTTGTATATTATTTTCAATTTAATTCACATCAGTACGTCCAACTGCGGAGGCATTACCCCAAAACGTTAAAAATGCAGAATAATTCAAATTTTGTGGTTTCTAGAAACTCGCAAAATCTCTGAACTCCGAGTCGTATGGACTCAGACACTGTCTCATTTATGATAATCTAGGTACTATGTATGCCTCCTTGTTTTAATTTATACGTCAATATTTATTTCGAGACACAAATGAACCGATAGAGCATCCCGTTAGCAAAACGATGACATTCTATGAATTTCCCTACCTACCTACACACCAACAAGAACAAAAAGAAAACAACACATTTACGCTTTATTTAAACAAAAAAACAAAACAAAACAAAACAATTACATTTCGTTCCGTTCACTTCGTATCTAGATAGTGGTTTTGCTGTCTTCCTTGATGAATTCACGCTAAATTCTTTCTACCATCAGAACCACATCTCATTGTAAATTTTATTTTAAAAAAACACATGTCGATATCAGAACCATTTTCCAACACCAAAATGAACAAATTCAAAAAAAGAGAAAAGGGGGAAAACATAAAGAAAAACTGTCAAAAGCAACAGCCACTTTTTTCTGAACGATTTTCTCCGTTTGCTCGGTTCTTTTGGCATATTTCATAGAAATTCTCTAAAATGTACCCCTTCTTTTCGCGCTCTCGATTTTCTTGTGGGTTTTCTTTTTTCTTCTGCTCTGCTGTCATTTGTTTGACGAATAGTGAACGCTCGATTTTCTAAGGAATTTCCGTCAAACGTAGCGGAAAGATGAGGAAGTGAATTCTCATTTAACTTTTCCCTCTACACACACAGCGACCGAGACCGACCAAAGAATCGACAATCGAGTGTGTCTATCATCAGCAGCATCCCGCCGACATCGTTCATCATTTTCGATGATGGGGGAAGATGTAGTGCCGATCTCGTACCGATTATGTCTCCACTCCCTAACTCACTGACACTGACTGGTATGTGTGTTACAAACTTGCAATTCAATTGTTTTTTTTTTTTTGGGGTTCATAATCACTGTCAGCAGATGAAGAGTACCACCTGATCATCATCATTGATTAAAGTTGATTCTTTTGAATGCTATCTAAGCTCCCCCCCTGGCATGTGTGTAGACCTTAGGAGCGGTTAATCAGTCAAAGGCAAGCGAATTTAAATTGTTTGTTTTTTATACCAATTGCTATGATGACAGTAGCAAGTACTTTTGTAAAATTTGCAATGAGTCTCCAAAAATAGAACAGTTCATTATCCAGAACCGTTAGATAATGAGTAAGGCACGAGTGATTTAACATTAGGCTGACGTTTAACCATTTGAAGCCAATTGCATGTGTTTTAAGTATGTATTTCGAGGTGAATTGACAACTTCATCTAGCGGTTTTTCGTTGCAGTGAAACGTTGTGTTTCTTTTTAACGACTAAATTTAGAATGCCATTAGGAATTTGCAATAAGCACACATAAATCGTTTTCGAAATGCATTGCTTCTCGCTGACTTGGGTAAAGTTTGTTCAGGAATCGAATTGCCAATAGAATTTATTTGGTGATTCATTTGAAACGCTCGAACTTTGAAATTCGCTGAGGAGATGAACGAGTATAGGTGTCAGCGTAAATATGCCAAGCTATGAGTCAATGGTATTCAAATTGTTAGTGTTGATGCCAAAATAATGTTTGAATGACGTAATTTCTTTAAATAATTTTCAGAGTATTGAAAAATATAAGACAATGGGATTGAAGGCAATTTCGTTGAATTGTTGATAAAAGTCAAACATTTCACCAAATGGCAAAAAAAAAAACATTTTCTGAATTGAATTGGTTTTGCTCGCCCAAATGTACCTACCTACTAAAAAGTCAATTTTTAATTTTTTTAACCCATTATATTTCCACTCTAAAATCTTGTAAAATCAACTTCCTAGGTACTGGTGAGCCAACATACTGGCCAAGTGATAGAAATAAGATACCCGACCTTATAGACTTTTGCATCTTCAAAAACATTAGACCGGAGGACCTGACAATTGAATCCTGCCTAGATTTATTATCTGACCACTCCCCAGTCTTAGTCTTTTACAAAACTAACGCTGAATCAACGAAGAAGCCGACAAAATTGTGCAACAAATACACAGACTGGGACACTTATAGAGAAACTATATAAATTTCCACCTGCGAACCCAATATCGCTTAAAAACGCCAAACGAACTTGACGAGGCTATAATTCTCTTCAAAAATTAAAAAAAACTACTAAAAACTAACCAGGACGACAAAATTAACCACTTCCTAAGGAACCTTTCATCAACTAAAGCGACAAACTACTCACTATGGAAGGCAACAAAAGATATTAAAAACTCCACAACTCGCTTTCCCCCATTAAGAATCACCAACGACAACTGGGCCAGAACTGATAAAGAAAAAGCTACAATCTTAGCTGAACATTTTAAATTGACTTTTACTAATGACAAAAATAATTCAGACATAAGCTTACCTACAACTTCTAGTTTCCATAGCACTAATAGCACTAATATAAAAAAGGTAACAGGAGAAGAAATAAAATACTACATTCAACACAAGATTGGTCCAAAAAAAAAGCTCTGGGTATGATCTTATTACCGGACAAATATTAATAGAAATACCCCAACATCTACTTTTATACCTCCGAAATCTATTTAACGCAATTTTTACTCTAAAATACTTCCCAAAAGTTTGGAAAGTAGCCAAAGTGATAGCAGTTCCAAAACCTGGAAAAAACGCTACTCCAACAGCTAACTACAGGCCATTAGTTTACTGCCAATAGTATCAAAGATATTCGAAAAAATCCTAATAGACAGACGACAACCAATAATGGACGCTAATAAAATAGTTCCGAGCCACCAGTTTGGATTTAGACGCAAGCACTCAACTATACAACAGGTACACCAAATAATCAACAAGATATCGAGAGATCTGGACGAGCTGAGCTATAGCACGGCAATTTATCTTGACATTTCGAGGGCCTTTGACAAAGTTTGGCATAAGGGACTTTTATACAAACTACAACTCCTACTCCCAACTGAATTTTTCCTACTCATTTAAAGCTACATTGACGACCGCTGCTTCTACGTACAACACAGAGACGAGCACTCAAATTTTCTTAAAGCAGAAGCTGGTGTTCCCCAAGGAAGCGTTCTAGAACCTTTATTATATCTAATATATACATCCGACATTCCTACACCTCAGACAAGAAACGCAATGATTGCTACTTCCGCAGATGACACAGTAATAATTACTTCGCACAAAATTCTCGAACAGGCGATCTCCGAACTCGAAAATCATCTAGACGTTTTATCCAACTGGTTTAAAACATGGGGCATACAAATAAACGAAGACAAAACAGAACTAGTTATATACACCACAAGAAAAATAAGAAATCCACCAACTATTAAACTTAACGACAAGACAGTAACTTTAGCGAAGAAAGACAAGTATCTGGGAATGAACATAGACCAAAAGTAAACAACATATACTCATAAAATGCAATCAAATCAAGGACAAATTTAGACAACTATTTTGGCTGCTGGGAAGAAACTCGGTCCTATCTATAGACAACAAATTGCTCATTTACAAGACGATTATTAAACCAATATGGACATACGGACTTCAGCTGTGGGGAGCAGCGAGTAAATCAAATATTAACATCATCCAAAGACAACAATCAAAATTATTAAGAACGATAATAGACGCTCCATGGTATATTTCCAATGACGACATCCTTAAGGACCTCAAAATAGCGACAGTAATGGAAGAAATACAAAAGACAAGCACAAAACACAAAATCCGGTAACAATGAAGTCAACTCTATCCCGCTACAAGAAATAAGCAGAAAAAGAAGACTGAAGCGCCTTAGACCATCAATCCTAACTCAGAGACTTTAATAAAATTTATAACAATTGTAATCTTCACTTTTTGAAATTCGTAAGCTAAAAAAAAATTTAAAAAAAAACCACCTTATTGTAAAACAAAAGTATGTAAAGGCACTGGCCTTATAAACTATCATATCCTGTCCTGTAACAACAATTACTAGGTGTCCAATTTGTACAGATGTAAATAAATAAAGGAAAAAAAAAATTATATTTCCATTGGTGCGTTAACGCACCATAATCTCGTTCCAAGAAAACAAATGTTTTCGAAGCGAAGATTCCCAACATGACTTTATAGTCGATCGAGGCGATGCGTAGAAATAATTCAAATAGATTTTCTCGAAATTTATATTTCATAGTAATATTTCATAGAGAAACACAAAATACTCACCAAAAGATAAATTGAAAAAAAGTAAGACAAATAATGACAGAAAAACGATTACATTATTTACATACATATCATATGTATATGTAGTGACCACACCACACACATAAGCCAATGCAAAAAAATATGTTACCGTTCTCTTGGTCACCACATAGTCAACTCGCCCCAACGCACCACGGTTCGACGACGATCATCAACACTGTACGCGTTCGGTTATTCAAAACCCTGCTATTATATTTAAGTTAAATAAAAGTTAATATTTTTTTTGATAAATAAGAAGTGGTTATCATCTTTTTTTATTTGAACACTAAATAAACATACATATCATCAGGGTTCGGATTTTGTTGGCCAAAAAAAGCCAAAAAAGGCAAAATAATACCGCAGAAAAAGGCAAAAAAAGGCATTTCATAATAAAGGTTTTTATGCATTATTATTAACATTGTAACCCAAAACATTTTTAAGTTTTCTGATATGTAACAATCGCCTACGATTATCTCTTAGGAAAGCCTTGAATAAAATAAATGGCCTTACAACATGGGCAGAGCCTAGTGGAGCCAAGATAAGAGATGTCACGTCCTTGACTTTAATATTTGAGTCCAATTTAGAATTTGCAGAGCCATTTCGTTAATTTGCTGAAAAAACCGCGTACAATTTTTTCTTCCCATCTTCAGCTACTGGCCTGTTGTAATTTCTCCTCGAGTCCGTTCAAAGTCTTTAACACCTCTTCTTTTAAATAATACGCAATGCACTAAGATCAAGTGCCCAAATTAAAATACATATGTACAACTACTAGGAGTCACCTGTAATTTGTAAACTCTTAAATATGCGGTCTTTCGGGTCGACTAAAAATCTTTTTCCAATTTCACCACAAACTTTGTCTTGGGACATTTTCACTTTCAATGACAAGCAACCAAATATTTTGGGAGCAGCACGCATTTAGGCACACGCAATATTCAACAGACCAGCACTAAGTATGACCAGTGGCTATGGTATAACTCGCGGTTTTTTTCTCGCATTTTGTTATTTCGCAGTTTATTATTTCGCATATCAACAACTCGCATTTTGTTTCTTCGCATTTTTTATTTCGCAAACTTTTATTTCGATTTGTAATTATTTCGGCATATGTAGGTTATTCTGCATTAATTATTTCGCTTTATTTTATTTGGCACAGAATATGAATCTAGAATCTAGATGAAAAGGCGCACAGTTACGAAAAAAATACTTCCCAGATGTCTAACGGTTTTTGTCAGATGAAACTGCGGCGAATGGCTGAGATTCACTTACGGCACAAGAAGAAGCGCATGCATATTGAGTTCATACAAATGTATTTAGGGTTGTATTGGTGTGTAAGGATTTTTTTATGCGCTCCAGTGAAAATAACGCGTGCAGTTATGTCCATGTTCATAGTTCATACAAGAGAAAAAACTGCTCTTATACAGGGTTTTTTAACAGGGACGCTACAAAAGTAGAGCGACAGGGACAGCAAACGACGCCATATTTCTCGCCGCTCTTTTGACATTTCTGTTCAGTAAGGTTTGCAATTTCATGGTGGAAAGATATACGAGCCAACAACGAGTCGAAACTATTAAAATTTGCTACCGAAATTCGGAGTCAGTGACCTCAACGTTAAGAGCGCTACGTCCAATTTATGGTATGGTCGTCATAATCGTCCTAGCAGATCAACAATTGAGCGTCTAGTGGAAAAATTTGAATCCACAGGCACAGTACAAAATGTTCCCGTGCCAGTGAGACAAAGAAGTGCCCGTAGTGTCGAGAATATTGCTGCCGCTGAGGCTTCAGTTGAAGAAAGCCCAAATGTGTCTCTCTGGGCATCTCTGTGACGTCGTTGTGGCGAATTTTGCGAAAAGATCTTGGCCTACATCCTTACAAGATTAAATTGACGCAACAACTGAAGCCGCTTGACCACCAGAAGCGTCGTATGTTCGTGAATTGGGCTGAGCAACAACTTGAAAATGATTCGGATTTTCATCGAAAAATCATCTTCAGCGATGAGGCTCATTTCTGGCTGAATGGCTTCGTCAATAAACAAATCATGCGGTATTGGTCAGGCAGCAATCCACACGTACCCCATGAGTCATCATTGCATCCCGAAAAAATTACGGTTTGGTGTGGTTTATGGGCCGGCGGCGTCATTGGGCCGTACTTCTTCCGTGATGATCAAGACCGGCACGTTACTGTGAATGGGAATTGCTACCGTTCAATGATAACCGAATATTTTTGGCCCCAATTGGATGATATGGACTTGGAGGACATGTGGTTCCAACAGGACGGCGCCACAAGCCACACAGCGAATGTCACAATCAATTTATTGGAAACCAAGTTTGGAGAACGTGTTATCTCACGAAATGGTCCAGTCGCTTGGCCGCCTCGGTCGTGCGATTTAACGCCGTTAGACTGTTTCCTGTGGGGCTACGTCAAGTCTATGGTCTACGCCAACAAGCCAGCGACGATTGATGAACTTCGTACGAATATCGAACGTGAAATTGCAGCAGTATCGGCCGATTTATGCTTGAAAACCGTCGAAAATTGGGTTCAGCGTCTGGACTTCTGCAAGCGTGCCCGTGGTGGTCATGCAAAAGAAATCGAGTTCCATACATAATGGCATCGAACGTACTTTCACAGGAATAAAGAATTTCATTGATATCCAAAACCGTTTTTGTTTTATTTAAAAAAAACTTTTGTAGCGCTCTTATTGAAAAACTCTTTATGTACGTGTGGACACTGAAATTTCTTTCGTGTGAGCAGGGATAAATCGTATAGTTAAGAAGAAAGTGCACAGCTACAAACAGTACCAAAAAGGCAAAACAAAGGCAATTTGAGTAAAAAAGGCAAAAAAAGGCAATATGAGTAAAAAAAAAGGCAAAAAAAAGGCAAGAAAAGGCAAAGTCAACAAAATCCGTTCCCTGCATATCATATATGCTAGTATTCCTTATTCTTCTTTATGTAGCGCTACAGTTCGGGTTGAACCAGGGCTTGCTTCTTATTATTACGCATGTTTTTTTTTGGTAATCTATATCAGTGGTTCTGAAACTTATTCAGCTGTGGAACCCTAAACAAGGCCCAAATATATTACGGAGCCCCAACTCTTAACGATATAAAAAATGAAAAACAACACATTTCAAAATCAATGTTTTTAGTTAAGATATTTATTTCAAGGTTAGTGTGAAGAAGTTAAATTGACTTCTATCTCCGAAAGCTGTATTCGCATATCTGGGGAAGCGTCCAATCTCAATCTGTATTTAGTCTGAAAAGCCTGCTTTACAGCAATACGTTGTGCGAAAACGGAGCAAATTTACAGTCCTATAATGGTTAGCGAATCGAACGTTCGATATGAAGCGAACTCATTTGCGAATTACCCGTATCGTGGTATTATGGTTAGCGAATGTGTCATTCGCCTGTGAAACAACTGCTGCAACAACAAAAAACAAATTAAATGACAGTTGCGAACATAATACCACAATACAAGTGATTCGCAAAAGAGTTCGCTTTATATCGAACGTTCGATTCGCTAACCATAACAGGGGTATTAATATAGCCTGTTTGCAAGTTCAGACCCAAAATTCCAACTTTACAGATTCCCAAAATTCCTAATTCCAACCCAAAATTCGTTCAATTATACAGAATCAAATACACGTTTTGATGAAGAAGAACTCTGCAGATCTGTAAGAGACTCGTTTTCCGGAATGCTTAGTGTCGTAGGCGGTTTTCATTAGAAATGGATTTTTTACCCACTCGATGTCAGTTTACGTATCTGGAAAGTTATCTAATAAAGATGTTTCTAAACATACCAAATGTCCAGCGATCATATTGTCAATATCTGCTCTGAGCTCCCGCTCCTTGCAAGAATTCATGTAAAACTGGAAAACATTCAACATTGTTCTTCTGTACACAGGTAAGCCAGATATTAATTTTTCTTTTTAAAGCTGCAGGTTTGTCTCTCGCAAAAAATACTGTTATGGATTTTCCCTACAAAGCAGTAGCAGTTTCGTTAAAGTTTTCAAAATTGTCTGCAAGATAAGCTAATTTCGTTATCCATTGCTCGTCATGCAATACATCAAAAAGGTTTGCGGATGAAGACATATTTTTGTCCAGTTGGAAAACTTTCCACTCATCATCAGACAACATGTCAGTTCAGCCACTCAACCCAGGTATACATGCATTTTTTCAACCCGACCGAGCTCTCACAGGAAAGCTCAGTCAGCCCTATTACAACTCACCTCGTGTTTATATGCATTTCAACCCGAGGTGAAGCTGGCTTCAAACTACCATGTAAACGTGATAACTATGTAGAAACTTTACAAAATCTGTGCATGAACGATATCCACACGCATGCATTTTTGTGTCAAGTTCATTCTTTGTAAAATAGTGTGCAGTACCTCATAAAAGCTACGCGAACTATACTCACACGCATGCATACTTCATGGATTGTTGCTCGCAATTTTCTTTCGAAAGTGGATGTTGCTACACCCTTTTTTTTTTTTTTTAATTATGGGAAGCTCACACTTTAATTAAATAAAATATAAATGTCAAACATTTTTTGCGCAAAAATTTTTGTAATTGAATACTTACAAAAAGTCACGGAACCCTGAAAACACCAGGGTTCCGCGTAACATAGTTTAAGAACCGAGGATCTATGTATATAGCCTTAGAAAAGTATGTGCAAAAAAAGCTCTTCGGTGATTTGGTAGCACTATGCTAATGACATTCGACATTTAAACATAATTTTTTTTTATTTTCAAAAGGTGGGATTTATTTGCCTGAGCAAAATGTAATTTTGTCTAACTTTTAATATTTGTTCCTCACTTTTCCACTTGTTTTCCAAACTCTTTGCATAGCATCACGTTTTCATTGCCGCAATTGTTTTCAAATTTGTCACTTACATGTCATATTTGACATTTTCGATAACATTTCGATAACAATCTACAGAAAATAGTTTGGTAGCACATTTTTTTTGTCCAGGCTAAGGCGTAAGACTCGATATCTATCTGGATTTCGTTATTCTACATAGGCTTAGTATCCCGCCTTTTTTTAAAAAAAACAGATGTTTAAATGTCGAATCACCGAAGAGCTTGTTTTTACACATACCTTTTTAGGGCTGTATAGATTACCAAAAAACACACCTATTACTATTATTATTTATTGATCATAATTATCCATTTAATACAATGTGTACATAAATATAATCTGCAAAGCCTTAATGGCTTGACTGCAGAAGACTGATAACAAAATAGCATTACTTCAAAAGTAAGTTTATATTACAATTCATTTGTAGGATTTAAAATGAAAATATTATAAGGAAATACGTGAACAAAATGAAAAAGACATGGATTTTACATTACTACAGAGTTAAGATATAATTGTTTTACATTGTTTATAGCTTGTAGGAATTTCGTTGAAAACTGCAGGAACCACGACTTCGTATCTTCTTCGGCCATAATCATTCCAGGACCTTGGGATTTCATAACGCCCTTGCTGCCTTCGACGTGTATTAACCACTTGTTGAGTTGAAGTCTTATAGTTGCTGTCATCCCAAAAGTTAGGGACAACCTCAAGTTTGTGGATAAGAAGACCCTTTGTGGTGCGTGTTATAATTTTGTATGAAAAGTAGGGACCTACAGTGTTTTGCCGACTCTGAACGGCAAGTTGAGAAACTCATCGTGACAAAAATGATACTCTTGAATGCATGTCAAATGTCAGAAAGACGTGGCACCGTGAAAAAGATTTGGGATGTTTGCTAAGATTAAACCCGGACAGCATGCGTAGCAGTTTAACGCACTAACCACTACACCACGGTACCACGAATTTTATCATTAGTACATATTTCTTATACATATTCTACATATATCATTTAACAGACAAAGAAATTGATTGAACATCTGAAGAAGAAGTTTTAAGCATATTGCCCAATGAAAATAATATGTCTGTCGATGAATCCATGATTCCATATTTCTGCAGCATAGCTGCAAGTATTTTATACGAAACAAGCCTGTCCGATTCGGTTATAAGGCTTGGGTTGCTGCATTGAAATATGGATTCTGTCTGCAGTTCTAAGTGTATTAAGAAAAAAGGCAAGATCGAGAACTTTCTTTGGGCTTAGGCTGGTCGGTGGATTTTGATTTTAGCAAATAATAGCACCAGAATTTCCTACTTCAAAGTTTATATTTTTTTCCGACAATTTTTTCTTAAGCCGGACTTGCAAGGACCTATAGTTTTGTGCCGACTCCGAAGGGCGAGGAGTTCGTTTCTTAGGCTTAGTTGTTAGTGTATTTTACATGGAAAATATTAAAATACGACTATGTATAGTTTATGCAAGGGATGATATTTGATGATTTAAAGCCTTCGAGATCGTCACCAAACAGCGGTTGAGCTGTCTCATAGACTTAGATCCGTTAGAGGAACGGATGTAAGTGCTCAAAGGGCTCGGCCCTAGATAAAGAACAAGCAGATGGGAAGGTTAAACCTCCTCTCTGTAACCTTCGGGCCAGTATCGATCAAAAATCAGCAATTGAAGTGAACAACAGGTGGAAATCACTAACCACCTGCGAGGTATCAAGAAGACTGTGGCCAGAATACAACGAAAGAAGAACAAGAAAACTCCTACAAAAAGACAGGAAATCGTTGTCATAGGAGTGCTAACTGGGCACAACGCTCTGAGATACCACATGAAAAAACTACGACTAAGCGATGACGACATTTGCAGGGGATGCGGTTTTCCTCTGTCACTGCCCTAACCTCTGTCAAATCAGAAATAGAACCCTGGGCAAATTCTTCTTTGTAGACATCGACGAATTATCAGATGGATCACCATCTGACCTGCTTCAGTTTGCCAGGGCGTCGGGATGGCTTATGCCAAGACATTAAAACCACGGGTGGGAACACTTTATGGGTATCACAATGGGTCCACAAGGACCTAAGTGTGATGGGGATGTAGCAGTTCTCATCAGCCCGCTAACCTAACCTAACCTAACCTAAGTGCTCAAACGGTGAGGCGGCGATTAGTGGAGAGTGGCCTGATAGCAAGAGGACCTGCTCGTGTACCGAGACTCACGGTACCGCAAACGCGACGTCGGATGGAATTTTCTCGCCTTCACCAAGATTGGACCGAGGCCGACTGGAGTAGAGTTCTTTTCACAGATGAGTCCAGGTTTTGTCTGCGCTCACCAGATAGACGTAGCAGAGTGTGGAGACGTCCAGGTGAGAGATACTCTTCGGCGACAGTTGCCCAGAAGGAACATTTCTTGGTGTGGACAGGAATTTCCATGCACAGAAACACCGAGCTGTGCATCGCGGAAGGGTCGGTGAACTCCAGGTATTATAATATAACAAGTTGGTGATATTATCACCAACATACTGGAGCAAGATGTGCTTCCATTTGCACCATTTATAACTTCCTTCTGATGCTTGACAATGCTAGACCACACGTTGCCAGGTGCGTTACCAAATATTTACAAGAAGTAGAAATCGACGTGATGGCTTGGCCTGCGATGAGCCCGGATATGAATCCCATCTAACACACTTGGGACCTGCTGGGAAGCGACCTGCACTTCCAGAGACACTCAGTGGGCTGAAATCTGCTCTGCTCAAAGAATGGGATAATTTGGACGACAACATCGTAAGGAACCTTATTCAAGGTATGACCAGGAGGGTTAAAACTTTATTAGATGTACGGGGAGCAAATACCTACTACTAAAAGAACGAGGATTCTTTAGAAAAAAAAATAAAAATCTTAAATGTTCAGTTCTGAAGCTTTTGCCCATTTTCATTAATTTATGTTCCATTTGTAAGTTTTTCAATTTTTTTTATTTTTTTCTTTAACCCTAGATTACTAATCTTATTTCATAGTACCTTATTACTAACCTTCGTCGATTAGACGACGGAATATTAATTATTATTTCTTTTGAAATTATTTAGAGATACAAGTATTTTTTTTTGTGTCATAAGAACTTATTTATAACAAATAAAATCGGGTATAATTCAGACTTTTTTGAGAAATTCAATAGGCACCTCAAAATAAAAAACAAGAGAAATTGGAAAAAGCGTAGTCGATTCGATGAAGGTTAGTAATCTAAAGTTAAATGAATTACTTATTTTTATGTTAATAAACAAAATGGTATTGACAAAAAAGGTTTTTTTCGGACTTAGGTTGCGCCACTTTTTTTGTAACTCAGTGTAGATAAGCTACTAAAAAAATACGCATATTTTCACTTTTGCTGTCTAAAAATTAAGTGAATGGATGCGGCTTTTTTAACGCAAAGTTGACTTTGAAGTCTCTACATAGAATCATGGTGGAATCGTTAATGCCTGATCGCATTGATGAAATGAAATGAGATGGTTGATGAGCTCGCCAGTACTGGTTCTAAAAATCTGATAGCAGTGTTCGGGCATTAGACCAACCAACGATTAGCTGCCCTCTATTAGACAGATGGAACTTCTCCTGGCAATGATAAAATACTCGTAGATCTTTTATTTTCCAGTTTTACCCGGGGCAAGGTCAAATTTCATGGCAAAATGTATTAGATAACAATATACAAGTTAATTCCTTTCGGGTTCGTTATTTATTTTCATGTTTTATCGGATAAGACTCTTCCCTGTTAAGCAAAATCCCTTTAGGCGCATAAAATTCCCACACATTGGTAATAAATCTTCAGATATCATCAAGTCGTAAATAATATTAAATATAAAAAAATTCATCTTAGTTCGCCCACCATAGGAATTGCATTTGAAAAATCCAACAAAAAAAAAATCTACACATCTCTGTGTGGTCACACCCATTTCACAGCCTCTTGGGTTTATTTTCAAAATGTCTTAATGAATTTAACTATATAATATTTGTTTATAAACATGTAGCTCCGCCCTGGGACCTTTGAAGCGACATTCCCATTTGTATTTTTTTTTTCTCTGTGCAATTTCAATTTCTTGGCAACAGAAATTCTCAATTTAAATTCATCCCATAAGTTCTGCCATTTTTTTTGTAAAATTTATAAATTAAAAATACGATTGCTAATGAGCTGCTGTGTCAAGCAAGGTGATAGATTAAAATGCATGTCCATCAGGATGTTGGTTTCATCACCTATTTGCCCTTTAATCAGAGGTGTCATATTTTTCTGTTTGTTTTAAATTTAACACATGAGAATTTATAGAAAATTATTATGAATGTTTGGATCCACTTCGGTGATGTTGAATCATCTTAAACCGGACGCTGTCAATGTCAATCATTCTATATTTGCCGAGGGACATGGGTTCCTGCAAACAGTTACAATGGATCAATGGACCGGTGTACATCGGGCATTTGTAATTAAAGCATACTACAAGAATAGCGATTCGGTTGTGGTGGCACAGAAACTGTTCAAAAGACAATTTGCATCGCATGGCATTCCATCGTCGAGTACCATTAAGACTTGGGTGAAACATTTCGAATCAACAGGATCGGTTGGCCGATTGGCAGAGCGACGACCGTCAAATCAGGGAATGATGATGAACTCAGGAGAGGAATTCCTTACTGTCAAGAGCTAGTGGATGTTTTCTTTATGTGATTTTTGTGAAAATTGTAAATAAACTTAAATTTAAAAAATAAATGAAATTTTAAAGTTGTTCTTTGAATAGTCTTATTCGTGAAGGTTTATCATTTTCTTTTAAAAGATAGAATGTTAAATTAAGTGATCTGTCAAACGTATACCTGTAATTTATTGACAGCTGTCAAGTGAAAGAGGAAAATCGAGTCCAAAATTCGTTTTGTTTTGATAGATTTAAAGTACTTTCTGACACTGGAACTTATAAAACTACTCATACATTATTGTAAATGTCTTTTGCTTGAATGTTAAAAATGAAGGCGTATTTTGATGTTCCAAGAAAACATTAAACAATTGCCAAGGAGCGGTTCTTTATGAAAAGAATGACAGTTTAGTGTGGCTTTTCCATCGGTGGTTCAGCATTACTCACATTATAATATTACAATCTAAGGAGATGCGGCATGACGAAGACTTTTTTAACGGAGGCCCTTTTCTGAAGAATAGCAAGTTATACGCACCGCAGTAACTTTTTTGTTTATAAAGATGGAGCAACATTTTAGAAACCTTTGGCTCGTTGTTCTCTTTATCCGACGTAGCTATGCAAGATGTAACGGGCTATACCTCCAAAGAACGTTTCAGAAAATCTGGGCATCTGAACCATCTGGTGTCTTGATTTCCCATCGAAGAATCGTCTTGTGCCATCATCAACCACGTTATCGTTGACGTCGATATTTTTTTTTTTTTTTTTTTGTTAATGAAGGTGAAAATCTCGAAAGACACCAAGGGATTAGAGTACCCAGAGTAGTGTGGGACTCTAATCGCACTAAAAACACCTCCTAAATCATGACCAATCAAAGATAGATCGACAAATGATTTACATTTCATTATGGGGAATCGCTTTGGAGAATGTATTATGCTTAAATACAGATTCACAAAACTCTACAACATAAGTTCGTGAGATTTGGAGAGAGGTAGAGTCCAAGGCTCCAAGATCTCACCTACTCAAGTCGCAATGAAGGAAGGCAATTCATTGGTGCAGTTGATCTAAGAAATCACAGTCTTCGAATCGGAAAAAAAATAGCATTTCGTCATATGCTGTGTGACCCCTTATTGTGGCGGCCAATTAAACGCGAAGCACAGCAGCCTGCTGCTCCAAGCGAGGTATAGACAATTCTTTAACAGGCGCGACCTTAGCCTATGCCATAACCTGTGCTACTTCAGCTTTATTATTACGAACAAAACGAAAGTAAGCCACTACTGTAGCAAATGCCTTTTCTGACGCGTTGACGAAAACTATCAGACTTACTTTGGATTCAACAGGGTTCCAAGATACGTATCGACGAGGAATCTTGATATTTTTGATGCGCCCAGCCACAAGCTTCGTAAGTGAGATGACACCGGCGTGTCCTAATCAAACCCCTTTTCTCCAAACGACTTGACGTATGATACGACTTCAGATGATGCACAATGAAACAATTCCTAGAGGATCGAAAATCTTCATGATGGTTTTAAGCCTCCGTGGCCTTGTTTTAACCGTGGTCGCATCATACTTCAAGATTCTTATCTGTTTTGTTGGTGGGTTACTTGAACAAGAAAATCTGCATAATTTAGTCGAATGTAATAAATTTGGATGGCATGCACTCAAAATTTTGAAAGATAATAATATTTGAAGTATGTATACTGCCTGAATTATACTTTACTCTTCAATAACATATTTACCTAATCTACGTATTCGAGATCTTAAAAATCATCTAATATAAGTTCTTTTCCGAATAGCACAGCTTAAGATACCATTCTATTCCATGGAACACGGGGGAGGCTACATTAATCTGTGGGCATGTTTTTTGTGCCATGGCTGTGGTCCAAAATACTGGATTAAGCTGATCAGCATGAGTACGATAGAATCATCGAGAGCATAATGTTGCCTTATGCGACGGAAAACATGCTGTTAAAATGGGTCTATCACTAGGACAATGATCCTAAATATACTTCCAAAAAGCTAGGCAATGCTTTCAGGACCGAAATTTAAGTGTTTGCCTTGGTCCCCTCCGTTACCGGGCCTGAATCCGATTGAGAATTTGTGGCAAGACCTTGAGAAGAGAGTGGCAACAAATAGGGCTAAGAATGTAACCGAACTTTGAGAAGTTGTTCAAAGAGAATGGTCATACGCATACCAGCAATGTCAGTCCTTGTCGACTCTATGTCTATAAGTTGTAATGATGATTTAAAAACCATGGCCATTCAAAAAGTACAAGGTGGGACTATAGTTTGTATAGTAGGTTTGTACTATAGTACAAACAAGATTCAAAAGTAGGGGAGACTGGGGCACCTTTGAACACTTTTTGCTTTAAAGGCTTCTCAACACCAATATATTTGAATTATTGGACTTTAAGTTATTCCCACTTTGAGAAGTAAAATTAACCTTCAATCTAAACCAACATTAGTGTAAATTCAATAAAGGCTTATAACTTATTTTTTTTTTTTTTTAAATAAGTCCTAATGTTCAAATGTGCCCCAACTAGGGGCAGCTTTGAACAGGCCTGGGGCTTTTTGAATTGTAGCTATTTTAGATATAAGATCAATATAAGATCAATGAGGAAAAACTGGAATGTTTTGGTTGCAGAAATTGAGAAGTCTTTAGTTTATGTATTATTGTTTTAAACGAAATTAATGTGAAAGAGGAAGAAAATATGTTTTATAACATAAATGGATTTAATTCTGAATTTTTTAATAGGAAAAAGTGCAAAGGCGGAGGAATTGCAGTTTTCATAAAAAAACATATTCGATATAAAAGAATTTATGATAATACTGTGTTTTATGAGAATGTCCAGATAGAAATAGATGATATAAATGGGAAAAAATATATTCACGCGATCTATAGACCACCAAACTTAGGTGTCACCCAGTTTATACAAGAGTTGGATAGCCATATCCATATTGAGAAAGAATTAATTGTCATGGGCGATGTGAATATTAACCTAAACAGGTCAAATGACTCCCAAGTCAATAAATATTTGGAAGTTATGGCTTCAAAAGGCTTAACCAATGTTATTACTCAATCTACGCGGGTTAGCATAGCTTCAAATACTTCAACAATAATTGACCACATTTTTATTAGCATTACAAAACATGACATCGTGTCAGCTGTAATTGAAACTGACATATCTGATCATTACGCCGCAATGTATGCTACAAGAAATTACCCTGAACGACAATTAATAGAAGAAATGCCAGCGAGAACTAGCCAGCATAAAGTGAATCAGCTGATTGAGCAAACCGACTGGGAAAGTCTATGTGAAGAGCCTGAAGTTGAGTGCCTGTATAATAATTTCGCGAAAAAAATGGAGGATATATACATACTATCAACAAAGACAACAGACAAAAAGATCGGTTGATGAAGTCATTATTAACAACTTTTCCGTCAGTGACAATATGAACAACATTGTAGACAAATTTGCTGAACAATTTTCGAATCAAGTGTCAAAAATAATACACAAATGTAGTCATAAAACGTCTTACCATGAAAGTTTACATATCACAGAATCGATTTATGTAGAAGAGGCTAGCGAAGCAGAAGTGTACAGAATGTTGTGCAGTTTAAAATCCGACAAGGGGCCAGGAGCAGATAATATTAGACCTATTGATCTGAAGTTGAACGCTCTGCCGTTAACCTCAATAATTAAAGTAATTATAAACCGAAGCATAAGCCAAGGCTGTGTCCCGACGTTACTGAAAACATCGATAATCCGCCCTATATATAAAGGAGGAATGAAAAGTCACTTCGAAAATTATAGGCCGATCGCAATTCTACCTGTTGTAGAAAAGTGTTTGGAAGAAATAATAGTAAGGAGAATAACGACATTCATAGAAAAGCACAGAGTTCTACAACCAAACCAATATGGTTTCCAAAAAACTAAGAGTACAGGATTACTATTGGGAGAACTTTCCAAAGTAATAAACGCAAGCCTCAACAAAAACTTCCATGTCCTAGTTATGTTTCTAGATTTTAGCAAGGCCTTTGACACTCTGAGCCGTGAGAAAATCATTGAGAGTCTCAATAAAATTGGCGTGAGAGGGATACTAGCGAAGTGGATTGAAAATTACCTCACGGAAAGAACAATACGCGTAAAAGTAGGTAAGATAGTTACTTACTTAGTTGGCGCTACAGTTCGAGGTGAACCTGGGCCTGCTTCTCGCAACCATTTGTGTGTGCGTGTTATATTTTTGCACGAATGGATGGGACCTACAGTTTTTTGCCGACTCCGAACGGCGAGTTGAGAAGCTCAATCGTGAAAAATGATACTCTTTGATGCTTGTCAGACATTCGAAAGAGGTGGGCACTGTGAAAAACTTTTAGGTGTTTGCGGCGGGATTCGAACCCAAACCGCTGGCTCAGTAGTCCGACGCACTAACCACTTGCGCTACGGTGCCCAGGTAAGATAGTTAGCAAAAAAAAAACATAGCTTATACGGTGTACCACAAGGTTCAAAGCTAGGACCAATCCTTTTTATCTTGTTCACTAATGAACTTCTTCGTGTTCTCAAAAAAAGTACGGCCTTCGCAGACGCAGATGACTTAGCAATTGTTGTGAAGCACAAGAGCCTTGATACTGCAGTAGCAATAATGCAGGATGAATTTAATAAAGTATCAAGATGGTGCCACGACCAAGGACTCGTCATAAATGCTGTAAAAATAAAGATGATGCACGTACGCATGCCACGACAACCCGAAGTTCCTATCACCATTTTCCACCAAAACGAAGACTGTCCAACGATTACAAAAAGTGATGCTATTGAAGTGGTCAAAACAATTAAGTATCTGGGAATCATTATTGATGATCACTTCTTATGGCATGAGCAAATAATTAAAGTGCGTTTGCAACTAAAGAGTGCTTTATTTGCGATGGTGTATCTCAAAAGATATACTAGTCCTGAAATTCAAAAACAGGTGTATCTTTCACTTGCTGAATCCCGCATTAGGTACGGGATACTAGCCTGGGGAAATGCGTCAAAGACCCATCTAGATAAGATAACAAATATTCAGCATCGATTGTTTAAAATAATTAATACTAACAATTTTAATTTAAAGGTATTAGATGTAAATGGTATTTTTAAGATGACAGCTCTACTACAATATTATGATGATCAACAATACCAGCAAAATATACGGCATAATTGTAATACCAGAAGACGAGCTCAGGGACTTTTGGAAATACCTGAAACCCACAACACATACGGAAGAAGGCATCCAAGCTACGCAATACCCTCAATAATGAATGAATTACCAGCAAACCTAAAAAATATTGTTAATTTTAAAAAACGAAATAGATTTAAAAATGTATCTATTAGACATACATCACGTAACTTAAAAAGAAAAAATAAAAAAAAAAAAAAAACAAACTCTTTAAAATTTGCACTTAAAAGTTTCCTTCTTTTTAATTGTCTTTGAATTAAATACTACATACTATTGTTGAGTGACATTGCACGAGGGAAGAAAATGATCCTTTCCCCCAGTCAAC
Source organism: Brachyopa scutellaris (assembly GCA_949775065.1). NCBI lineage: Eukaryota > Metazoa > Arthropoda > Insecta > Diptera > Syrphidae > Brachyopa > Brachyopa scutellaris. The sequence continues at coordinate 103,994,119 of OX459112.1, forward strand.
TCAGCTAGGAAATATGAAGAGCTACCCCTCTCGGATAGAAGAGAGGGAGAGAGGCCAGCGATCGTGTGGTTGGAAGGGGAAGGACGAAAAGTAGTCATTCATCTTGTAGCCACGAAAAGGTGCGGTCGCTGCTCGGATTGTTTTTTTTTATGTGACAAATAATATATATTTCCAATATTATATCAGAAGTGGGATCTGAGATCCGCGAGTGGATAGTTAGAAAAAATAAAAATAATAACAAAATAATAGAAAAGCAATTCAGAAGTGTTTTCCCATTCGATCGGTAGAGAAAGTTGGGAAAAAAGAAAGGAGAAAAAAAAAAAAAACCCTTATATGTGCTTCTGGGTCGCAGTTGCTTGTTTCCAGCTATTGCTCTTCCCGTGTGTGCCGTGACCCGTTAAAAGTGTGAATATCTGCGTTGCTGACGGTAGAGATAGTGAGAAACCCCCCCGTTATATGTGCTTGTGTGTCGCCGTTGCCGGTTTCCAACTATTTCTTTTCCCGTGTGCGCCGTGACCCGTTAAAAGTGTGAATATCTGAATATCTGCGTTTTTGACGGTAGAGATAGTGAGAAATTCGCCAATTCATCCCCCGCACAGCAAAGGTATAGAGGTCAATTCGTGGGACCTGTTCAAAAAAGGTTTCATAAAAGGTTTTCCAGAAACCACAAACTGTAATAAACTGCTTATTGATATATTAAAGAGGGAAAGAGCCAGAGACGAATCCATCGAGGATTATTTTTATGGTATGTCGTCTATGGCTCATCGAGCGGGGTTGGGGGAACAAGAGACGATGCAGCACATAATCTCGGGGTTGAAAGACGCCTCCTTGATTGCAGTGCTGGATGCCAGAAAACCGGAGAATCTGAGTGACCTGCTTCAGGAAATAAAGCATCAGGAAGCCGCTGTAGAGTACAGGGAGACCAGAAAAGAATTTCATATGCAAGAGCGCAATCCTCCAAAGCAAGGGTATTCACCATATTCGAGGGAACAACCGATGCGCCGGGTCAGTTATAACAAAGCTCCGTCCACCTCGGGTGTGTCACGTCTTGTCACGGAACGTCTATGCTACACATGCCGGAAACCGGGCCACATTTCGTATCAGTGTCCAACCACCAGAGTCAAGGATCCAGTAAACGTGGTCCACAGGAACTTCATGAAACGAATCATAGAAAGAACGAACGCCAACGAATGTTATCAGTAAGTATATGTAGATGGGCATCAACTGGATGGTTTCATTGATCTCGGAAGCGACTGCACGACCATGAAAGCTAGTGTAGCTACAGACCATAACTGGTCTCATACAGAGACCGATACGGTTTTGCAGGGTTTCGGCGGTGGAAACTGTAAAGCCACAGGACAGATGATACGGGAGGTGAAGGTTGGAACGGTGGTACTAAGAACGAACATAATTGTTGTAGATGATGAAGCCCAGGACTCCTCTATAATTATCGGCCGGACATTTTTTGACCAACCAGGCATAGTAGTGACGAAGAAAAAGGGATCATTGGAAGTATCAAACATCGACGAGAATGCAAGGCCCATTGAACAAGAATCCCTGATTAGTGGTGAAACCAAAAAGATGATGAGGATCAAACGCCAAATAACGTTGAACGACTTGAAAATAGGCGATGCGGCTACAAAAGAAGAAATCGATCTTTTAGTTGTTTTTCTCAACAGGTACAGGAATGGGGTTGCATTGGATATGTCGGATCTTGGAGTGTCAAAGACGAGCGAGATGACTATTCAACTGAAAACGGATGAAGTCATTCGGTACAAGCCTTATCGAGTTCCGTTTGGGCAGGTGGAGGAGCTCCAAGCGATTATCAATGAATTGAAAGCCAACAATGAATAATTCGGTCTGTGTTTTTTTTATTATTCTTTAGTTTTTCAAAACCTCATCTCACACATACGTACATTAATTTTAGTTTTTTTTTAATCATATTTATGTAAGATTTTTTTTGGACAACGATACTGAATATTTTTATTTTTCGTTTGCGTGAAATTGTTTTTTTTAATTAATTAACATTAGCTTTTCTTTAGTTTTTCAAAACTTCATCTCACACATACGTACATTCATTTTAGTTTTTTTAATCATATTTATGTAAAATTTTTGGGCAAAGATACTGAATATTTTTATTTGTTTTTTGTTACTATGAATCTATGACTATAAAAAATCAAAAATAATAAAAATCATTGCAATGGATTCAGGACTTTACATTAAATATGGATGGTTTTTCGTAGCAACAGGTGTCAGTAAACGATGTGGGAAAATCTGTGGTCCACGGAATGTGGAACAAAATCGGATAGGTCTAATATTAATCACATTTGTTTGTATTATGGTTTTCAGCAATTAAATATGTGTGAAAGAAAAAGGACTGTGTCCCTCACCTGTGTGGTGAGTACCTATGCGGGGAGCACATGTCGGTTGAATAACTGTATGAAGAGCACCTGTGTGGTGAGCACCTGTGTGGTGAGCACCTGTGTGGTGAGCACCTGTGTGGTGAGTACCTGTGTGGTTTGCACCTGTGTGGTGAGTACCTGTGTGGAGAACACCTGTGTGGTGAGTACCTATGTGGGGGTCACATGTCGGTTGAATAACTGTATGAAGAGCACCTGTGTGGTGAGCACCTGTGTGGTGAGCACCTGTGTGGTGAGTACCTGTGTGGTTTGTACCTGTGTGGTGAGTACCTGTGTGGAGAACACCTGTGTGGTGAGCACCTGTGTGGTGAGCACCTGTGTGGTAAGCACCTGTGTGGTGACCACCTGTGTGGTAAGTACCTGTATGGTGAGTACCTGTGGTGAGAGTCTGTATGATTTGGTCGTAAACTTTAACCTGTGTGGCAAAGTTAACAAAGGCATCATAATCTGTGTGGCCCAGTGGAGAGGGTGAAATATGGACAGCTTGGGTTTTTTTTATTACTGCGTAAACAGAAGCAATGGGCTGAAGAATTCACCGAGACGGTGAATAAAGTAGGATGGCCGAATGTTGAGTGACATTGCACGAGGGAAGAAAATGATCCTTTCCCCCAGTCAACTCAGCTAGGAAATATGAAGAGCTACCCCTCTCGGATAGAAGAGAAGGAGAGAGGCCAGCGATCGTGTGGTTGGAAGGGGAAGGACGAAAAGTAGTCATTCATCTTGTAGCCACGAAAAGGTGCGGTCGCTGCTCGGATTGTTTTTTTTTATGTGACAAATAATATATATTTCCAATATTACTATAAATAAATTAAAAAATGTAAATTAATTGTAAATACTTTTTAAAAATATCCGCAACCACTAAACTGTTGAAACTGTAAATATGGAATATGCAACCACCTGCAGATAAGCAATAAGCTTCGCGGGTAAATTAAATAATTATAACGTTTTAAGAGAAATAAAGAAATGTTAAACTAAAAAAAAAAAAAAAAAAAAATGGTTTATGACAGAAAATTATTTAGCAAATAGCTTATCTTATTCTTATTCCAAATGAAACGGTGCCTCCAATAAATATTACTCGCAAACTGAGATCCTCACGAAAAATGTTTAACACCCTTACAAAAAAAAATTTATAAAATGAAAGTGTGTGCATAAATTCTGCACTCCCGGCTACTGGCAGACGACGACTGAGGAAACCCCAGAAAAATATTGACGACTAAAGATGAGGGTATCGCCATGTGGAAATTTTGGTTAACGCTTTAAAATACTTATTAATTGAGTTGTTATTAGCGATGTTCAAAGCTGCCTAACGTTCAAATGTGCCCCAGTTTCCCCTAATTAACAAAAGAAAAATAAAAACTTAACAAAAAAAAAAGAAATAAGTAATAACTAAAAAAAAGAGAATTCCCGTTAAAAGACTAAACCTATTGCTGCAGCGATCGTGAACGTAAACTTTTGTCACACGGTTATTTTGGATTTTGGGAAGACGAATAACCGTTAGCCCTTTACTAAGAGTACTTTAAAAAGAAATTGTGCAGCTTTCGTATAGCCATGTATGTATGTACACTGAGTCCAAAAACTTTCCGTACAGCAGCACATGCCCGAAATAAATGCTTCAATGAGATCCAAATACAATGATTAAATAAAAAAAGAAGCGTTTATATGAAAGAGAATCTTTTATTCTTTATTTCTACCAAATTTAATTATAACTTGAAGTTTATGAACGCAAACGTCCTGTACGGCCGTTTTTTAAGAACAAAAAAGTCTCCGTACAGCTACCGTTCCAAGGATCTTACGGTGTTTTCTGTGTTATAAGTCATAATGAAAGTTGCTTTTCGGAAACGATCAATTGTGTTTTTCCCATTTTTGGTTAAAAAAGTGAGTTTTTTTCATATGGAGGAAAAAAATAACCAAATTCATATCGCAACTAAAAAATATGGTTTATATAAAAGAAAAGGCAAATCTTTAGCTAAAATTTCAAAAAATGTTAACAAAATGGGTTCTTCGGTGTAATATTTCATCCAGATATTACAAAAAAAAAAACCAAACTATAACAAATAAACCAAGATCCTGGACGACCTAGAAAAATTTACCATCGCTTAAGAAGAGTATTATGAGGGTTGTGAACAAGGTTTCGAAAACAAATCCCTGTGCAATAGCTGCAAATCTTCAAACAAGTGATGAGATTTATGTTTGTGAATAGATTATAAGAAATGTTTTGAAACGAATTGGTTTTAATGGTCGGGTCAGCAGCAGAAAACCATTCATCAAGAAATAGAACTAGTAAGCCTGATTGCAGTACGCTATTGAGAATATTACCAAGGATAATTCATTTTGAGATACGGTTATATCTAGCTATGACAGTTAATTTAACATTTTTGAATCCGATGGTCGCCGTATGGTGTGGAAAAAGCCTAATACTGAAATAGATATAAACATTTAGCGCCCGCAGTAAAATACGAATATGGATACGAAATGGTTTGGGGTTGTATGGTCTCCTCCGGCGTTGGAAATCTCATTTCCGTCGATTGCTGAATGGATAAATGTGCAATTCTGAATATACTCAGAGAAAATCTACATTTAAGCACAACTAAATTAAGGTCTGGCAACAATTTACTGTTTCCAACCAGATAATCACCCCAAACACACCTCAGGTTTGGTAAGAGATTGGTTACTTGACAATGTTCAAAGGAAGCTGAAACACACAGCGCAGTCATCTGATTTTAACCCAATCGAGCACTTGTAGAATTACTTAAAATAAATGTTGCCAGCATTCTATAAGCAATAAAAATCAGCCAAAACCATTTTAATGTATGATTGGACAAAAAAATGGCCCAGACATCACATCTAACCTGGTTCATTCCACGTGAAACCAATTAAAAGACATCATTCATAATAGAGACGGCAACTACGTATTAATTTGGTATTTTTTTCTCATATTTATTTATATTTTTAAGAAAATTAACCACTGTACGGAGACTTTTTTTTTGCTTTATTCAAGCACTGTATTTATTAATTGTTTTTTTTTTTTTTTTTTTATTTTTGTTTATTTTATTAAAATATTGTTTCTTTGTTAACTAACTACTTCGTCAGATGTATTTCTTCAAATTAGGGTGGAACTCTAATCTTAAATCGCTTTGCGTTGATGTTTTTAGGAGTTGCGAAGTAAGAAGTGATACCTGTACGGAGACTTTTTGGACTCAGTATATATATATGTATAAAGTATAAGTATGCAAAGAAAAAGAATAGAGTGAACTTGCGAGATTTGGATGCTATTCGTTAAGGTAATGCTGCATATATCTGTGGAGTATAGAGTGTACGTACGTAGACTTTTATCACTAAGTGTACATCGAAATCTTTGTTTAATGTCCAGAACTGCCGACGCCTAGTATTTATTTATTTATTCGGTTAAAAACAATAATAAATATTGTAATCCCTGTTGCTTAAAAATAATTAATTCTAGGTATTTAAATTATCAAACATACTAGAATCTAAAATGTTCTAGAATCAAGAATATTCGGGCCAAAAGAGTATAATAATAAAATATTGAGTCCGACTAGACAGCACAAGTGCTAATATTATTTTCTAGTCCGATTCGTCAATGCTGCTTTCCGCTTAAATAAGTGCTCCATTTGTTTTCTACATTCTACACGCTCTGTCAATTTGCTACAACACTTGCTACAGCTACACGTATAGCTACAGCAACATATTTTCACTTAACATCTGAGATACATTTTGCGTTTTCTTGATGAATTGTTATTTAAAAACATTAAAATAAAGAAAAAAAAAAAACAAAAAAACAAAATTACAATGCCAAAATCCATTAGATATTTTTACTAGACGCCATATCGGAATGTTTCTTGTTTTTTCCGGCACTTTTCATCAACTTGATGATGTGACCCAGTTATTTCGGTCATAAATTTATCCAGAATAGAAGGTTAGGTTAGGTTAGGTTGAAAGGGGTTATGAGGCTGAACCATCATAAAAACACTAGGCACCTACTGGGCCCATTGCATGATGGCACCTAAACCGAAACACTTCCATCGAAACATTTAATTTCTCTGCAAAATTTTAGAATTTTATTGTGGCCTGCTTGGCCAGCCTCCTCCAGTGTATTAAAGAAGTAATGCCCTAAAAATTTCTTACGAAAACGGGCAATAGCCTGACAATGGCAAAGGATATTTTCAATATCCTCCGATGTTCCTATGTCCTTGCAGTATCTGCATTCGTCCGTGTTTGAAAGACCCATTATTTTAGCATGCTTCCTCAAGAGACAGTGCCCGGAGAGAATTCCCATTAGAGTTCTTAACTTTGCCCTATTCATTCCAAGGATTACCCTGGTTCTTTTACGGTTCATAACCGGCCAAAAAGCCTTGGATACCCTGTGTCCCTCTATTCCTGACCATCTGTGGTCCGCCAAACTTATGATCTTGCTATTAAGTTTTACCCTAATGCTGCATGATGGCGGTGCCATGCTCACAACCGACTCGGTTACAGGCAGTGCCCCCCCCTTTCCTTGCCAGCTCATCTGCGAGTTCATTTCCCTCTACGCCAGAGTGTCTAGGCACCCAGCAAAGTTTGACCCTATTCTGTCTGCTTAGTGATCTGAGCACAGAGCGACATCCTTCTACGATTGCCGATTTGGCGATACACGATTCTAGTGCTCTGAGCGCGGCCTGACTGTCGATGTAGATGATGATAACCTTATCCGTTATTAGCTTCGTCACCAACAGCTCCGCCGCTCTCTTCACAGCTAGGACCTCAGCCTGAAATACACTACAGTTATCCGGAAGTTTGAGACACGTATTTAACTCCGGTTCTCTTGAGAAGATACCAGAGCCCGTACCGTTGTCGGTTTTCGTATAAACCGCAATGTATGTTTGCCGTGTAGGCGATGTGTTCCCCCAGACTTCTCTCTCCGGGTACAGCGTTTCATACGGTGTAGCGAAGTCCAGAACTGGGAGAATGTCATCCGTTTTATCGAGGTTTCCAATTTTAAGTTCTTTCAGAATAGCGCTATGACCATAGCTTCTATTTCTGAAGTAGCCTAAGTTAGTGAGTCTAATCGCGCTCCTACTTGCCAGGTGCATTGTATGCAAATCGAGTGGCATGAGATACAGAAAAGTATCCAGTGCCGCCGTGGGTGTTGTGCGCAAGGCTCTCGTAATGGCAACACCGGCTGTTCCCTGAACCACTGCTAATTTTCCTAAAATGTTTCGTTTGAGAGCTGCTTTCCACCAGACAAGTGCCCCATACGTGAGTATGGGTCTGACGATCATTACGTAAAGCCAGTGCATCATTGCCAGCTTGAGCCCCCAGGTTCTTCCTGCTGTTCTTTTACAGATAAAGAGCGCATTGTACGCCTTTCTGATTCTGTCCTTTGAATTTAAATTCCAATTAAGCTTTCTATCTAGAATAATACCAAGATACTTTGCGTGATCTGATAAACAGAGTTCAGCACCGTCTAGCTTGGGGAGCTTGAACGTTGGAATCTTGTATTTTCGGGTAAAAAGAACCAGTTCCGTTCTGGTGGGGTTGACGTTAAGTCCGCAGCTCTTTGTCCATTTACTGATGGTCGCCAATGCGGCTTCCATGATTTCACTCAGTATATTAACGAATTTGCCTTGAACTATAATAACCACATCATCAGCGTAGGCGGTAACGCTGATTCCATCAGAGCGCAGTTTCTTAAGGACATCATTCAGGACCAGCACCCACAATAGGGGTGATATGACACCTTCCTGCGGAGTGCCTCTGCTAACTGATTTCCTTATTGCACTGTGCCCTAGAGTGGATTTGATGGTTCTTGTGCCTAGCATTTTGTGTAGCCAGCAAGATATAGCTTGGTCCACATTAAGCCTATCTAATGCATTTTTAATAGCCTATCCCTCTACATTGTTGAATGCACCTTCTACATCCAAGAAAGCCACTAAGGCAAATTCCCTGTGATGCAGACTGTCTTCAATCTTTCCTACCACCTCGTGCAGAGCAGTTTCCACTGATTTACCTTTTAAGTAAGCGTGTTGCGCTTCATCAAGCTGCCCTTTGTCACATTTACCACGAATATGAGCATCCAGAAGTCTCTCAAACGTCTTTAACAAAAACGATGAAAGACTGATGGGTCTGAAATCTTTCGCATTGGTGTGTCCTTGTTTGCCGGCTTTGGGAATAAAGACTACCTTCACCTCCCTCCATGCCAGTAGTGCGTATCCTAATTTCAGGCAAAACTTGAATATTTCCATAAGTTTTTCCTTGGCTATATCCGGAGCTTTTTGAAGCATTATGGGTATAATGCCGTCCGGGCCGGGAGATTTGTATGGAGCGAAGGACCGAATGGCCCAACATACCTTTTCCAGCTAATTACCTCATCGATTCTTTCCTCAGTTATTGTTGAAGAATCGTCACCTATTTGTCTAATTGACTCCTCATCTCCGGGGGTATAACACCCTGGAAAATGAGTTTCTACCAACGTTTCTAGTACTTCTAAGCTATTCTCAGCCCACGTACCATCACGTTTTCTGATAAAGCTAGGAGCATACGCCTCTTTTGAAAGCAACTTTCTTAGTCTAGCTACTTCTCCCGTCTCTTCGATCGTTTCGCAGAATTTCTTCCACGATTTTCTTTTTTCCTTTCTGATGAGATACTTAAAAACTCTTTTACCCTCTAGATATTCGTTCCACGAATTTTCTTCATATAATAGCTTCGCCCTGTTGTATAGTTTCCTAACTTCCTTCTTCTTTGCATCGACCTACTTATTCCACCATTTTGGTTGGATTCTCTTAGGAGTTTTGCTGACCGAACTTACATTCTCGAAGGCCTTATTAAAGGCATTACTGAGATGATTTACCGCTTTCTCAATTCCTGCAGAGTCGGTACTAAAATTGACCTTATCCCTAAGAGATTGCCTAACTAGTTCTGTGAACTTTGTCCAGTTTGCTTTCTTGGGGTTCATAAAGCTGACCCGTTCTTCAAATTGAAAGCTGAGAACGAAGCGTATCCATCGGTGGTCCGATAATGATGCCTCGTCTACAACCCTCCTTTAAGTATGCCGGGAGCAAGCATACCGTGTGAAAAATTGTAGTTATTAAATAATTCATTAATAACTATTGAAATGCTTAACAAGCTATATTCCTTAATTTACCTAGCCATGCATATAATACAAAAGTCGGCTACAATTAATTTTAAGTACAAGAAAATAATTGTATTGATTATTAAGTCTTAATAAAGAAAAATTGTAAATTGTAAAATTGTCTACAACCCTCCATTTTTCCAGAATAGAAAGAACAAACAAAAATTCAATAAAAGTGTTTAAAAAACATATCGAGGGAGTGAAATTTACGTCGACTCTTTAAAGAGCTCTATATTCCAAACGACGAGAAGCCACAAATTTCTAGTACATTCTCCCATATGACACTCTAATTTGACCTGCGATACTATAGTCACATAAAGATCCTGCCACCCATTACCTCCTCTCCAATTAGGCTTAATTTACTAGAAACATGCCCTTAATTCTAAATAGAACTTCAGGGCAAGTTTTCCAATGAAATTATCAAACTAAGCAGAGAAAATGTGGTGGCTACAAAACTTTCCATGGCACGGGCAAAAGATAAAAGTTCCAACTTACTTTCTTCCAAGGATCAGAAAAGCGAAGCTAATTCTTTCTTTTTTTAGCTATCAATTCAATTATACTCGTACCAACATCAACGATAAACGATGATGTGGTTGTGAACGAGTATAGCTGGTGCGAGCATAAGGAAAACAAACCCTCATTCATCCTGGTGATTGTCCTTTTTTGGGTGAAAAAGTTTATAACGCTATTTCGCTTAAATAAATTATTTGAAGGATAACAAAAACCATTTAATACGACCATGCGACCAAAAATTAATGTGTTACCATTGGGAGGGGTGAAACTTTTCAATTTTCTATGAATAATTGTAAACGGTTCTCTCGTGTTTTTTCTATTTTAAGCCAGATTTTGATGACAACGATATAAACGAGCAGCATAATATTTGTTATCACAAGAAACAAGTCCAGCAACAACGGTCCTTTTTACCAGAGGCACAACCAAACACTTCTACACGACGTCGTTGATGGAAGTTATTCGATAAAAATCCTTTTTTGAAGTTTGAAATCATTTCCATAAAATCAGGACATTTTACCAGAAGGAGAAGTCGTTGTTTATCCTGCCATCCACCGAGATAAGTAGTTTTGCGCAGAAGTTTGTCTTTCATCCGATTGGAGAGAAAAATAATTAGGAAAACCATGACAGAGGATCGTGAGCGAGGACTTTTGCCCAAATTCGAGATAAATTCTTATTTATGCGACAGGAAACACCGTGGTGGGATGTGTAAGTATGATAAAATTACCGCTAGCTAGAAGTAAACGAATAAAGCCCAAGGTTTTCGTTGCTCAATGAATGTTTTGGTTTTGGATCTTATCTTTTGCTCTAGAAGTTTGCTTTATTTTTTAATTGAAATTTAATTTCAGTCAGCCCTAGAAAGTTTGTTTATTTGGTTTTCTTGTTCGTAAGGGTGGAAGGATGTTAGATTTTGGATGTGCGTATGCTTATAAACCTGTTTTATGGGCTGTTAGGACTGTATATTTGTACTTTTAACTACAAAAGTGTGTTCGAGGAAGTCGCTAATAGGAAATATACAGAGATTAAAATACCACGCGCTTACCAGCAGCAAATCTTTGGCATATTTTTGAAAGGAATAATCATCGTTATAGGAAGCCGCCATCCAAAATGGATCTGATATTCCACGCGCCATTAAACCGAGTACTGGTCGATTGTGCAAACAAGCGGTTGGAGTCCCCCTCCGCTCCGTGATCGAAATTTCCAAAAAGGACCGAGTGGTTCTTTGGTAATAAGCTCAAAGATATCTGCCACCCGATATGAGAACTTTAAATTTTAGTCTCCTTGGAGACAAACACATGAAAGTGATTGTCAAGAAATGGGAAGAATTTGAAAGATGACAAGTTTACAAATTACAATAGCTCACATAGCTCAATAGCAGTTGCAGTCAAAGCCCCAAAAAGTAAATGAAAAACTCTTCTGGAATATAAAAGGATTTTTCCATTTTTGCGTTCAGGGTAATGGGACGCGAGTTGCCAAAGAAGATTTAGAGATGATCCTTGATCAAATCCTACTCTATGGTCTCCAATAAAAAAAAATCGTGTGTATAAACGTGCGCGACAGAAGTATGTTAAAACTTTATCCCTTCATGCACAATAAGATTTTTTTCAATAAGGACATAGGTTAGGTTAGGTCAGGTTGGGTGGCTATCCTTCGTAATCGGTAGGATTCACTTAGACCAAAGTAGGTCCATTGTGTTGCCACATGAGCCGATTCTTATCTTAACTCCTGGAGCCAATTTGAGAGTTGCACAGCGTGAGCAAGCATCTGCTCGATATCTCGTTTAGAGATGCGCGGCAAATTCCTAACAAATTTCGATCTTATAATTGGTGATTCGAAAACTTTTATAGCTGCTTGGCTATCGGTGTAAATGAAAACGTAGCGATTGTACATCGATTTCATCGAAAGTCACTCAGCAGCTTCACGAATGGCCATCACCTCCGCTTGAAAGACACTACAGTTATCTGGTAGCCTCAAGGACAAGTTCAGGTTGAGCTGGTCTGAAAAGGCACCTGCTCCTATGCCATCACTTGTCTTGGACCCATCCGTGTAAATTTCCAATGCTGATTCATCGTTTGTACAGATATTTCTTACCCATTCCTGTCGGTTGGGAATATTAGTCCAATATTCAATGTTGAAATCTAGGAGCGGAGTCATGTAGTCCGTAATACCTGCATTAAAATTCTTCATTGATAGTATTCTGGTGTGCCCTAAGTTGGAAGATACCCACTGAGAGGTTTCTTTTAGTCGCAATGCCGTTTTTGTTGCTATGTCCCCACCATAGATATCCAGCGGCAGCATGTTTAA
>OX459112.1:104008978-104203978 GCA_949775065.1 Brachyopa scutellaris
CGTGAGTCGTAAGCTCGTAAGTATTAAAAGCCAAATCCCATATTTTAGTTCTCAATCTCATTCTTAATTTTCATTATTCGCGCTAGTAACGATTCCGGTACACACACAGACCAACCGTGAGGAAGAAGCCAAGAGATGATTCCCACCAACCCATCAGATGTGCACCTGTGCGGCGTCGTATTCCAACAGTTTACTTCTAAGAGACATTGTACAAGCATCGTATTCCAATAGTTCAATTCTAAGAAATATTATATTGTAGACTAAGTTTCGCTTTCTTTCAACATTGTTCTAAAAACTGATAAATAAAGAAGAAAACAAAAAAAAGCGTCAGTTCTTGACAGAAAAAATGCAAAAATGGTTTCTAATTTTTAAGCAACGCTCAACGCTCGTAACTGGCGCAGTCGGAAAACGAAAGATAAGTTTTAATACAATTGAAAGCAAAGAAAAGTGATTTCAGCACGTAACGCAAGAAAAATAGAAAAACTAATAAAATTTAGAGCAAATACATACAAGTTATTTCAATACGAAACAAATGAAAAGTTTTAACAAAAAAAAAAAAGAGAAAAGCAAATATAAGAAAAGTTTTAAGTAAAATTTAAAACAAATATAAGTGATTTTATAATATTTGAAACAAATATTTGATTTTAATACGAAAAGAAAGAAATATAAAAAGCTTCAAAAAAAAAATATATAAAGAAAACAAGTGATTTTACAAAAAAAAATATATAAAAATTCAAATAAGAATTTAAGCAAATTAGAATTATACTAAAAGTGAATTTGGACGCAGGAAAGAATTAAAGAAAGTTTTACAAATTTTACAAAAAATAAATAAATTGGAATAACATTATTGAGTGAAAAACAAAAAAAAAAATAAATATATATATATAAAGAAAACAAGTGATTTTACAAAAGAAAAAAAAAATATATATAATAAAATAAAACAAAGAAAATATTATATAAAAAAGTGAAATAGTTAAAAGGACATCTGGATCTAAAAAAAAAAAAAAAAAAACATCAGCACCTAAAAGTATTCTGCATCAAAGAGGACAACGTGTACTATGAAGAAGCTACTATTTATCGTATTCGTGGGGTGAGCAAAAGTATTGTACATATCTGATATATTAAGCATCCATGCCTTCTCCCGAATCCTCTCCTAAACGAACATTCTATAAAAATATTGTAGGTAGTTCTAGTTCCCCGTATGGTACTCTCAGAAGATCTAATAGTATTGATTCTGCAACTTCAGAAATAATAGAAAAGTTAAGCAAAATTAAAATTAATATAACACAACCAATTTCATTCGATCATTTAAAAATGGCTACTACTCAAAACATAGCTATAGGCATAGGCTCTGTTCAAAGTACGAGTATCAATGCTAATAATGTATTAAACTCGTTAAAAATACCTGACCCAATTAAAGATTTGCCCACATTCGAGGGAAATCAAAGAACGCTATATGATTTTTGTCAAAATGTAGAAGAAATTCTTGGACTTATACAAGGACTTGATGGATCTGCATATGGAAAAATCATAATGAGAGCAATTAGGAATAAGATTATCGGAGAAGCCAACGAAATACTAAATATGTATGGCACTCCTATAATATGGGAAAATATCAAAGAGAATCTAATTACTCACTACTCTGATAAACGCAATGAGACGAGTTTAATTCGCGATTTGCATACTCTTAAACAAAATGGTTCAACCGTCGAAACATTTTATTCAAACGTAGTCGAAATTTTTTCAACTATGGTCAATCACATCCAAGTAAATGAGAAAGAAGCAGTAGTCATTAACGCAAAATATGCTCTCTATGAAGAAATGTGCCTCAACACTTTCTTGGTCGGCTTAAGGGAACCTCTTGGCTCCACTATCAGAGCTATGAGGCCGAAAACCCTTGCAATGGCTTTAAACTTTTGCTAAGAAGAGCAAAACACTTACTATATGAGCAATACACAACTCGTAACCCATACGAAGCAATATTTCCCAAGTAATAAAAATCAGTATAATAAAAACACTCATATTCCACATAACAGATACAATTTTCAACAACCACGATACCATCAACCTGATTTTCAGCAAAAGAACTCCCAACAGTCTCAACAATCACTTACCCATAAACCAAATTTCCAACGAAATAACTTCCAACAATCTAATTTCCAACAACCAAATTTCCAACGAAATAATTTTCAACAATCGAATTTCCAACAATCTAATTTCCAACAACCTAGGGTTCAACAATCTTTTCCGCAACAGGCACCCCCAATATTCCCCCCCAAACCTGCCAGTCGGCAAATAAGCCAACATGGTTACTCAAGAGGTCCGGAACCAATGGACACGTATAGCGGCAATAGTCGTAGAAATAACAATATTGGTAGCGGACGATTTAATAATTTTACGAGATTAAATACACAGAACAATACTAGAGCCGAATAACACAATGTAGAAGAAAAGAGTTCATATCGAAATCACAACAATTACATCCAAAATCTGGATGAACATCAAAACTCAGATGAAATTATCGAGGTAAATGACGAAAATTTTCATTTACAAGCCTCGGTACAACAGTAGGTTATATAGACATGAACAATTTTAGTTCATCTACATTACCTTATATTCAGATAAATAGCATACAGGATCGCACATTCAATTTTTTAATAGATACAGGAAGTAGCAGATCATTCATAAATCCAGACTTAATTAAGGAAACAGAAATAACCAGAATCAAGCACATCCAAATAAAAACCGTATTCGGAACTAGTGTAGTATATAAGGAAGTTCAAATTAATGAAATTAAAGAACTCAACAACCACAAGCCACTTCAATTTATAATATTTAAATTTCATCAGTACTTCGACGGCTTGATAGGAATAGATTTAATGAAAGAACTAGCAATGAAGATAGATATTCCGAATTCTGTTTTAGAAACTAAATTCGCTCAGATACCGTTACAATACAAACCGAATTTGATGTCAAAACCTTATACAATTGATCCTTATAGTAAAATGATTGCCCATCTACCGGTGGACATAAAAGAAGGCAGTATATATATAAAACCCTTTAAAATAAATTAAAACCTATTGATACCCGAAGGTATATATAGGGCACAAGAATGGCATTCCTTTGTCGAGGTGATAAATTCATCAGAATTATCACAAAAATTTCTCATAGAACAACCTTTCAATAATGACCAATATGCAGAAATCCATACCTTTTCCATAAATAATTATTCCGAGACTCATAAAAATAGTAACGTCAATGAATTAATAACCAAACCACTTACAGAGTGTTTCCGAAAAGGCAGCAGCATCAAACTAGACGCTAATTACTTGAACTGCTTCGAAACATGTAAATCTCTCTTATGCAACGATTCTATACTTCAATACCCTGATTTCGCTAAACCATTCAATGTTACTACAGACGCTAGTAACGTTGCAATTGGAGCTATCTTATCCCAGGGACCAATCGGATCAGACAAACCGATTTGCTATGCAAGTCGCACCTTGTCGAAAACCGAACAAAACTATAGTACGATTGAGAAGGAGCTATTGGCCATAATATGGGCCACGAAATATTTTCGCCCCTATATCTTTGGAAGAAAGTTTAGGATAGTTACAGATCATAAGCCACTTACATGGCTATTTTCGCTCAAAGAGCCGAACTCTAAATTGATTCGCTGGAGACTACGTCTCGAAGAATTCGATTATGAAGTAATATATAAGAAAGGGACAAATAATGGAAATGCGGATGCTTTGGCTTGAATTGAGTTAAACGTAAATGAACCCATAGAAGACACTGAAAATATAGATAATACGTCTATACAAAATAACGTTGATGATTTGGATAGTATATCAACCATTCATTCTGGCGAAGGAAATCTTGATGATGGGATCCCAATATCCGAACGATCATTGAATTAATTCTCCAACCAAATAATTTTGGTTATAAATCAAAACCACAAAAAACCTAGTTCTAAATTTGAGATTCTATTTAAAACGAAAAGAAGATATACTATCAGTAGACTAGATAATAATGAAGATACTATAATTAATATCTTGAAAGATTACATTAATAAGAATAAATTAACAGCAATTGCAACTGATGACGAAACATTTTGAAATATTCAATGTGTATATTCAAAGTATTTTAGTAATGGTAATTATAAACTAGTTCGATGTCACATTAAACTCAAGGATATTACTATTGTGGACAAACAGGAAGAAATTATAAGGGTCTATCATGCAATCTCGAACCATAGAGGAATAACTGAAACATATGAACATTTAAAAAGAGAATATTACTTCCCAAATATGAAAAACCTTATTACTCGCATTATAAATAACTGTAACATTTGTCAATTAAATAAATACGAACGAAGCAAAGAGCAGATTAAATTTCAAATAACCGAAACACCTTCTAAACCATTTGAAATAATGCACATAGACATATATTCCGTTCATAAAGAGAATTTTCTTACAATTATAGACAAATTTAGTAAATTTGCTAGCGTATATTTACTAACCGCTAGGAACAGCATAAACCTGATAAAATCCATGAAGCACTTATTTCCACATCATGGTAAACTAGTATGCGACAATGGACCCGAATTTGTTTCAACCATGTTCAGAGAATTCCTAGACCTATACGGAATCGAACTACATACAATTTGTGCAAAAAGTTCAACAGGAAATTCTCCAATCGAAAGATTCCATTCAACACTAACAGAACTCGTGCGAATAATTAAAAGTCAAAACAAAAACAAGCCCATTGGAGAAACGGTTGATGAAGCAGTTATTACCTATAATAATTCCATTCACTCTACTACTAAAATGACACCATTTGAATTATTGACAGGACACTATTATAAATCTACGCCATTTCCAAATTAAAAAAACACAAAAACCATACAGGACTACCTTAGGGAACATACTAAGGATTACGAAGTTTTAACCAAACTAGTTCAGGACCGTAGCTTAACTCAGAAATTAAACGTCATAAATAAGCTTAACGAAAGTCGTAAAGAACCACCTGATTTTGAGGTTAATGATCACATTTATGAGTTAGAAGATAGGAGAAATAAGTTAGCCCCAAGATTTCAAGAGCATAAAGTTGTTCATAATAATAAGATTACAATAGATACCCCCAAAAGAAAAGTTCATAAACAAAAAATTAAAAAGAAAAATAAATTTACAGGTTCATCGGCATCTCCATTGGACAAAAGCTAGAAATCCACGATCTCAACAATAGCCAGGGACTTTTACCATTGAAAATGGGTAACGCACGTATATTCAATGGTCACACGAAATTAATATATATAGTAAATACGTCTGAATATGAGTCTAGTGTCGAGCTTACTGGCAGAACCATAAACGTACTAACAAATAAAGTCCAAATTCCAGAACATAAGTCATTATTGACCATATTAGACCGAAAATATGAAAAATTGCTGAACAATTTAGAATTACTTAATCCCAAATATAAGGTAAAAAGAGGAATTATTAACGGATTGGGAACAATCATTAAAGCAATAACTGGTAATATGGACAGTGAGGACTATGCTCAAATCAACCAGCAACTCGAAAATTTTAAAATGAATCAATACAATTTAGATAATGGAATGTTAAATCAAATAACAATTAATCAAAAAATGATCGAACGATTTAGTAGTATTTCAAAACATATTAATAAACAACAAACTATTATCGAAAATACTGTCAATAATCTGCAGAATAAAATTAATAAGCTAGATTCGGTTATCATATTGAACCAATACCTCAACCAAATAGTTTACGATATAGACCTATTAAACGAACATTTAAAGGAAGTTTCAGAATCAATAATTCTAGCTAAGTTACAAATCATATCAAAGCACATTTTACACCCAGATGAAATTAGTTACATACATAAACAGCTTCAACTCCAAAGTGTTGAGATCTTATCAGATGAGAACATATACCAACTACTAGAATTACATGCATATTATAACCAATCCAACATCATATTTGTCATAAAAATTCCAACGTTCCAACCCGATGAATTCTCATTCTACCACCTAAAAGAAGTCCCAATAAACGAATCATTTAGCCTAAAACTCCAAACTCCTTACCTATTGCTTAATAAATTCTGGTACCAATATTTGAACGAGCCTTGCATCAAAATAGAACAAACAAGATACTGCCCAAAGACGATAATCAAACCCATCCAAGCAGACAAATGTATCCCAAACATTATTTTCAACGCCGAAGCATTTTGTTCCTTAACGCCCAATAAAATAGAAGATGAAGTAACTCTTTTGGAGCCAAACCATCTATGTGTAATAAACAAACACAGTACCATAATTAACATAACCTGTGATACAAACACCAGAACACGAACCATAAAAGGGACAGCTCTTATAAAATTCAACAATTGCAGCATCGAAATAAATGGCGTGACCTACTCTAGTAAATCGAAAATATTTTGAGACTCAGCCGAAATTATCTCTACACTTTATGTGCAAGTTAACAACATTTCTACAGTAATGCACCTAGATACTTAACAGACACATTAATCGAAAACTTAGAACCAAAACAACCATTCATGATTCAAAACCAATTTAATAATGCTTATTCTTGGATCATTACAGGACCATAACTATTCTAATAATCGGTTTTTTAATTATCAGGACTAAGCACTATAACCTTAATCAACAGCAGCACACCATTCAGCAAGAATCAGCTTCGGCCGCACAACCTATTCAGCTTATGTGGCCTACACTTCATTCTGAGCAGGGAGGAGTAACGATTCCGGTACACACACACACACACACAGACCAACCGTGAGGAAGAAGCCAAGAGATGATTCCCACCAACCCATCAGATGTGCACCTATGCGGCGTCGTATTCCAACAGTTTACTTCTAAGAAACATTGTACAAGCATCGTATTCCAATAATTCAATTCTAAGAAATATTGTATTGTAGACAAAGTTTCGCTTTCTTTCAACGTTGTTCTAAAAACTGATAAATAAAGAAGCAAACGAAAAAAAGCGTCAGTTCTTGACAGAAAAAATACAAAAATGGTTTTTAATTTCTAAGCAACGCTCAACGCTCGTAACTCGCTCTCAATATTTCAATTCGAAAAGAGCTTGATGAGAGTGGTTTCACATACAAGATACAATGCTTTCATGTATGAGCGCGCTAGCACTGTATACCACCCGAAACCACACCAAGTAGCATGTGCAAGTAGTGCATGTGTATGCACTTAAACTGCGTAAGCGGCCGCCCGAGTGAGCTAGACTGTGAACAAAGCTGAGACTGAGTGTAGTGTGTATCTCATTCTAACGCGTGCTAATACGTTGTGTTCTGAAAGAGATGCAATGTTTTTCGTGACGAATTTTCGTTACACGATTTTGGATTCACACCGCGAGCTAAGAAGACCATGCAAACTGCTGACTCCAAAAGGGGTTGATGTTTTTTGACTATCCTTTTGTATGTTGGGATGTGTAAGTCAAATAGCGAGCTTGCTAAGGAACTATAAAGGCCAACACATGCTCTAATATACCAAGCCGCTTTATCGTGTTTCATATTCAACACAATATTCATTCGCTTTAATAACGCAATAACACGGTCCGGTCGGAGAAATTACTCTCCAACAAAACTGCTGTTATTGATGATTTGTGGCTTATGTGGATGATATTTCCTTATCGAGGATGGGCACGTTTCACACAATACAAGTCAAATACGGAATAAAAGTATTGTATGCATAATTAATACTTGAAAGATGCCGTATCAGCAGCGCGAGATCAATCAAGGCCAATTTATGCCGACATTTATTACCTACAAACGTTTGCTCTTCTTTTTCTCTACAATATGAATTTACACACTTTATACAATCATAAGTTAACAACTGCATAATGACAATGCAGAATATTTCTAAAACAATTTTATACAAATGCATCTAGGTCCCTAGTGACCAGCTTGTAGCTTGTATTGGCTATCAGGACTTACGCTGATTGGAGGGTTAATATAGAACGGGCAACTTTTGTCTCATAATCTAACTTAAAGCTTTGTAGAAATGTAAAGGCGACGATTTTTTTTCAACCCTCGTAGTTCGAATGGCGACAGGTGTAACTAAAATTTAGGCCCATAATAATATAGTGACTGAAACAAACAAAGAAGAACTCGTTTATTACTTTGGCTCAGTCGAGAAAAGAAAATCTTCAAATCATAGTTCGCTTTAGAAAACTGAACTTGGTTTGCAATCGCTCATCTTTCAATCTCACAATCTAAAATTGTAGCCCTGAAAAACTATGAGGATGCAACAAAGTGGCAATTGAACACTTAAAAGGCTAAAGGATCAAGACAGCCTAGTGCGCGTTAGACTCGAGCTGAGAGGTTCCATATTCCTTTTTCCGTTCGCAGAAGCTTACAAGACGCGATCAAAGGCGGATAATAAACGTTCGCTGACAGAAAGTTGATCTGAGTTAAGCCTGTTGTTTAAGTTTCTACGTTTTCATGTGGAATAAAATGGAGTGAAATAATCGTCCGCAGCATGTCTAACAGTAGTTAACAAAGAAAAAAGGATGGAATTTGCATGTAATAACAGGGATCGTCATTAAAAAACCGTTAATATTAATGGACTGGACAGCTTTGATTGGTATCATTGCTCTAATATCTAATTGATCGAGTGTGTATTGGTCCATAATAAAACTATAATGTTTAATGCTCAAATCTAAGCAAAAAGTTATGAGTAGAGAATTTTCAAAGTAGGTAACTAACTCTTGCGCCAGCCTGTGCTACTTTAGATTGTAATAGATTGTAATAGCCTGTTCAATTAAACATACCATTTACAAAGACCACCAGTTTAACAAAAAGTCCACAATGGTTGTCTTTCTACACAAAGAAGGTGTAAAGTTACTTAATTTATAAGCAGAATTTTCCACGCAACGCTGTGTTGCAGAAGGGGTGGGGTAAACAGGACTCTATTCCCACTTGTTGTAGTAAATAAGAGGAACACAAAGCCGAAAGTTGATTCTCGTTTTTTGGGGTTCCGTACTCATATTGTAATACGGAACCATTATAAGTCCGCTCTAGCTCAAAAATGTCTGTCACGATGAAAACAAGAGCCGATCTTCCTAGAATCTTGAAATTTGGCACACTTATCCACTACGATGGTCCACATACATGGACAACATATTATTCAAAAATATTGTGAAACAACTATACAGGGTAAAATGTAATCCCATCAAAAACATTACTGTAAAAAAGGCCAAGTTCCTATTAAAAATGTAGGCCAAAAAAAGTGTTGAGATAACAGTGGCCAAGTTCTTGCAGAACTTTATTACATAAGTTAAATAAATGAGTAAGTTGAGCCTTAAGGTTAGAGCTGATTAAAAGTATCTATAGAAACTTCAAACTTGGCCGAACATTGATACATAGTCAAGAGATACATAGTTCTGATAAACTTCAAATGTAAAGGGGAATATATTCCCCGCTGCGACCAATTCACAAACTGAGCCATAGCTGGTCATCTGAAGCATGACCTGACTGTAGACCGCAGAGTTTATATAGTTTAAACCGTGCTCATCACAGGTATAAGCCTTAAACTCTTCCCATTGTTCCACTACATACTGAACAATGTTCGATCTGAATCTCCGTATATAGTCAGTATTTCCATACACGCAGTAACTGATCGCATGGAATAAACATGATCCATCGCCAGGCATACAAACTATTCGATGAGTACACATCTGCCCATCTCCGACATCTAAAATTTCATATTTTTCACCCATTTTATTCAGCAGATTACACTCACGCGTCTTATTAGCTCAAAGTTATTTATTGAACTGAAACTGAATGAAATCTGAAATTATTTTCTTTGCATAGGCAGGAGAAGGAGAAGGAGAAGGAGAGTAAATTGGGTTCATTTCATGCAGAGGGGTAGCGCACCCGGACGAATATGAAATGAAAATGAAAAGAGCAGAGCACCTCTCCAATCTTATTGAGCTAGAGTAGGACGACACGATGACGGTGCAAAAGGCATCACTGTGATCGATAGACTCACTCTCACACTCAGTTTGCCATTTGCCATTTGCCATTTGCCAAATATCAATTATACCAATCAACCAAACCATATGAAAATGAATACGTTTTGTGAGAGAATATACATATACATATACATAAATTATATAATATACATATACATACTGCGTTCATCGTCACATTTTTGAGTATCATTTTCATTGTATATATAATATAAGAAGTAGCACGTCTATATATTTACTTGAAGGGGAGGTTGTCCTTGTCGTATAAAATACATTTGGTGAGAGAATTCACCACGTTTATAGTTAGCCCTAACTAAAATGTGCATTTGTGTATGGATTTGTGGGTAGGTTTCACACTTTGGTAGTGTATATATAATGTATAATACACGGTGGTTTTTTTTTATTAACTTAAACGATTTGCAAGTTAATAAATAAGAGTTTTTTATTTTTTCCTTTATACACACTATAAATGCTACTTACATCCCAAATTTCAAGTCTCTAGGTCTGCTGGAAGTACCATATACATTTTGATGATCGTTGTGTCAGCTACGAAAATTACGATTTTCGGAGCTCAATATTTCTTAAAGTATAATAGGTACAGACTTGAAACTTGGAATATGATCTAGCATAGCGCTCTTCTACTGAGGCTCCCAGTGACTTAGGAAGCTGAATTATAAGGGTAGGTAAATAGTCGCGAAGCGCTTCGGGTAAAGAGTACTGGTAGTGCCGCGTGGAACTTGGCGGTCCACTACCGTGCACCCAGATCTAAAAAAAAAAAAAATTCTGAAAAATATATTATGAAAAAGCTCGAAACAAAGATTTCAAAAATATTTTGCTTGGTTTTTCCCGTCAGAAACTTTGGAAGTTATTGCCAAAAATGTGTGAAAAATATCATGCAAAAAGGACCATAGTGTTTTTTCAATCAATGAGAAGGGTGAGCTCGCTTTTCTGAGCATACCTTCTCCAATCAGGGCTGGAAATCGCGACTCTCATTTCTTTTTATAAATTGATTTGTGGCTTGTATTTCTAATTGATTACTGCAACTGCAGGAAAGCCAGTTTCGCAGAAGTATGATGTATCAAATGGAAAAAGGATCTTCAAAGCTGTAGTACTGAGAGTAGGATATTCTAAGGGTACATTGTTCCAAAATTGAAATAGTTTGTTTTTGCCGAAACGTAGTTTAAGGCTCATATCACAAGATAGTTCTAGCAGTTGTTCTTTTTTTTATACACTATCAGATCTGTATCGTGGTGTGCTTAATACAAGCAACAACCACAAGCAGAGATTTTCCAGGCAAAATATGCACCAACAGGCTCATCATTTAGTGCTGGTGTTAGTGGTTAGGCTACGCTACATACAACACCTACTTACTTACTTAGTTGACGCTACAGCTCGAGGTGAACCTGGGCCTGCTTCTCGCAACCATTTGTGTGTGCGTGTTATATTTTTGCACGAATGGAAGGGACCTACAGTTTTTTGCCGACTCCGAACGGCGAGTTGAGAAGCTCAATCGTGACAAATGATACTCTTTGATGCTTGTCAGACATTCGAAAGAGGTGACACCGTGAAAAAACTCTTTAGGCGTTAGACCCGGGCTGGGATTGAACCCGGGCAGCATTGCGTAGTAGTCCAACGCACTAACCACCACAGCGGAGTTAAGGCTGTTGCATACGCCGATGATGTGGTGCTACTAGCAACAGGAAAATTCCTCCCAATCATCAGTGAGCAACTTGAAGGGGCTTTGAAAGCACTAAACAACTGGACCAAACACTGTGGACTTGCGGTCAATCCACAGAAAACTGAACTGGTACTGTTCACCAATAAGAGATCTACTCCGCAATTTAAACTCCCATCTATTGAGGGAACTACCCTTAAGATCTCTGACAGTGCCAGATACCTAGGGCTAGTGCTAGATAGAAAACTAAACTGGGGACTTAATGTTAAAGAACGGGCAAGAAAGGCGCAAATAGCCTTTTATACTTGCAACAGAATATTTGGGAAAACCTGGGGACCCAGCCCTAAAATTATCCTCTGGCTATATACAGCGGTGGTTAGACCCATTCTTACCTATGGTAGTTTGGTCTGGTGGCATGCCGCCTGTAAGACCACGAATCTAAAGTTAATGACGAAAGTACAAAGAATGGCCTGCATTGGTTCAACAGGAGCGATACGCACCTCACCAACAGCGGGATTAGAAACCATTCTGTATCTTCTTCCCTTAGACATATTCGTGCAGGAGTCCGCAGCAAAAAGTGCCCTGAGACTATCACAGTCTCAAAGTTGGAAATCCGACCAAACAGGCCATGCGCAGATTTTAAATAAATACATGAGTAAAGTAGAAAACACAGATTACCTGATACCTTATCTAGACTTTGATAAACCATTCTCCTGTTATTTTCCTAGTAGAGAAGAATGGAAAGCAGATCAGGTGCTCAAAGATAAAACCATCTCCGTCTACACGGATGGCTCTAAAATGGATATAGGGGTAGGAGCGGGTATCTTTTCGGAGACGCTCAAATTATCCATATCAATCAGACTTCCAAACTTTGGCAGTGTTTTCCAAGCGGAGGTTCTGGCAGTAACAATAGCCGCTCGTGAAACCGCATTGAAGGTGATACCGCGAGACGATATCACATTTTTCATTGACAGCCAAGCGGCAATAAAAGCAATTTCTGCCACTGAAATAAAATTGAAGCTTGTACGTTGCTGTCGCGAAGAGCTACGGGTTCTTGGCGCACAGCACAAAGTAAAACTATGCTGGGTTCCTGGACACCATGGTGTACCGGGTAATGAAAAAGCTGATGCACTTGCTAGCGCGGGATCGGCTTTAGGCATAGACCAAGCCGACCCTTCAATTCACATCTCACTATGCGCCATCAAGCAAAAAATAGAGAGTAGAACGCTTATCAGAGCAAACGACAGGTGGAAAACCCTCAACTCTTGTATAAACACAAGAAAGATGTGGCCAATTTACGACAAAAACAAAACGGATAAGATATTAATGAAGGACAGAAACTCTCTGTCCAAGCTGGTAGGCATAATAACCGGGCACAATATGCTTCGGCACCATGGCAGCAAACTAGGTCTTAATGTTAGTGATCTCTGTAGAGGATGCGGTGACGAGGAAGTCCACGAGGATACACCCCACTTCCTCTGTCATTGCCCAGGTCTCTACCACATAAGGCATAAAACTCTAGGTAGACATTTCTTCCAGGACATAGAAGAACTCTCCGGATTCCCGGTAAAGGACATCTGCAGCTTTATTAAAGCTACGGGTTGGTTTGACAATCCTTAATCGCCGTCATCCAAACGAATAAGGAAACAACACTTATGGGCATCACAATGGATCTGTATTGATCTAAGTGTGGCGCCAGATGGGCATCCCTCGGCGTCAACCCACTAACCTAACCTAACCTAACCACCACGGCCACGGCGACCACATACAACACTATCACAAGCAATAAATAAACAAATTATAAGAACAAATATACATAATTAGAATTTATGTGCGAGGAACTACATTACCCAAAACATTTTTTAGTGTAATCTTGTTAAAGTCAAGAAGGTTTATATTTAAATTATAGATTTTGCTCATGCGTTTAAAAGGCTCATGCATCTCGTAATTTGTTCTATGATGAGGAACATGCAGTAACTTTATACTACGCAGGGAATGCGATCCCCCACGAAAGTTTAATCCTAAACAGGGTAACAAGTCAGGTGCATCAATCAGACCTGAGATCAGTTGATGCATAAAAATGATATCATTATGTACCCTTCTTTGAGCCAAAGGTTGCATTCGCAATAGTTTTATCCGATGCAAATATGGAGGGAGGTTAAAAGAATCGTCCCAGGGATGACCGAAACGAATGATGCTTCGCTGGACGGTTTCAATTCGAGCATTGAGATTTTTCTGATAAGGTGTCCATACTTGCGAGGCATATTCGAGGTGAGGACGGACACGACTGTTAAATAGTGAGAGAGTGATATAAGGATTTTTAAATTCCTTACACCATATTTTAACGAAACCTTACATTGAGTTTGATTTATTCACAACTAGCTGTTGCCGCCCAGCGTTGCCCGTGCACTAAAACAGTCGCATTAGTTACTTGTTGTATATTAGATGGGAAGTATGTATAGTAGGAACTAATACTATTGAAGTCAATATATGTAGGTACATTACATAATATACTATTCTTTATAAATTGAGCTTAGTGGTTGTTCCCTATAGATGAAACGGTTGTACACAAATTTAATGGAAATGTAATGCACAAACATACATATGTACATATGTGCATACATGTAGCATATAGGTATGTATGTATTTTATGTGACTATCAAATAATGTTTTTTTCTGGTTTCCTATATTCAAAAGTTCGCAGTTAAAGTAAACGCAGTAAACGACGTTCATATGTATGTATGCTTACCTCAGCATATTTATTTTTTTTTGTAAGGTAGAAAGCATCGAAAGCCTGTGTGTGGGACTTTAACCCTAACTAAAACCACCTCTGCATCTGACCCCGTATCCCTATGGTACCGCCGCTATGTGTATGTTTGTAGCAGTATGTTGTCGCATAAATGTAAGTTTGTTGTAAGTATATGTCTCTGTTAAGTGGCGTTTGTATGCATGTGTTTTCGGATTTGGTCCGTTCTTAACTACCGGAGTTTGCACATTCTTCATTTCTAGCTGCCCGTTCTTCTTGTCGCAGCTGCTGCATTATGTTTGTGATGACTTCATTCGCAGTCTCCCATGTTTCGCTTGTCTCTAGCATAAAGCATATCAGTCCTCTTGGCGTAACTTGTCCGCCTATTTCCCTTTCTAGTGTGTTCCTGGCCGTTATATATCTTCGGCACTCCATCAAAACATGCTCTCTCTTTTGCCATCGCAGTGCGGGCAGTATGGGTCATCTACGTGTTTATATTTGTAGAGATACTCCCGGAAGCATCCATGCCCTGACAGAAATTGTGTCAGGTAATAATTGATCTCTCCGTGTGCTCTGCTAGTCCACTCCTCTATGTTGGGGATCAGTGTATGTGACCATCTTCCTTTGATTGTACTGTTTCATCTGTGTTGCCACACCGCCTGCATGGCTTCACTGATGGTTTTCTTTCTTCTAAGTCGGTTCCGCGTTGCGCCGCTGACTTTTTCACTTCTATATCGATGATAGGCATTCTGCCCGATTTTACACTGATTGCATCCGCTGACACGGTTCCAAAAGCGCAGTATACTCTTAGCGATTCTGTGTGCCGTGTTCATGTGTCTCATATAGGATTTCACATCGGTCGCCGGTGCTCACCATTGCTAGTAGGTTTCTTATTGGTTGCCTGGGTCCTCCAATATTTGGCATCAATTCGGACAACGCCGCTACTGTCCGGCTTTGGTATTCTCAGGATTCCGTCGTACATTACGTTCCATAGTACTGGGCCTTCATAGTACACACTACCTCTATTGCCTGTATGGTGCTTCGCTTCTTTCTGAAGCCAAACTGCTGGTTGGAGAATCCCGAGTCTCCTTCAGTGTAGGGTAACTTCGGGCATTATGGCGCAGGGGGCATTATGGCGCACCTTGTAAATACCACATTTCCGGTTTACTTACAGAAAATAAAACGATGAGAAAACTTGAGTCTTCCTTGATAGAGTGCCATGTTAAGTTGTAAGGCTGTTGCGATCTTTTTTACAAGTGAAAAAAATAATAAATAAAAAAATACCCCACTTTTGTCATCTGCATATATTTTTGGCTCTTTTTCATTTGCGTGTGGCTCCTTAAGTATAAAACGCACGGGGTTAGTCTACACAGCGATGTGAAGTGAATCATATTAGTTTTCCTTTGGTGGCATTTATTTGTAACAGTAAAAGAATATCTAGCCGGTGTTTTAAGTTTTGTGCAAATTCGTCTTTTTGCAATATGGCGCACTTGCCGTAGGGGCATTATGGCGCACTCTGGCCCTTATGGAGTTCGTATGTAAAGCATGCAAACAAAAAATTATACTAAGAATCTAGAACGATGACGAAAGGAAGCATGATTATGTACTCCCACATACCTAGGTGTAGAAAACGAGCAGAAAATTGTGGCTCGTGTAAGGAAACTACAAGCGTATGGATTCGCTCGTAACAGAAAAGAGCTGTTTTGAATGGGCGTTGAACAGGCAGACAAATACAGGCCAAGTCACAATTATAATTAGTCGTAGGTGGTCCCACGACTCATATACTTCATTCAAAAACACACGTGATAGCTGTGACAAATCAAACCGCGATTACAGCATCACGCCATATTGCCCAAGAGGATGCGTCATATTGCCCTATGCATAGGGCATGGTATTTTGTAAAACATTTTTAACTTAACTTCTTCTTTGTTTAAATCATTGAATTATTACAATTATTTAACATATTTTTGTTCTGATTTTCTTATATTTTCTAACTGTTTTAGTTTTTTAATAAAAAAGCTTTTCATGTTGAAATTATTTGAGAAACAAAAAAAGTGCGCCATAATCAGTGATGGTACACGTAGGGAAAAAAGGACAGATTTTTCTTCTTTACGAATTTTGGCCTGAAGCGTAGGGATTTTTTATTTCGTAAAATATTTTTTCCGAAAATTGCAACCACATCCTAATTAACATGTGTTCTCACCTTTATGTCTCCAAACCTCACAATTCGATTTCTTAATGTTACCTAACCTGAACTTCGCTGACAGTTTTGTCACTAAGTTTTTCTCTTTCTTGCGTACAGAGAAAACCAATGGTGTAGTGTAAGTATCAGACAAACAAAATAACGGTAAACGGCACTTTATATGTTTTGATTGATCTTATTGTTTTTGCTCGTGTTCGTGTTTAATGGTTTTAAAAAATATATTACAAAATATATTTCGAAACATTTAAGGTATGTTACGTTTCTTTTTGAGGAATATAATATGATAATAGCTATGTGTTGTCTTATAGAATCTATTCTTCGTTGTTCACCACGAAAGCCAACCAACATGAGTTCGTCGGAAAAATCATTTTCCTCTGGTGGAAGCAGGAATCCAAAAAAAATCAAGAAAAGAAGACCCGAAAAATATCGGAAACAAAAATTTAACCATGATTGGCTCGAAGAAGAGATCTTCAAGGGCTGGCTGTCCAAATTAAAAGACGATTTATATAAATGTAAGTGCGAAGCATGCGACAAATCTTATTTTGTGGAAAATCTGACCTTTTAAAACATGCAACAACAAAGTCCATTAAAACTTCAAAAAAGTAAATGATTTTCTTAAACAAAACAAAAGTGTTAAAAGCGTCGATAAAGCAGTGCAAAATTTCGAAATAAGATTAAGTTTATTTTTTGCTGAGCACAATGTTGCATTTCAAGTCGTGGAACATTTGGTATCACTCCTAAAAATAATAGTTCCGGATTCAAAAATAATCGAAAAGTCGCAGCTCGGAAGAAAAAAATGTACGAGCATTATTAATAATGTATTAGCTGAACAAGAAACAGAAGATTTAGTCCTTAAATTAAAAAAATATAATTTTTCTGTAATGGTTGACGAGAGCACCGACATAGGAATGCATAAATCAATGTGTTTGCTGGTCAGATACGTTGATGAAGAAGAGCAACGAATAGTTGTTAGGTTGCTTGACCTAATAAAAGTTGGATCGAACTGCTCTGCCGAAGCTCTGTACAAGGAGTTTAAGGACATTATTTTGAAAAATGAAATTCCTTTTAAAAATATTATTGGTGAGTAAAATTTTATATATTTTGCTATTTTGTTATATAAAAAAGTCTGAATTAAAGATTACTTGTAACGTAAGATCACCACATGTAACCTTGCAAGTAGATGAAATTTATCTTGGTTCTGGTCCAATGATATTTTAAAGAAAATTCCGAAAAACGCAGCACATCAAATAAGACTTGACTGTTTAAATTTTTATATTATTGCTTTGGAGGAAATCCAACAAAGATTACTCATCGGAAATAATGACATTTTTAAAGAATTAGGGTTTTTGAATCCAAAACCTGTATTGGGCATTAACGCAAGCAGATCTGAATTTCGGAAAACTTTCCCGCAAACTGTCTTTCGATTTAAACACAATTTTACAAGAGTGGAGGCGAATTGAATATAGCTTTCTTGGAACTGAGAAAAGCAATCTGGCTGAGCTTGACGTAATACAATTTTGGCTTAAAGTAGACAAAACTCGGAATTTTAATGATGAAATTATGTTTCCAAATTTGTGTGGTTTAGCGAAGCATTTGTTGGCACTGCCTCATGCAAATACTGAAGCAGAAAGAATATTTTCCATAGTAACCGATGTTCGATCGAAAAAAAGAAACAAGTTAAGCCATGAAAATTTAAGTTCCATATGTATAATAAGATCATCATTACAAGATAAAAGCTCTAATTGCATACTGTTTGAAAGCCAAGAAAAACATTTTAAAAGGATGAATTCAAAAACCCTATATGATCACCATGTGTAAAAAGTATTTTTTTCGTTACTTACATATTAATATGTATACATCAAGTTTCTTTACATTACTCACACAGTAAGATACCTACTACCTGCAATACCTACAATGTATACCTACCTATATTATTTGTTTAAACTAACTACATAGCTATAACAGACAAAATGTATAACCAACAATGATAATAAACAAAAATCCAATAAAAACAAGAAACATTATTTTATTTTATCAAATAATGATAAAAATATTATTTGGAGAGTGCGTAGGGAAAAGTATCCTCCGGTAGGGATTTTTTTATGGTGAATTAGGGAATTATTTTCTTTTCTTGTACCATCACTGGCCATAATGCCCGAAGTTACCCTATCGCTCTAGTCTTGCTCGTATTATTTTTTCTATGACTTTACCCAGCGTATCAAGCATGCACAGTGGCCTATACGATGACGGTTGATCAGGTGGTTTGTTTCCTTTTGGAATAAGAACTAGCCGCTGTCTTTTCCATTGGTGTGGGATGTGGGAATTTGCCTTCCACTAAGCATGTCGTATACAAATGCGTAAATATCTCTGGCCTTAATCTGATCGCTTCCTTCAGGACAAAATTTGGGATCCCATCTATTCCTGGCGTTTTGTTTGTCTTTATCGCTGCTGCAGCTTCCAGTATTTCCTCAGTTGTGACCAGTGGTATGGTGTCCTCTTCCGTCAATGTTTCTCTGTAGGGCAGCGGTGTTTCGTCTTTCCTCGGAAATAGAGCACTTACAATTGTACGCATCATGTTCCGGCATGTCGGTGCAGCTGCAGTCATGCTTTTAAGTTTTTTCATTACAATTTGGTACGCGTTTCCCCATGGGTTGTGCTGCAGTTCATCCCTTAGTGCATAGAAAGAGTCTCGCTTGCTCTTCTTTATTAGTTTACGTAGCTGTTTTCTTTTTGTTTGAAATTGTTCTCGCAGGATTTCATAATCGCCTGTATCTCTACCTCTGGCTCTCTGTTGTTGTCTGCGCATTCTGAGGCACTCTGCGCGTAGATTAGAGATGCCGTCGTTCCATCAGTATGCAGATGTTCTGCCGTTTCCTTTGCCCTTGCGTGGCATGGCAGCATCGCATCCTCGCGATAAGGACCTGGTCGCTTCTTTGGCTTGTTCTTCTGCTGTACCCGTTGGTATGTCCATGCTGTGTAACATATACACAAGCATTTCAGTGTCTACGCTTCTTGTTTTTCAGCCCATTTTTTGAACTTTTGGTGGGGCGTTGTGGTGCTGGGGTCTCTCGTTACTGACCGTTTTGAAGATGATGGCCTGATGATCACTGTTCGTGTACAGGTCTGAGACATGCCATTTCGTGTTTCTCGCTATTGACCTGCTGGCGAAAGTCAGATCGATGATAGAACGTGATCGTCCATTGTCAAATGTGCTTCTGCTTCCGTGGTTTAGTAGCACTAGATCGAGGCTAGCAAACGCCTCTAGTAATGCTTCGCCTCTTTGACTTGTCCTAGCACTATTCCACTCTACTGCCCATGCATTGAAGTCTCCTGCTATAATGGTTGGTGAATTCTCGCGTGCCTCGGGTACTAGGTTGTCTAGCATCTGACAGTAGTCGGTCATAGAAGCACTGGGTGGGGCATAGCAGCTAAAGAAGTGGACACCATTCACTTTTGCGTGCACAAAGTTCTGTCTCCGTCTTGGGTCCTTGGGGTAGATGCCACACGTCCATATCGCTGCCTTCTTGTTTTCGTCCCCTACGCACCTTCCGCTGCAGTAGGGTGTTTTGTATTGTTCGCATATAAGGATTACATCTGCGTTTTCTTCTCTCGCCGTTTGTGCAATTAGATCCTGTGCTGCTTCGCAGTGATTAAGGTTAATCTGTATGCACTTCATGGTTTCTTCGTAATTTTTTGGAATGCGCCTTTATAGGCTGTGAAAATGTACACTATTTTTTGTAACTGAGTTGTTTTACGAACTAAAATTAAACTCAATGAGACAACTTATTCTTTACAAAACTTTACTTTTTATTTAAGATTTTTCTTGAATTTTTTGAACAAAGCGGCGACGAAATAAAAACATGTTAAGTGGTTTGCGGTCGGTTTTAGAATACCGAAAGATTTCATATTTTATTTTACTTCTAACTTCATTTCATTCTGAACTTAATAAATATGGCCGAGTGGGCGGCAAATTCCAATTTTATACCATCTACATTGATGACGATACTCTGACGAAACACCGGCCGCGTTGAAGGGCTGTAATCTTCAAAAATCATCTGGCAGAACAGCTAGTTTGACGTTTTGTCTTCTAATGATCGTGCCTCTGGTTTTGACGTCGGCCACCCTGACCTCTCTGCCACGACTCGTCCTATTGTCCACTGCTGTGGAGGCGTGTTGTCTTCGTGGATTGCGACGACTTTTCCGATGGCGAGGTTGGGCTGCTCCTGCACCCATTTGCTGCGAGCCTGAAGGCCCAGTAGGTAATTCTTTGACCATCTCCGCCAGAACTGCTGCTTGAGAAAGCATACAATTCAGGCGAAGCTGAATCCTTCGTCTGCTGCGTACCGGCGAACGGCTTCCTTCCCTCGTTCGAACTGTTCGCGAACTTCCTGCAACTTCCTCTGAGCTCCCACGAAGTTCGTCCCGTTGTCGCAGTGAATCTTCTGGGGAATTCCTCGACCGATGAACCTTTTGAGGGCGAGAATAAAACAATCAGAAGTAAGATCAGTTGCCAATTCAAAATGTACAGCTTTGGAGGTAAAACAAACAAAAACCGCTATGTACGTTTTGTGCGGTGGTCGACCGCGAATTTTTAAAGAGGTATACCTGGGACCACAGAAATCTACGCCACATATAACAGAGGGCCCTTGT
This sequence comes from Brachyopa scutellaris, assembly GCA_949775065.1. Classification (NCBI taxonomy): domain Eukaryota; kingdom Metazoa; phylum Arthropoda; class Insecta; order Diptera; family Syrphidae; genus Brachyopa; species Brachyopa scutellaris. The sequence goes on from OX459112.1 coordinate 104,030,275, forward strand.
ACTCTAAGTCTGTCTGCTGGCAGATTTCCCATGATTTGCATCAGCAGCTTCGGCCTATACCTAAAGCAGTGAACGCAGCCACTTACAGTTTTCCTACGTGCTTCTTGGGCGTTAACGAGCCACAACCTTTCACGAAACAGGGCTACCAATATTATAGGGCCGTATCGCAAATACGTTTTTGCAAAATGCGTATTTTTTGTGAGTAATAGCGGAAACTTGGTATCATACCCAATTTGTGCATGTAAAAAGCGTCCGCCTACTCGAAGTAGCAAAAATTTACAATCATTTTCTTCGAATTCTTGAAGAAATGGATTGAGTTTTTGTATGTTAGATGAAATTGCGATGTTTCTTTTTAATTTATGAATTTCTTCAGGAAATTCATGACTTTGAATAATTTCAATTATTTTCAAGAATGCCAATTGCAACTCTTTGGCCGTCGGTGATACTTCGAACACTTCTAGTTTATTTCTTAATCTCTGAATAAATCGCAGTATATTTACGAATTATCTCCCAAATTTGGCATGTGAGGAAATTTTATCGATGAAATCCATCAGATACTTTCGAGGATGTTCAACTGCTACCAGAACAACCAGGGACGTGCCGTGATGTTCTAATCAGGGTGTTCTCCTTTTTTTTTTGTTAGATAATAACGTCTATTCTCAGTTTTCTCCAGGACCACGACGAGGACGTAAAGTAAACAAGGCCAACTAATCAAACCACATAACCAAAATTTTCCTTCATAGTTAAACATCTGAAAATGTCTACTAAAAAATTTACTTTTAATTTCCACCTTACAAATCAAATCCGGAAGAGACGGTGTTGGCCTTCCAGAACTAATTATTTCCAGTTTTTCCTCCGAATTTAATTGCGAATATGGTTTCTCCAATCATTTTTCAATAGCGCATCGACAGGTTATATTTTTCTCTTATATACTTTGGCTTAAAAGAACGATATGCACATCTTACTACTGCCAAAATGCGAATGAACAGTGATTAGTAGGCGTGTTTTTTTTTTGTAACCCGTATAGACTTCGGAAAAGATTTCCGAGTAAAAATAAGACTGGATAATTATGCTGCTGAAACATGTTTAGCCTATATAGGTGTTGCTTTTTGCTTTCGCTTCAGTCGATATGGAGAATGGCGTTCTACAAATATAGAGCACATCGAAATCGAACAAAAACTAATATCAAGACTCAAGAGAAGAGAATCGAACAAAATTCAACCAAACAAACGTTAACATGCGAAATAAAACAGAGTATGAAAAGCAACATAATACCCACACCCACAGCTTACATCTTCATCACTAAAGAAAAGGATAGAAAAGGTGTTGTATCGAACCTATGGGTGCGCAGTTTGCTGGAGAACTCAAATTGATGCGAAATAAAACAGAATATGAAAAGCAACATCACACCCACAGCTAACATCACCATCGCTAAAGAAAAGGGTAGAAATGTGTTGCATCGATCCTGGGTGGGCAGTTCTCTGGAGAACCCAAATTCATGTTTTTGTACAGACGATTGTTGGGACTGTGAATGTGGTAGAATTTTTTTTTTATATGGATATTTCCGTTGGGTTGGTGCGCTAGTAAATGGAGAACAACCGGGCGAGTCGACGTCAAACTGAATTTGTTTTATTGGTTTGGATAGGTTGATAAAGCTTTGGAAGTATGTATGACGGCGCGCGCCGTTCGATTTACGTACGAAAAGAGGAGAATATTTTGTTCGACGTCAATTTGTATTGAATGGTTTATATACATTTTGGTATTGGGATTTTGACTGCGGTGTTTGGTTTGGTTGATTTGGCTATGACGCGACGGTGCGGCACAACAGAGTGAACAGAAGTGGATGTTAAAGCAGAATTTTTAATTGAACATTTTGAATTACAACTCAACGATATTGTTAACGCATGTACATAAACAAATACATTTTTCATAAAGATGGATTTCGTTGGGGTGTGCGGAGAACACCTGCGCACCTTAGAATAAACGAACAACATTAGTTTTTCGTCTTTCTCCTCATCATTTGGAGATAGCTCGAAATGTGTATTTATTGGCCAAGCAGTTAGATCTTCTAGGAGGAAATGTGGACCATTGAACCAAATGGAACTATTTAGTGCATCCACGTTCCAACCCCTAGAAACAATGTCTGCTGGATTTTGCTTTGTTGGGACATGTCTCCATGATATGTTTTGTGTCCACTCCTGGATTTCTGACACACGATTTGCAACAAAGGTTGCAAGAGTTGATGGGTGTGTTTTTATCTAATGCAAAGTTATTTCGGAGTCAGTCCAAAATAGAATTTGCTCGGCGTCAAGATTCAACATTGCCGATACTCTTATCCACAATTTGGATAGAGTATGCGCTGCACAAAGTTCCAATCGCGGGAGCGATTTGGTTTTCAAAGGGGCCACCTTGGACTTTGCTGTTAATAGCGTCGACTTGGTACCTGTCGTAGTCTGGCTGCGGCTCTCATTGAAGCGTCGGCGAAACCATGAATTTTGATTTTCGCGTTCGAATGACCGTTCGAACAAACCGTGGTATTCTAACCTCACGAAGTTGTGTCAGATTGGTTTTAAAATTCTACCAACTTGTATCAAGGCGCAACGGAATCGACTCATCCCAATCAATTCTTTCAATCCAAAGCTCTTGTAGTAGGATTTTTGCTTTGGTGACTATGGGGCACAGTAATCTAAGAGGATCGAATAGGCTCGTAGATTGTGAAAGTTTTCTTCTAAGCTGAAACAGAAAACGTCTTCTTTCGGTAGCCACTGGATTCCTAGTGTTTTCGTGGAGTCTAAGTAATTGAATTTTATTGACCTTTCAGTGATCGCGGCATTGTAAAACGCTGGATGGTTTGAAAACCATTTAGCTAGCTGGAATCCACCCTTTTTCAATAACTCTTGTATCTCAATTTGTATTAGTTTGAGGGTTTCAAATTCATTGGCACCAGTGAGAAGATCATCAACGTCGAAATCTTGACGAAGTACTCTTGACCCTCTCTCATCAGAAAGGCAAAAAGAAAATCGTGGAAGAAATTCTGCGAAACGATCGAAGAGACGGGCGAAGTAGCGAGACTAAGAAAGTTGCTTTCAAAAGAGGCGTATGCTCCTAGCTTTATCGGGAAACGTGATGGCACGTGGGCTGAGAATAGCTTAGAAGTACTAGAAACGTTGGTAGAAACTCATTTTCCAGGGTGTTATACCCCCTGAGATGAGGAGTCAATTAGACAAATAGGTGACGATTCTCCAACAATAACTGAGGAAAGAATCGATGAGGTTATTAGCTGGAAAAAGGTATGTTGGGCCATTCGGTCCCTCGCTCCATACAAATCTCCCGGCCCGGACGGCATTATAACCATAATGCTTCAAAAAGTTCCGGATATAGCCAAGGAAAAACTTATGGAAATATTCAAGTTTTGCCTGAAATTAGGATACGCACCCCTGGCATGGAGGGAGGTGAAGGTAGTCTTTATTCCCAAAGCCGGCAAACAAGGACACACCAATGCGAAAGATTTCAGACCCATCAGTCTTTCATCGTTTTTGTTAAAGACGTTTGAGAGACTTCTGGATGCTCATATTCGTGGTAAATGTGACAAAGGGCAGCTTGATGAAGCGCAACACGCTTACTTAAAAGGTAAATCAGTGGAAACTGCTCTGCACGAGGTGGTAGGAAAGATTGAAGACAGTCTGCATCACAGGGAATTTGCCTTAGTTGCTTTCTTGGATGTAGAAGGTGCATTCAACAATGTAGAGGGAAAGGCTATTAAAAATGCATTAGATAGGCTTAATGTGATCTTGCTGGCTACACAAAATGCTAGGCACAAAAACCATCAAATCCACTCTAGGGCACAGTACAATAAGGAAATCAGTTAGCAGAGGCACTCCGCAGGGAGGTGTCATATCACCCCTATTGTGGGTGCTGGTCCTGAATGATGTCCTTAAGAAACTGCGTTCTGATGGAATCAGCGTTACCGCCTACGCTGATGATGTGGTTATTATAGTTCAAGGCAAATTCATTAATATACTGAGTGAAATCATGGAAGCCGCATTGGCGCCCATCAGTAAATGGGCAAAGGGGTGCGGACTTAACGTCAACCCCACCAAAACGGAACTAGTTCTTTTTACCCGAAAATACAAGATACTAACGTTCAAGCTCCCCAAGCTAGACGGTGCTGAACTCTGTTTATCAGATCACGCAAAGTATCTTGGTATTATTCTAGATAGAAAGCTTAATTGGAACTTAAATTCAAAGGACAGAATCAGAAAGGCGTACAATGCGCTCTTTATCTGTAAAAGAACAGCAGGAAGAACCTGGGGGCTCAAGCTGGCAATGATGCACTGGCTTTACGTAATGATCGTCAGACCCATACTCACGTATGGGGCACTTGTCTGGTGGAAAGCAGCTCTCAAACGAAACATTTTAGGAAAATTAGCAGTGGTTCAGGGAACAGCCGGTGTTGCCATTACGAGAGCCTTGCGCACAACACCCACGGCGGCACTGGATACTTTTCTGTATCTCATGCCACTCGATTTGCATACAATGCACCTGGCAAGTAGGAGCGCGATTAGACTCACTAACTTAGGCTACTTCAGAAATAGAAGCTATGGTCATAGCGCTATTCTGAAAGAACTTAAAATTGGAAACCTCGATAAAACGGATGACATTCTCCCAGTTCTGGACTTCGCTACACCATACGAAACGCTGTACCCGGAGAGAGAAGTCTGGGGGAACACATCGCCTACACGGCAAACACACATTGCGGTTTATACGGATGGGTTGAAAACCGACAAGGGCACGGGCTCTGGTATCTTCTCAAGAGAACCGGAGTTAAATACGTGTCTCAAACTTCTGGATAACTGTAGTGTATTTCAGACTGAGGTCCTAGCTGTGAAGAGAGCGGCGGAGCTGTTGGTGACGAAGCTAATAACGGATAAGGTTATCATCATCTACATCGACAGTCAGGCCGCGCTCAGAGCACTAGAATCGTGTATCGTCAAATCGGCAATCGTAGAAGGATGTCGCTCTGTGCTCAGATCACTAAGCAGACACAATTGGGTCAAACGTTGCTGGGTGCCTAGACATTCTGGCGTAGAGGGAAATGAACTCGCAGATGAGCTGGCAAGGAAAGGGGGGGGCACTGCCTGTAACCGAGTCGGTTGTGAGCATGGCACCGTCATTATGCAGCATTAGGACAAAACTTAATAGCAAGAACATAAGTTTGGCGGATCACAGATGGTCAGGAATAGAGGGACACAGGGTATCCAAGGCTTTTTGGCCGGTTATGAACCGTAAAAGAACCAGGGTAATCCTTGGAATGAATAGGGCAAAGTTAAGAACTCTAATAGGAATTCTCTCCGGGCACTGTCTCTTGAGGAAACATGCTAAAAGAATGGGTCTTTCAAACACGGACGAATGCAGATACTGCAATGACATAGGAACATCGGAGGATATTGAACATATCCTTTGCGATTGTCAGGCTATTGCCCGTTTTCGTAGGAAATTTTTAGGGCATTACTTCTTTAGTACACTGGAGGAGGCTGGCCAAGCAGGCCACAATAAAATTCTAAAATTTTGCAGGGAAAATAAATGTTTCGATGGAAGTGTTTCGGTTTAGGTGACATCATGCGATGGTCCCAGGGGATCGCGATGGGCCCAGTAGGTGCCTAGTGTTTTTATGATGGCTCAGCCTCATACCCCTTTCAACCTAACCTAACCTAACTCTTGACCCTATAGGGTGAGTGTTTTTATGTGAATCGCCTAACATTTTTAGACACCGTATTGCCAAAAATGGCGCTGGCGCAGTACCGTATGTAACAGTGTTTAACCGATAATGTTGCAGTGGTTGAGATGGATGCTGACTCCACACCACGAGCTGGTAAATCGAATGCTCTTCCGCAACACGAAATTGACGATACATTTTCGCGATATCCGCCGTCATGGCATATTTGTGAGTGCGAAAACGGAGCAACGTCGAAAACAGCTCCTTTTGAATGGTTGGCCCGACCATCAAGATGTCATTCAATGAAGTCTGGGTCGATGTACGACTCGAAGCATCAAAAAGAACTCGCAGTTTTGTGCTTGTGCTTTGTGGTCTCAAGACACATTGATGCGGAATGAAGTAGTGCGGGCGATTCGGGATTTCATTATTCGTTGGTGACATATGTCCCAATGAAAGGTATTCATTCATGAACTCCATATACATGGCTCTCAGCTCGTCATTTTTTAATAATTTTCGCTCGAGTGCGAGAAACCGTCGCTTGGCAATTTCAAACGATGACCCGAGCGAGCTAGGAGGCGCTTTGAATTGCAATTTGACCTCAAAACGACCTGTCGGCAAAAGTTGCGTATTTTCAACAAATTGTTGTTCAGGTGTGAGAATTCTATTTGATTCTCCGGGGATTTTCTCCAACGACCAGAATTTCTGAACAATTTTGTCCACAGATGGCAATTCATCCGATTGGCCTATCATGTTACAGATTCTGGTATGTGAATTCGAACATTCGGAATAGTTCCCAGTTCCAACCAAGCAGCGTCTTTTGAAGGGTAGGATGTTCAGGACCTTGTTTAATTTGCCCAACAGACAACAATGCGAAGAATGTTTCTGCTCCTAACAACAAATCAATCTTTTGTGGCTTATGGAAACATGGATCGGCCAATTCAATGTTACGTGGCATGTTCCAATCTGCGGTATTTATAGCATGATCTGGTTGATATGCTGATATTGAGCTCATGACCCAATAACCTGCCGAAAAGGAATGATCATTCAGCCTTGATTTTACTACTGCATGTAATTTCTTGCTGACTGTAGTGTTTACTTTTCCGATGCCAAGCAAATTTAGATATTTTTCTTCTTTACGAAGATTCAACCTCTGTGCAAGCTCTTCAGTTATAAAATGTATTTGCGAGCTAGAATCAAGTAACGCTCGGCATAAAGAGAACTCGCCAGATTTGCCTTTAATGCGAACCACAGCGGTAGCAAGAATAACTTGGTCATTCGAAACAGAAGCATGCATGACCCCCCCAGGAAGTTGAATGCTGGGGCGAGCTGTTAAAAGTTGCCGCATATTGATGTAATAACGAATGATGCGGCCGATTGCAACCGACTTAGCTTGCATTTTGAAACTGTGTGTCATTTTCTAAGGCAGTCAATGCAGATCGGAACACCTCACCTTTCGCGAACTCGAATCTTTGTTGAACTGGGAGTGCAGTAAACGACTGACATGGGGTTATATAGTGATCACCAGATTTGCAGAATAAACATTTTTTTTCGATCGAAATCCTGTTGTGGTTTCGCTTGCCTATCAATGGGTTTTGACTTTGAAGTCGATGCTTCTTTAGCGGAGATATGCTGGTATCTTTTATTAAGCGCAGCTTTAACCTCGCTCCATAAGGTAAGGGTGCTGTAATCTAGTTGCTCCTCCCACTTAGATCTTGTGATCGCATCAACCTTTGACATCACTAAATGTATAATAATCGCATTTGTGATATTCTTTTCATCGCCCAATGATAAAAGCGAATCGTAGATTGCAGAAACTGTGTCTATCATGCTGCGTAGTGCAGACGCTGACGGCTTAGTGATTTCTGGTAAATCAAACAGTGTTGAAAATCAAACAATTGTTGTCATACACTTTTTTTAAACTAGCCAGAGCTTTTGGATAATTTTGCTCGGTAATTTGAAAAGCTTTGACCATTCCTAAAGCTTCACCGGATAGGCAAGAAATCAGATGATTGAATTTTTCAATATCTGGAAGCGTGGTATCATTGTCCACCAAATTTTCGAAAAGGCTGATGAAGTTTTTATAATCAGCATATTTACCGCTAAATTTCGGAAGAGACATTTTCGGAAGTCTTGAGTGATGAGCGCCACTAAAGGAGTATTCAACTGCGCTAGATTTACGCCTCTTGCTTAACACTGACATTATTAAGGACTTCGTACTAACAAAAATGTCTTCTAACTCTCCGCGAAACGTATCGCGATGATCAGCCGACTCTATCTGTGATTGACAGGCCATGGCTTGATCGATGAACGAATTTAAAATATCTAATCGACATTCTAATTCAATCGGATTTTGCGATATTGTTTTCTGCTCTAAAGCCGTTTTAATCCAGTTAATATTCGCTGTAATAAGCGACCTTTGATGCTTAAATTGCTCATGGTTGTCTTTTTTGCTCGGAGAATTCTTTCTCTTTCTCTTCTTTTTGGTTGGCATTTTCACTAGCAAACGGATATTTAAACTTGAGAATGTTATACGATTAAATATGGATTTAGTTTATCCAGAATATTTTTATCAGTTGTCAATTTCCAACCGATAGTCACGCAAAATTACAACTGTCTTTGTGTACCTACAATGATTCGAGAGAAAAATATTCCTTAATTTGATATCTGTGCAAATAACCAATTTAATTAACTATTGACTTTTTTTCGAGACTTATATCAAATCCATCTTGAATTTATTTATTAATAATTCGCAATTTTATATCAAATTAAAATAATTCGTCGCTGAACACCGTAGCGCAAGTGGTTAGTGCGTCGGACTACTGAGCCAGCGGTCTTGGGTTCGAATCCCGCCGCAAACACCTAAAAGTTTTTCACAGTGCCCACCTCTTTCGAATGTCTGACAAGCATCAAAGAGTATCATTTGTCACGATTGAGCTTCTCAACTCGCCGTTCGGAGTCGGCAAAAAAAACTGTTGGTCCCTTCCATTCGTGCAAAAATATAACACGCACACACAAATGGTTGCGAGAAGCAGGCCCAGGTTCACCTCGAGCTGTAGCGCCAACTAAGTAAGTAAGTAAGAACACAATCATAAAACACCAACTCTCAAACCAAATTGTTTTCACTGAACGCATCACCATACACCACAACAACACTTGGCAAAATGTCAATCTCAATTGTAAACACAGAGATGTCAATTAAGCGAAAATAATTATTGTTGCGCGAGCGCGAATGTTAAGATTCGATATCAATTTAATTACCTACGAATTATTGAATTGATAATTCTAATTATTAATTAATGAAGTGTGGTGAAAATGGCCTTCGGAGTGATGAGTTGTGGTAAATACGAGCGATAAGCGGTGGTGGCAAGAGTGTAACCGAGCGAGCAGAAAATTTATTTGAAACTTATTGTTTTTAGTGACATTTTAGTTTTTAGTCACCAATTTAGTGCCAATTGCGTTAAAATATTATCCCCTGGCTAATTTTTGACGCTAGTGAGGTGAATATAGACTTCAAAAAATTAGCCGGCTTTGGAGCTGCATAAAAAATTATCCTGTGGCTAATGTTTGACATATGTATATACCCATGAAGGAATGAGAGAGACGACGAGAGCTTTGTGTTTGTTTCGGTTTTCCAAGTCGATTGTCGGTGGACAAATGTAGTGCACTAGTGTTCACATATGATGGGAAAATTGCCCATTGTGAAAATTATGTAAAAACCAGTTCAACATATTTTTTTTATAAAAAAAGTAATTCATATGAGCAATATCGTGTAAAAACAAGTAAAATTGATAGTTAGGTTAGGTTAGGTTAAAAGGGCTGATGAGAATGATAACATCCCCATCACACTTAGGTCCATGTGGACCCATTGTGATACCCATGTTGTTTTCCCGTCCGTGGTATTAATTTCTTGGTTTCAGCCATCCAGACGCCCTGGCAAATTCAAGTATGACCGATGGTGATCCATCCGATAGCTCGTCGATGTCCTCGAAAAAGAATTTGCCCAAGGTTTTGTTTCTAAGTTGGCAGAGGCCAGGGCAGTGACAGAGGAAATGGGCTGTGTCCTCATGACTAGAGGATGTCATCATCAGTCAGGCGTAGTTTCTTCATGTGGTACCTAAGCAGATTGTGGCTAGTTAGTACACCTATCAGCATCGACAGCGATGTCCTATCTTTCTGTAGGAGTTTTCTTGTTCTTGTTTTATTGTACTCCGGCCACAGTGTTCTTGATACGTCGCAGGTGGTTAATGAATTCCACCTGTTTTACTTAGTTTTTTTTGTTCAATTTTGGTCTTGAGGTAACAGAGTGGAGGTTTAACCATACCATCTGCCTGATCTATGTCTAGGGCCGAGCCCCTTCTGGCTAATTCATCTGCAGCTTCATTGCCTGGTATGCCGCTGTGACCAGGTACCCAGCAGAGTTTTACGTTGTGCTGCGTGCCAAGAACCTTCAGCTCTTCGCGGCAATACTTAACAAGCTTAGACGTTATTTTCGTAGCAGCTAATGCTTTTATGGCCGCTTGGCTATCAATGTAAATTGTGATATCCTCCGGCGATATTGTCATCATTGACACCAATTGAGCAGCCTTTGTCACTGCTAGAACCTCAGCTTGGAAAACACTGCTGTGATCAGGGAGTTGTATGGAGCTGCTTATACCCAGATCATCCGCGAAGCAGCCTGCCCCTACGCCTATCGACCCATCGGTGTAGATGGACTTAGAGTCTTTAATTACTTCATTTTTCACCCACTGTTCTCTATTTGGAAATTCCCACGAGAAGGGTTTTTCGAAATCCATGTATGGGACAGTGTAATCTGTGTTAATGTTGTCATTTAGATAATTGCCAAGTATCCTGGCATGTCCATATAAATTAGACTTCCAGTATTTTGACTAATTATTCTGAGAGCGCTCTTTGCTGCGGTCTCTTGTATATAAAGGTCTAAGGGTAGAAGGTTAAGAATTGCTTCCAATCCTGCTGTTGGTGTTGTTCTCATTGCGCTGGTCGTGCCAGTGCATGCTATTCTTTGTATTTTGGTCATATCCTTAAGGTTGCAGGCCTTGGTGACAGCATGCCACCAGACCAATCCTCCATATGTTAATATCGGTCTGACTATTGCCGTGTACATCCACAATATAATTTGTGATCTACATCCCCAGTTCTTTCCGAAGAATCTACTGCAGGTATAGAAGGCAACTGATGCTTTTTTGATTCTTTCTTTAATGTTCAACTTCCAATTAAGTTTTCTGTCTAGTATGAGGCCTAAGTACTTCGCACTCGCGGACAGCGTGAGGGGAGTACCCTCAATAGTTGGTAGCGCGAAGGGTGGTAAAACTCATTTGTTGGTGAACAGCACTAGTTCGGTCTTCTGGAGGTTAACCCCCAGTCCACATTGTTTCGTCCAACCGATTAGTGTGTTCAAGGCTCTCTGCATTAGTTCACCGATGGTGGTTAGGAATTTACCTGTAGCGAGCAGCACTACATCGTCCGCGTATGCTATTGCTCTTACTCCACTGTATTTAAGTTTCACAAGTAGTTCGTTAATGACCATGACCCAAAGAAGGGGGATATGACTCCTCCCTGCGGTGTGCCTCTGGATGCAATCACTTTTTGGCGGGTTTCCCCGAGTTCAGCAATGATGTGCCTTCTATCAAGAAGGCTAACTATAAGTTCTGTTATGGTGCATTCAATACGGTTATCTTTTAGCGCTTTTTTGATAGCATTCGTCTCAACGTTGTTAAAAGCACCTTCAATATCGAGGAATGCGGCACGCGTGTATTCTTTGACGTGCAGAGATCTTTCAATAGTGCTAACTACGTCGTGTAACGCTGTCTCCACACCTTTACCTTTTGTATAGGCATGCTGTGCTTCAGACATGTTCGTGTGGTTGAATTTAGCGCGTATATACACATCGACGAGCTTCTCAAGGGTCTTTAGCACAAAGGATGATGGGCTTCCCAGCTTTGGGGATGAAGACGACTTTGACTTCTCTCCATGCTTTGGGTAAATGGCCACATTTAAGACTACTTTGAAAAATTCTTTGTAAAGTAGGCACCACTAGATGCATAGTTTTTTGCAGCATGATCAGAAAAATCCCATCAATGCCTGGTGATTTGAATGGCTGAAATGATTCAATCGCCCATTGGATCTTTTCTTCAGTCACCATTCCTACTGGCACCACCATCTCCGATTCTGGTCTGTTGTCACTGTACATACTTTCAGCCTGACTTGGCATACACCCTGGAAAATGCGCGCTAAGCAGGAGTTCCAGGGATTCTGAACAAGATTGCGTCCAATTACCATTGGTATCCTTGAGATAACCTGGTACTGACGGTTCTGATAGTTAATAGTTTGAATAATGTTGATTGGTGAAATTTTTATCTTAATATTTTCCATTTACAAATCACGAACTTTGTTGTTCAATCATGTACACAAATTAGATATAATTTACAAACAAAAGCATTAACACGGAAAATAAATATTAGTTATGGTTTTTATGTTATTTTTTTATTTAAAACTGGGAAAACAGTTTGGTAATTTTAGTTATAATAAAATCTGATGTGAATAAAATGAAAGGGAATTTTGTTTATTCTAGTGGGAAATTAATTAAAAAAAGCACTAAAAAAAATCCCATTTAACCCCATCGACACAGCAAAAAGCTAAATTTTTATCCACACCTGGTTAGAAACGTCAAATATTAGCCAGTGCATACAAAATTTAACGCAATTGGAACACGGCCTTAATTATTGCTTTTTGTGCATTATTAGTTTTAAGTCACTTGTATTATTTTGCAAAGGGTATTAATAAATTTTGATTTATTGTTCAGAATCACGCACTTTGTTTGTTTTACCACCCATATAATAATAAGTGTTTTAAATTAATGCAAATGACAAAAATTTAAAGTGTATGTGTTTGATGATCCAATTTGATTAGATTGGAGCACCAATGAGGATTTTAGCAATTTCGCTATGGCACTAATGATCACTTTCAGTTTTTGTGTTGTACCTCTTTTTTGTCTCTTTGAACTTCCCTTGCAGCAACTTCCTTTATACACTTAATGCAATTGCAATTAAGGTGCATTGATCTGGCTGTTGGAGTTCTTTGTACAGACGTCTCAGGAGCGCTGGATTGCAGGATCTTGTTGGACTGCTGTGCTTGTCTCAGGAGGTATATTCTGGGGCAAGTTCACTGCGTGATTTAGGATTCAACCGATTAATTTATACACATGTCGCGTATTTATTTAGTTCGTTTTTTTTAAAGTTAAGTACATATATGATTATGATTTTTTCAAAGATTAAGCTTGTCCCTGCTCGGGCACCGTGGAAATTTACACTATTTTTTGTAACTGAGTACTTTTACGAATTAAAATTAAACTCAATGAGACAACTTATTCTTTTCAAAACTTTACTTTTTATTTAAGATTTTTCTTGAATTTTTGGAACACAGCGGCGGCGAAATAAAAACGTGTTAAGTGGTTTGCGGTCAGTTTTAGAATACCAGTAATACATATCTAAATTATCTTTGCAAATCGTTGAAGAACAGCATTACGGATTTTAAGAATCGTGCGATAGGCTCTTACCTTGAAAGTCTAACAGCAAAAAAAGATTCCACCTATTCCCTTTAAGAAACCTTTAAACCGAACGATGGTCAAGTGGTTCATGACAACATCAACATCACGAGGATGGTAGTTCCACCATCTGACGATTTAACGCTCACATCTGCGACGCTTAAAGAACTCGAACGTGAGATCGCGAAACTAAAACCTAAGAAAGCTCCTGGTTATGATTTGACTACCGGAGAAATTCTCAAAGCCTTACCTAGGAAAGCAGTAATTAAGCTTCTCCATATTATAAATGCTGCGCTCAGATTAAAACACGTGTCGAGCCAATGGAAAGTTGCGGAAGTCATAATGGTTTTAAAACCAGGAAACCCGTCATATGAAGTAAAATCGTATAGACCAATCTCGCTTCTTCCAGTCATATCCAAAATCTTCGAGAGGATATTACTAAGGCGTCTTCAACCGGTTATAGAAGAAAATAATCTCATCCCTGACCACCAGTTTGGGTTCAGAAGTAAGCATTCGACTATTGACCAGGTGCATAGAATTACTAACGTAATCGAAAAAGCACTAGAAGAAAAAAAGATATGCTCAACCGTATTTCTTGACGTCTTGCAAGCCTTTGATAAGGTGTGGCACGATGGCTTGAAATGCAAATTACGACAAGTAATCCCCGTGTACCTATACGAGATTCTGGATTCATATCTCGGGAATAGACTTTTCCGTGTTAGAAATGGAAACGAATACTCAGAACTCAAAGAAATTTTGGCCGGCGTACCGCAAGGAAGCGTTCTGGGGCCGCTTCTTTATCTGTTATATACTCGTGATATACCGAAAGAAGATGGCACTATCCTTGCTACGTTTGCCGACGACACCGCTATCCTAGCAGTAGGTAAAACAATCGAGGAAACGACTGCCAAACTGCAAAACGCATTGAATAAAGTAAATGAATGGCGGATCGCCCTTAACGGAACTAAATCTGTTCACGTGAATTTCAATTATAGAAAAATTAATGACTTGCCAATTTTTATAAATTTGGTCCGAATACCGTTTGCAAATGAAGCCAAATACCTGGGAATGACACTCGACGCAAAGCTGAAGTGGAATTCGCACGTGAAAATGAAACGTAAAGAATTAGAAATCAAATATAGAGAAATATACTGGTTGATCGGGAAACATTCCCACCTCAGTACCGAGAACAAACTGGTTTTATACAAGCAAGTGCTAAAGCCGGTGTGGACCTACGGTATACAACTTTGGGGTTGTACCAAGAAAACAAATGCCAATATTTTGCAGACCTTTCAAAATAAAGTATTTAGAGAAATTGTCCAAGCACCGTGGTATGCTAGAAACGATGATATCCACAGGGATCTCGGAATTCCGACAATCGAAGCTGAAACTAGAAGCTTCGCGCGAAAACATAGAAACCGACTAATCGGACATGTTAACAAGACAGTTCTACTAATTTTGGATGAGAGCAATTTATTGCGCCGACTACAAAGGACAAAATCTTTTGACTTGGCGAGATAAGGATTAACCGCATCTAAATTGTGGAACATGCAGGATCTTTCATTGGAAAGTAACCTGCCAAACGTTTATATTTCGTGATAGAAAAATTGCTTGATAAGTAGTTTAACTTAGTTACAGTATCTAACAAATTTATATCGAAGGGAGGTGTTTTTGGTCAGTAAGAATCTGACACTACTATTAGCACGCGCTTGCTATTCTCATAGTGTCTATGGACAATTTTCACCTACCCTCGGAAAAAAAAAAAAAAATTTGCAGTGCCTTGCCACGCGTCCATATTCAAGGCATCTATAACACTGGGTTGGTACTAAGCGCTCTCGGATCCTGCAGCGCACCCACCCCACGCGCATGTGTACTGCGATGATAAGTTGGCTTGCTTCATGTGGTGTAAGATTAATGAGGGCGGTTTGCGTTCCCTCTCCTGTCATCCGTATAGATTTGATAGCTTCGGTCGTTATAGACTAAGAGCCCACAGTAATTTTTGGGTGTGAATGATAACAAAAGTTGTTTGGTACCATTGGATAGTTCTTGATCTTCTAATTCTAAAAGTGGTCGTCTTGCGGGGTCTAGTGGGGGCAATTGTGAGTAATACAAATACTACATGAAAAATGCAGTTTTTTCGAAAGCCCAGATAATTGGTATAACAACTTTATTATAATTTTGAAATGTAGAGTTGACCGCCCTAATCACAAATATGGTGGTCCAATACGGTTTGACCGATGCCTTCACCCTGCAAGACAATAATTTTCATACTTACATACATACTTCATTTGCTTTTATTCAAACAAAAGGATAATGATTACAACAGCGCCCTAAAGTGTTGAAATGCAAAACTTTATTCACTTTCACTCTCATCCGATGATTCGGTGCTTAAAACATCCTTATCGCTGTCGCATTCTTCTGCGGTATTTTTAATTATGTCGTCCAATTAGTCCGGTGTTGTTTGACCTTCAAACCAATTAATACTATATGCATTATTGGTTAGCCTCCACCCGCTTTTCGCAGATGTGAATTCGAATTTCTCGTTTTTCACAGTATTTTTCCAAATCATGCAGATGTAATTATATACTTCTTCGTACTTGCTGTAAAATAACGGACTTATTTGGAGGGAAAATACTTCCTTCGAAACCTATAATAAGTAGATAAATGAAACAAGCATTTACACATGTAGTTACACATTTCGGGCGAATAAAGTTTCAATTACATACATATGTACATATACATACATATTTCTGAACTTTCTTTTGATGTTTTTAAAAATATTTTTTGTTATAGGTTTGCAAGTTTTGTTAAAAATTTCGTATCTTTCTTTGTTCTACATTGATGGCTTTGGTTTGATAAATACAACAACCGATTTTTTCAATTTCATCTACCTAGATGTTCTTCAGCAACAAGCGTTCCATTTCCAAGTCTAGACAATGTCAGTTGCAATTCAGGCTTTTTAGGTCAACCAAACGGTTATTTTGTCATTGGCTTTTTATTAAGTTCATGCAGTCGCATATCCTTACTAAACTTATATATACTTACCTGTTTCGCAATTGTTTTCTTGGACAATAGGGCTAATAACACTTTTAGGGATAGCTGTAAATCGTCTATAATATGAACAACTATGGTACCCAAGACAATCAACCACTTTTGGAAGGGTTATATCACTAAACTTGTACTTCATAACTGTTCGACATTTCAAAACAGCAGAACATTCCTTTAAGGTACTTTCCGTAAATGGTTTCATTTTTTCATTTGTGTTATTATTTTCACTATGAAAAACATTTTAAACTACCCTCCGCATCAGTCATGGTTAAAGTCAGAAGTACAACACAAGCTACCTACCTATCAATTCTTTTAGTACTTGTAAGCATAAGAAAACATGCTGGTGAGTCCGAATTTAGTTTTAATTGTTTTTTTTTGCATATGATACCGTTTATTCCATTGCACTCAGTAACAAAAATATGTTAACAACAAGTCTCACTATACGCCTGCATACATTTACCTACACACATAGTAAGTGCAAGCTTTGTATTTGTATTTGTATTTGTATTTATTTATTTAGAAATTATGTTTACACGTAGATACAATATAATCTTTTAATTGTGTAACATTATTAAAAGGTTGAAACAAAAATAGATAATTATTATAATATCAATAACAATTTCTTAAGATCAATAGAAAAACAACAATAAATTAACAGCAAACATATGTACATATTTATGAGTAAATTTTAAATTTTATTAGTCTTAAGTCTTTATTAGTCTAGTGATTGAATTAAGAAAGAAAGAAATCCCTAAAAAAAAAAAAAAAAAAACCCAAAATCAGTTATTGTCTATTTTATTTTATTTTATTATGTCATTTATTATTATATTTTATTAAGTCATTATTTATTTATAATTATTATGTCATTAATTATTATTAGCTATGTTGAAAAGTGTTGCGTTAGTTGTCTCTGAAAGTCGCGTATGCCTGAAGATCTCCTGATATAAACCGGAAGCGAATTCCAAAGTCTTACGGCATATACGAAAAACTGTTTCTTTGTAACGTTATAGTTATATATTGGTGGAATGAGACTTCTACTTCTAGTGGAAGATGCGAATTGTAATCTTTGGAAAAGATACTCTGGGGTCTGGCTTTCTTTAAGATTAAATAGGAAAGTCAGTATTTTGGCGTCAAGGTATTTCTGTAGGTCTAATCCCAGAAAATTCTTTACATGACCAGAGATGTGCCCCCTTCGACCTATGTTATAGACAAATCGCACTGTACTATTAACAGTTACCTTCAGCTTCCGCGAGCTGTAACTGTCTAAATCACAAAAGATCGGATGTGCGTAAAACAGAATCGGCAACAACAGTGACTTAACTAGCATAGCTTTGATCCTTAATGGAAGACAGTTTCCTACTTGATACATAGCGCGCAGAGATCCGTAGACTTTAAACACTGTGTTCGTTATATGATTCTCCCAAGTAAGATTCCGGTTAAATATTACACCTAGATTTTTCACGGTACTGACGTAGGTAAGGGCTGATCCATCGATAAAAAGTTGGGGGAAGCTTTGGGTATCGGGACTTGATCGGCTGATTACAATTGCTTGACTTTTGTCGGAGTTGAGCATAAGCCTATTTTTCCGCGACCATGAAACTATAGATTTGAGGTCTTCATTGACTTGCTCAGTGGCATCCTCAACTAGAGCCAATGGATAGCTTAAGTACAACTGGACGTCATCGGCATACATCTGAACCTTGCAGTATTTTAAGGTAGAAGGAATGTCATTATTGAATAAGGTGAATAATAATGGGCCCATTATCGATCCTTGTGGAACACCGGCTTTAGTAACAAGAAAGCTTGACAATCTCTTGTTTGCATGTACAACTTGAGTACGACCCTTAAGGTAGCTATCCATTAGCTTTAATGCCGTAGTATTGAAGCTGAAATAGTTTTTTAGCTTAGCAAGTAATATCTCATGGGACACTGTATCGAAGGCTTTCGAGAAATCGAGCAATACAAGCGATGTTACTTGATCTTCATTCATTTCAACGCGAAGGTCGTCCACCAAATTCAACAGCGCAGTAGTACAGCTGTGCTTTGGTCTGAAACCGGATTGGTATGGTGAAAGGAGATTAAACTCATTAAGATATGAATGGATTTGATGGCTCATAAGTTTTTCGAAAACCTTCGATATGAATGGCAGTATCGAGATAGGACGGTAGACTTTAATCCTTGAGGCTGAGTTTTTAGGAATTGGTATAATTTTGGAAGCTTTCCAAGCCATCGGATACGTGGAGTAAGTCAAAATATTATTAAATATATAAGTGATTTCAGGTAATACTCCGTGAAATATCATTTTTAAGAATTTTGGATGCATGTCGTCCAGGCCAATTGCGTTCGACTTGATAGCAGTGATGGCATTAAGTACATCATATCAAGTCTCTTGAGGTTATCGGGTTAGGTAACGCTTCAATATTATAAGGCGTATTATTTCTATGGTCAAGTGATGCTGAAGTAGCGGCAAAGTATATTGTATATTGTTTTGATGCTTGAATAATCGAAAACATGAAAAACTTCAATCCATCTTGAACAGATCGTATGATACCCTATCCCTATTTTATATTCCCATTTCTTTAACAACACCAAAGAACCTGTTTTTTTGATGTGTAAACATCTACTACTTTGAGGTAGTAAAGGACTTTGTCTACCTCGGCTCTGCCATAACATCAAATAATGACATCTCGTCGGAAATCAAACGAAGGATTACTCTTGCCAACCGCTGTTTCTTTGGGCTAAGAAGGCAATTGAGTAGTAAAGTCCTTTCCCGATCGACTAAGGAGACTCTATATAAGACCCTTATCATCCCAGTCTTGCTATATGGAGCTGAAGCATGGACTTTATCGAAAGCGGATGAAGATCTTCTTGGTCGCTTTGAGAGAAAAATCATTCGTAGGATATTCGGTCCCGTTTGCGTTGACGGGTTTTGGAGGAGAAGATTCAACGACGAACTGTACGAGCTGTACAGCGATATCAGCCTGGTCAAAAAACTGCACATTGGGCGTTCAAGATGGCTAGGACATGTGGAGCGCATGGACATCAACGCTCCGGCTCGGAGAATATTCAACTCTAACCCGGAGGGTCAGCGCAGCAGAGGACGACCTCGCCTAAGGTGGCGCGACCAAGTAAAACAAGACCTCAACCAACTTGGAGTGCGCAACTGGAAGCGGTTAGCTAAGGACCGGGCTAACTGGAAGAGGTTGTTGGTTGAGGCCTTGGTCCACCCCGGACTGTAGCGCCACCTAAGTAAGTAAGTAAGTAAACATCTAAGCGCGCGTTAGCAAAATTTCTAGTGGAGTAATTCCGCGATTTTGGGGAGAAATTCCGCGATTTCGGGGACGTAATACCGAACGGTTACGAAATTTGTAACCCAAATTTCATAGCAGCGCGATGAAATATTGACATAGCGATTGCTTATGTTCCTGGTCAACTTTTATGTATACACTTTTTATCCCGGAAAATGGCTTATCGGATTGCAAAACAAAAAAATAGGTGAAATTAGTAAATTTTTCCCTGATTCATTTGAGATATAAAACATCCTCCTGCGTTGTCCTGAAACTGAGCAATGTTTAAAACAATTATTCAAAGCATCGCCCACAATTTTCTTTCAGTGGTGACCATTGCCTGCAGTCGGGCAGCAGTGGGTATTGTTGCAATAGTGTGTGTGTGAGTGTATGTGCGCGCTCTAACATGATCATAATGCTTTGCATTTCAATAGGCGTGTTTTTTTTTAAACGTAGCTAGCCAGTCGTTCATTAAAACGATTCCCAGCCAGCCGAACCCAGCTGACTTACCTCCAAGTTGGTGTGTGTGATTTCGGTCATATGTGTGTGATTTCGATCAGCTGTTAAGTGTGAACTGTCAAAGTATTCGGCATTCAACCAAATCGATTTTTTGTTATTTGTTGTGAAAACAATTAATTTCGGTAATTTATTCAATGGATAATTTACATAAAGTGATATGAAATCATAATATAGTGGATTATTTCTGTGAAACATCATTTAGTAATTGAAATTATATAATTTTCGAACACGGCAGTCTGTCAAATGTTCAACAAATCGCTTTAAGAGCCACCTTGCCATGAGATATCGCAACATTCCTAGCCAGCTGCTTTTGGCTGCGGATAAAATCAAGAGTTGTAGCCAGCTGGTTGTTGTATTTGTTTTACGTGTGAAATTTGACTTTTCTAGCAACTACTGGCTAGCTACATTTCAAAAAAACACGGCTAATGTTCTGCAATCATTATCACCATTTGCGGCTCTCCCACTAAACCAATCTTAACAAATTAGGTGTCAAAAGAAAGAAGATTTTCAAGAGCAGTGATTTGGATTTTTAGTTTATAAATATTATTAACAATCTCGCATGTAGAAAACCTAAAACCTATTTACGAATAAAATGACTACTTACTGGCCTCTAGTGTCCTAGTGGATTTGGATTTTTAGTTTATAAATATTATTAATAATCTCGCATGTAGAAAATCTAAAACCTATTTACGAATAAAATGGCTACTTACTGGCCTCTAGTGTCCTAGTGGCACCTTGTTCCAAAAAAATAAGAGCTACTTTTCGTGATAGAGATTCTGATAAATATTAAGATTAAGTGTAAACAAATTGTGTACATTTATAAATTCAGAGTGCATTTCGTCATTGCTCCAGGACATTATTTTCTTTAGACACCTCATTTGTGAATGTATTTACGTTCAAATAATGTTTTTTCATAATAACTTCATTCATATGCTTTTTTCAAAATCATTTATACTGATGAAGCCTTCAATCAGTGTTAGAATCATTGAAATCGGTGCATAAATAAACTCTCAGGAGGAATCACAAGCTCTTGCGCTAGCGATTTAATTATATAGAAGATAGATGAGGCGGTTTTTTTGTTTTGTTGTTGTGTTTTTTTGTTTGTTTTTACTATTTTTCTTATTCGTGATGATATGACAGAACAGAGTACATACCTACAAGCTGATATTATTTATGTAAGAACTTGTATGAAAAGTTTCTATAACCGCGGCGGTTGAGTGTGTAGCGCGTCGGTTTTTCTACTTTGGCGCAGTACTACTGAGTTTAGGGGCCCCAGGTTCGTTTCCTGGCGTCGACTGCTGCGAATGGAGTGGATTCGATGATTTCATCGAACATAGACTAGTTATAATTTACTTTCTTTCTAATAATGTGGAGCTCTACACCCCATCCGCGTGATGTGTACACATAGCTCGAGACTGTTGGATACAGTCGCATCATTTTTTTATTTAAAATATCGATTTCTTGCATACTTTGAGGGCGTCTTGAAGGCACCGGTCAAACCGTCTTGGACCACCATATTTGCAATCAGTAAGGGTAGTTCTACGTCTACATTTTGCTAAAAAAAAAATTTGTTATCAGAATTATTTCAAAAATTGATTTTTTGCATATTTTAAAGGCGTCTTGCGGGGTGAAGGCATCGGTCAAACCGTCTTGGACCACCATATTCGTGATCAGGGCGGTCAACTCTACATTTCAAAATTATAATAAAGTTGTTATACCAATTATCTGGACTTTCGAAAAAACTGCATTTCTGATGTAGTATTACTCACAATTGCCCCCACTAGACCCCGCAAGACGACCACATTTAGAATTAGAAGATCAAGAACTATCCAATGGTACCAAACATTTTTTGTTATCATTCACACCCAACAATTACTGTGAGCTCTTGGTCTATTATGTTCGCTGATGTTGGGAACTGCTCTGCGATTGTTTTGCAGATATCCTCCAGGGTTGTTACCTCGTCCAGATCGCGACACTCGATGGTTATTAGGTGGCATAGCGCTTTCACCTTTGCTTCGTTTTGTAGGGCTTTCGTCATCTCTTCTTTAAATTGTTCGGTTTTTCCGTCATTTTTCCTCTACAGCTCTATGAGCAGTTCACCTTTAGCTGTTTTCCTGATTTTGTTGACTCTCTCGCCAAGTTCTTTCAATTCCGGATTCGTTTTCATCATCTTCAGTATGTTTGCATAAGACGTTTCCCCTGTTTTCGCAATAATAATAGCATCGGGTCTTACAGGCTTTCTTCTGGTCTTCGTGCATACATTCTCTGCGTTTTCTTTTCCTTTTTTCTTCTCATTGTCCGTGACTTTTTTGCTCTC
Source organism: Brachyopa scutellaris (assembly GCA_949775065.1). Classification (NCBI taxonomy): domain Eukaryota; kingdom Metazoa; phylum Arthropoda; class Insecta; order Diptera; family Syrphidae; genus Brachyopa; species Brachyopa scutellaris. The sequence continues at coordinate 104,052,723 of OX459112.1, forward strand.
TCTCTTGTTGCTCGCTTCCGGTCAGTTCCTCTTCCTATGTCTTTTTGGCACCTCCTGCCATTCACGCGCTCCGATTGGTGCGGTTTCTTTCTCCTCTTATTTTCCTGCCACCAGTCGCTTTTCTTTTTTCGGCACTGGTAGCTGGTCTTCCGCGTCTCGTAGTCGTTTTGCCTCTCTCTCCTTATTTGGTTTGAGAGCTGGGGAGGTCCTCATGGGTGACTGTACCAGAGCCAGATCGGTGCTAATCAGGAATGTTACATCTGAACATACACCACCAACTTAATGGCGACGTGGCGGAGAACATACTTTGAGGCCTGCCAGGATTTGAACGGGACGGGGGCGGTAGCAGCATTAACCTGAGAGCCGTTTCAGCCAGATTTCACTCTGACTTAGTAAGGTTACAGAATTCTACAACCGTCAGCCCTCAGCAATTAAGTCTAATCGTTGGTCCGGTATACCATAATTAAGACCTTACCGGGCTCGGTCGTAATGCCCATTATTTAGTATATAGTATACATGTATGAAGCGGCACTTCCGGGACCAGAAGGTGCGCTTTTCACGATGTGGCGGGTACGTTCGGGTCTCGCCATTTCCATTTATATCCCTCGTATCCACCTTAGGGGGGTGGGGAGCACATAGAAGACGGTGCTTACTCGTCTTGTCACAGAAAGTTCACAGGGGTTCCTTTGGCATTTTCAGCCACGCCCTTCTTCTCTGCCGCTCTTGGTCGGGGGCTGCTTATTGGGTATTCAAAGCTAGCCTGCATTCCTGTAGGCTGTTCACTATCCGCCACCTGTGACCCCCACAGTTGCATGAGCTTACCGTCACCAGCCCAGCCCGTCCGGCTTGGTGCTGTACTTACCTCAGCATTGAGGTCATCTATTGGTGTTGATCGTGGTGTCATTGGTAAGGTTTGTCTGAGATCACCAACTATTTATTAATTTTAAAACTAAACAACGCCTATTTACCCCTACTACATACAATATAGTACATATGTATTTGTGAATGGAAATAAAAGGCAAAACTTATTATGTAGGTACTGGTTTTTAACCTTAAGGTTACTTATACTCCTATTATGGCTAGCGAATCGAACGTTCGATATGAAGCGAACTCTTTCGTATCACCCATATCGTGGTTTTATGTTCGCAACTGTCATTTAATTTGTTTTTTGTTGTTGCAGCAGTTGTTTCACAGGCGAATGACACATTCGCTAACCATAATACCACGATACAAGTTATTCGCAAAAGAGTTCGCTTCATATCCACCGTTCGATTCGCTAACCATAATAGGGCTGTTACTACCCATGCATGAGGTAACAAAAAAAATTGTACATTCATTCATACATTCTCTTAATCTTCATCCGCATGCTGATGAAGCAGAAACACAAGGATGGAATATGGGGAGAATGAAAATAAAAGAATACACGATAGCGATATGGTTATATCAGGGATGGAAAATGACATTTTTGAGGTGTACTTAAAACAGTTTCAAGATTGTACTGAAATGGAGCCAATTGTATTGAAAACTATTTTTTGCATGAAAAAACATAAACAAACAAAATTAAATTTACATATTATTGCAGTAAAATCTATCATTAGCGGACACCATGTTAAGCGGACAACTCGCATGAACGGATACCTTTTTGCGGAACCAATTTCTAAATTCCCATACAAAATGCGTTCTTATACTTAAACTTAGGTCCCGTGACAGTGCTTCTTCAAGTGAGTTCTCTTGGAAAAGTAAAGCAAGCATACTTCTGACAAAATAGGACAAACTGCAATAAAGTGGCCTTGAGTCTTGCATAATGTATATCTTGTCGATAAGCTCTGTAGTTGAGCCTCAGTAATTCAAAATAATGTGAAAGATACAGATTAAAAAAGTGTATCGAACTAAGACAAATTGTACCTTTGAACTCAAACAAACTCGTTTGTATCGAATTCGATACAATTGTATCGACTTTTCCATCTCTGGGTTATAAGCGCCGAAGAGAAGAGCATATTATCTACACGAACAACCCTCTCGCAACAGAATGCCGATCAATGACAATGGTTTACCCAAAAAATAATGAAAACATAATAAAAGAGTAAGCAAAAGCGTTGGTTATGGCTTAAGAGAATAGCATAATATCTACATTCTATTGTACACGAACAACCCCCTCTCTCAACAGACTGACGATCAATGGCAGTTTACCCAAAAAATAATGAGAAAAATAATATGAGCTTAATCTGGAAAAATGCGAACTATGGAATTAAGGAATTAGGTTTTCGGGGTAAAATGTAGCGCAGTCATGAAGTAGAGTATCTATTCACGAAAGTTTCATCCAAATCTGTTGAGCCGTTAAGGCGTTATTGTGTGACAAACATCCAAACATCCTAACATCCTAACATCCAAACTTTCACATTTATATATTAGTAGGAGTAGAAAAAGATAGGATAGGATAGGATAGGATTAGTAGGATTAGTAGGATTAGTAGGATAGGATAGGATAGGATAGGATGTGGTTTATATGATCTTTGAAATCAAGTTCAGGGAGATATTTAGAAGAATCAGCAAAATCAATCGGAATGCAATTATTAAAACAGCGTTTACTTGAATTAAAATGTCCTGGATAAATTATTACAATCAATTACGTTAAAATTAAAAGTAAGCTTCCGGCAATCTAAAGAATGGTAAAAAGCACTGCAATCGCGGCAGGCGGAGGAGCCCGTTAAACTAAAGTACATCACTTTCATTTTATTACTTAAAATCATATGATGTGTAGCAAACCAGCGTCTTAAGATATCCAAATCGATATTGATGTCAGTAATAAAGTCCAGCGCCGTAGTGTAGTGGTAAGTGCGTTGGACTACTGGCCAATTCTGCCCGGGTTCAATCCTAGCCCGGGTCCAACACCTAAAAGTTCTTTCACGGCGTCACCTCTTTCGAATCACTGACAAGCAATCAAAGAGTATCATTTATCAATAAGCTTCTCAACTCGACGTTCGGAGTTGGCAAAAAACTGAAGGTCCCTAGCATAAGTGCAAAAATCTAACACGAACACACAGATGGTTGCGAGAAGCAGGCCCAGGTTCATCTCCAGCGGAGATTTGCAACTATAGGAAAATGCCTTATCATCCGCAAAAGCCATAAAATTACCTTTAAAATTCTCTATAAAAATAGATTTGATAAAAAAGATCAACTAAATTGGTTGAAAATTACAGGCGGTAAAGGGAAACATTTCAGCACTTAGTATAGTATATAGTATGTAGATGGTCTTCTAGGTGGTCAGTTTCCATTGCTAAGCTGCCATAAGCTTCGTTTTTTGATAATGCCTAACAGTGAGGTCCTAGCTGGCAGGTCTCCCCGGTAAAGAAAAAGGTAAACTGTTTCCCAGAACATAAGCAGATGGCTTATTGATACGTTAGCAGATTAAACTCCACTTTACACTCGAAAAAAGTTAGAACGTGAGGACCTTACCAACTGGTTTGTATACCAAATCCAAACTTCACCTTTGGAGTACCTTATATCGCTAGATTTCGGTGTATGGGGCTATTACTATTACTAAAACGCCTACATGCTTCTAATCCGCTACTAAACGCATACGTATATAAACACCAGAATTAGAAGTCCCAGAAGTATCAATTTAATTCAACAGAAGCAGGTGGAAGGTGAACAACACAGTAAATCATTTCCTGGCCAACTGTCCATTTTCTCCTCTGCAGCAGAGTTTTTCTTGAAACATTATTCCAATCCAAACAAAGAAGAAGCACCTACTTTAATCCTTGGCAGACGGATATTTCTTATACACTTGACATTCTTCCATTATTCTTTCACCTGTGTCTCTGTATACCATAAAATCGAATACAAATCTCTGCCATGCAATTCTTCGACAGGTTCCTCGCGTTAGGAGCCATTTAAACTGGTCATCTACCTACTTGCACATTGTCCTGACAAATCCAATCTACATCCTGGTAAAACATTCCATTAGCCTTTTTTTGTATTGTTGTTTTGCCCAAATTAATTTTGCAAAAGTTCTTCTTGTTCTTCGTCGTGTGTTCCTTCTTATGCCCATGATATCGAAGGGAGAACATGCAAAGAAGAACAACTAATCCTCCTTCCGACAGTTGACACAAATTGATTCGAAAACATAAGCCACTATTCATCCGATATGCAAAAGCTGGTGTATCCTGCTAACAATAAATAGATTTATATACTCGTTACCTACACAGCACCAACACCATGTGTGGACAAAATTGTGATCCGTAGGTGTCCTTATTTTGCGCTGAAATTTAAGACAGCCGGATGTTTCGAAAGAGTGCATCAGGAAGTGTACAGTTGCAAAGATTTTTGTAACCTCTAATTTGTCTTCCATTGGCGAGGGCTAAGGATGCTTTCAAAATATAAATCCCATAGATATACAAAAGTTATTCTTGTATACATCGGTATCGTTGAAGCACTCGTAAGCACTCACACACACATCAAAACATGAAACGTGCACAGAATTTTCAAAATATTTTGTGCAGTATTTTGTTTGCGGTCCGTAACCAAACGGAACGGACCATGTACATGTAGCTGTTCATATGCGTACGTGATGATTATACCACAAAACTCATTGTTACCTTGTTGCATACAAGGATAATAGTCCGTCGTTGCCGAACGCGTTTACAAAAACAAAAAGAAAGAAATCCAATGTCCAGGTCAAAAGCATGCAACAGTAAACGGATTACTTGAATGTGCCTCGTTTTTTTCTTCCTTTTTTTTGTGAAGGACTATGGAAACACACGACAGGTAAAATGCAAATATAACGTCCTGCATGCCCGGCCGAAGGAATATACATACAAGGCGCAATGGCTTTTGTCTAACGAAAAAAGCATACCATAACTATGGTCAGTGGAGGTTGCATCCGGCTTATGAAATAGAACAGAGTCCATTTTGTTTTAATTTTTGTGTTGACTGCACTGTTTGGAATTTTTGTCTTAAGGTATATTTTCCAGCCCACTTGTGTGGTATTTGCCCGGATTGGACATATGAAGTCATAAACCACACGCTGATAGTGGGCCTGACAAGAAAGGACGTAGGTTACGCTTTCCGACTGAAGTCCAAAAATAGAATTTGCTTACTAAAAATGGAGAGAAGCTATGAAAAAATATCAATGGTGTCAAAGGATAAAAATCTAAACAATTGGACAAAGCCAGTAAGTTGCTTTAGACTGTATGTTTTCAATAAAGGAGAAAACCTTAGAAAAAAAAGACTTCAGTGTCTGCCGTATTCTTGCAAGTTGTAAATGAAAAATCCGGATCAAAAAACTTTTAGATTAGTTGACTAGCTTTTACAATAAAAACAGACTAACCTTTTTTACATTTTAAAACACTTTTTTTTTCTATTAATTAACTTACATCCTAGACAAAAATTCTTAAATCCAACTAAAAACCAACAATTTACTTTATCTAGCTTAGGCCAATGCCACACAAGCGTCTTTTCCTGCGCTCCCATTTGGTCGCGCGCCTTGAGACGCCTTTCTGGTCGCGGGCGCTCGTGTGTTCTATTGGTTTTCTATATACTCAAAAGACGCTCCTGTGGCATTGGCCTTACTGGCCCGAAGCGAGTGCTCTAAACCAAACAATATCATTATAACTATTGTCTTTCGACCTAAACGACTAAACTTATTTAACAATTGTTTTTCTAAGTAGAATGGGAAAACTTAGATTCCATATTTATTATTATTAACTAGCTGACCTGTGCTAGCTGACCCGTGATTCATAATAATTAGAAAAAGAGCGGTATATTTCGCTCGCGAATGAGTCATTTTGACGCAGATTATCTTTCCAGTGTTAAACAACTTTTAAATTAAGATTTTTTAAGTTCTTTAACACAATAACTGCTAACATATATAATATTATGTATACCTACAATTGGTTGCCCTCTCATTATTTAAAAAAAAAAATTAATTTGGTCTTTTTTTTTTCGAGGAGTGTATTTTTTTGCTACAAGTTCTATTGGCCTTTTTCGTGCAAAAATATTTCTGTCTCTTTTACGTGCGGCTGACATTTACGTTATTTTTAATGCATTAAAAATGGGGGAAAAAATTTAGTATCATACGGGCTTAACAAACAATTTCATTAATTAACTAGCCGATCCGCCCGGCTTCGCCCGTGTACGCGAACAGTCGCGTTACTCACATGACAGATAATTGCCAACGCCACCTGTGGTGAGTTTTTTTGTGAAATTATATACGGGGAACACTACATTTTCGTAAATATGTGCATCCCAGCACCACCTATCGGGTTGAAATTTGGTGGTTTTCTCTCTTAGCACCAAACCAACATATGTTCTGAATATGAGTTCATTTAGTCAATAAATATAGAATTTGTTAATAACTTGACTTCAGCGCCACCTATCAAACCTCATTCCGTTAGAATATAACGAACATTCAAAAAAATAAATGAGCAAAATCGGTCTAGCCGTTCTCAAGTTATGCGGTTACCAACGATCATGATGCTCAATCGGTTTTTTTGTTAAATGCGTAATCGGATAAACGAACACACAAACATTAATTTTTATATAACTTACACATTGTATAAGAAGATGTCTTGAGCACGCATACACACACTATGACGTCACCCGCTGCTGCATGGCTGTTGGCTGCGATATCACTGATGTAGAATTTTGGCGACGATTTCATGAACTATTCGCAGATTTGCTTTTGGGTTATCAATTGCCTTTCCGTTTGTGTTTGCAAAGATACGAGGCATTTTTCTGGAAAAATAAAAACAGAAAGTTAGTTCAGCTATGAGCTACGACCTACCGCCTACGACTATGATGTGCGCGTTGCATCTTACGACAGAAGGTAATAGCCCAATAATTGTTATTATTATAAAAAATTAAATACTGGGTGAGAAAGCACTCTTACCAACAGAACGACTGTGCACTCTCTCCCTAGACGCTACTTTTTTTTCATTGTATTGAAAATCTAAGAACGAATAATATTATCACACATATACACTATTTATGCCTCCATACTACTTATGGGGTATCGAGTTGCCGCGCTTTCCTGACACACTTTTAAAAATTAACTTTTTTTTAACAAAATCCGGCTTTTTTTCTTTCTGTACTTTGGAAAATTTTCGTAGAAGTTGTTCTTCATTGGCGGTTAGTGAAGCACACATTTTCCAATTAAATAAACTTTAGAGAGTTCTGTCTTGCATCAATCACTGTACTCATGCAAATAAAACCCTTTTCCGACATAGGTACTAGCTCCGGAAGTTAATGTTCTGAATCCTTGTTTTGCCGCAAACCATTTTTCGGTCATATCGGACAGAGCAAACGGGCGGGGAGATAGCAAATTTTTGATCGCACAGATTATTTTCCGTTATTATCTCCCATAGAATAGATAATTACTTCCATAATGGACACGATATGATTGACGAATCGTTGAACAAACTGTCAAAAGACTATCAATTTATGTTCCCCAAAACTGCCATCTGAGCTTTGTTCTTAAATTATAATTGTCTCTTATATCTCGTTTCCTCTTAATTAAAATATTTTCTGATAGTGCTAAGCTTCTGACGTGGAAAATCGCAAAGCATTTGCAGTTGCATCCAACCTGCACAAACATACACAGATTCATAAACCCATCAGAAAGTTCACACAAAATCGAATCGAATGCGGAAAATTCGTGGAATGAAGGACGAATAGATATACTCTCTCTGAGCAGATAAATTGAATTTTAGTTGTCAGTTGTCACACCTGACATTTATTTGGTTTCAGAGATATTGAGGTCAGCGTGAAGAGGGATACTAAATAATCGCCGTGGTTTGCTATTTGTGTTATGCGGTCGGGTCGATCTCTCGTCGCATCGTTGGTGTGAAATTGCAAATTAGGATATTTTGATTCATCATCTTCAGCTCAGCAAAGTACTTCTGAAACTTATCAAATAAGTTTAATTAGTTTTTACTGGTTGCTTTCCTTTAGCTCGAGTCTAACCAGCAGTTCGCCTTTCGTGAATTTAGTATTGAAATTGATCCATTATTCACGAGAGAAGCAATCTTGTTTCGGTTTAGATTAAATGGAATGGCAGCGAACAAATTATGCCAAACCATGTTCAAAAAAAGTTCTCTACTACTGTACCCGGTGGTAACTTTGGTGCGTACTGTACGTTAATGAAGTATGTATGTATCTTTAAAACAGTTGAAAGTCGAATGCACGTTAAGCAGCAAATACATGATACAATAGCTAGCTTACGACGCGACGGTTGCACCGATATCGCACGGCCGTACTCTTAGAATCGGAAACCTGCGGTTGCATGCGACCGATTGTATGGAAATCGTATGGTGTGTGTCCTGCATACAATCGTTGTACAACCGTGGTATACATTTTATTTACTGTGAATGTGAATGTGCAAAAATGGTCTCCGTAAGAGATAAAGCATTTTGGACAGAATTTATAGGATTGTATAGATCTTTTCCTTTCTTGTGTGATGTCCACAGCAAGGAGTACAGTAATAAATGTTAACGCGAAGATGCCTTGGACAAATTAAAGGAAAAGTGTTGGGAGCTGATTCCGGCGGTCGATAAAGAGTACGTTCGGAAACGGATCGACAATTTTAGAACCGCACTTTCTTACCGGCCTACTCGTGGGAACAGATTAGTAAATTTAATGACAAAAACAGGAAAAGAAAAAGAAACAGAAAAACAAAACAAGCAGGGCGCACAACCTTCGGGAGAAACCGCAGAAAACAAGCGCATAGGTAGGGAAGAAGAGGAACTCCTACCACGAGAACCTGCAACAATAAACCTAGCTTCTTCGGATGGGGAAAGCGGTGAGGCTATTGACATTGACATGGAGAACCTTCTTCTCCATGACGATGACAGCCGCTCGATCGCAAGCTCGTCCAACCTCTCCAAGCTATCCACTGCGTCGGACCGCAGCAGGATAGCTAATAGTAAGCTTACCATAAAGAGATTAGGGAGGAAAAGATGGGAGGATTTTTCGCAAAACGATAGGAGGATGCTTCACAATGCCCGAGCCTTCTTGCAGGATCTGCCGTCAAGAGAAAATGAGTCTATTGCTAGCTGCTCGAGAGGCGCGGGGCCTGCGAAGGGTTCGGGCGCTTTGGGGCTGATGGGACCACCCATGTCTGTGACTTGCCTTAGCCAGTCGGGACGGGGGTTGATCCCAGCAGCAAGTGTGAAGGATGCAGATAGGGAAGCAAATCCGACCGGGGGGTCCCCGAATTCGGCCAGGGACAGCAGTAAGTCTCCTACTTGTACATTCTTGGCCGGTGGTGATGAGACCTCACGGTTGGCGGTGATTGGGGTAGAGCACATCAACGTCGCGACAAGCCGTAGCTCGTCAGGCGAGGAAGTTGCACTGGCCGTATCACCGATATCAGTAGAAGAAATCGCAGGAAATGAGGTGCAGGAGAATGCCAACTCTACTATGGGAAGCTGCTGCACTGTTGTTTCCGCACAATGCGATCCGAAGCATTGCCATGGCTTGGGTTTACCCAACGTTCCAAAGGCCGCTGAGGTGAGCAAAGGATTCGCAAGGCGACAAGCCCCCTCGGGAGCGCATCAGCTGGTAGCCAGCAGTGCCAGAAAGTACAGGCAAAGAGTCAATGCCAAACGGCTCATAAAACGACTCAGCAAGTAAGATCCCTCATTCAGAACCCACTCCGACTTAGTTAGGGGTAATCTTCGGGTTGCTATAGTAGACTATGGCAACCCAGAACGAAAACTGACTGATGATCAGTGGAGGTTGCTAGAAATAAGAATCCTGGACGGTGTGAATGAGTTCTCCTTAAAGGAGCGGAACCTTTCCCGCTCTTCGGTCAGCTGACCACGTTCAAGGGGTTCAAGGTCATGGAATGTGACGATGAAAACACGTTGAACTGGCTAAGGAAGTTCATATCTGATACCACAGCTCCGTGGGATAATGCCGACTTAAAGGTAATCGATAAAAATGAACTCATCAGCCTTACTAGACCCAGAGGTCGTATCCTCCTAACGGGACCCTACCTCCCGAAAGACAGAATAGAACGTAACCTGCGGCTACTTAACCCAGAACTTCACAGCAAGGACTGGGAGGTGATAGAGGTAGGCATACTGAGACTGGGATGGAAGTAACCATTCTTCTTAGTCAACGCTCGATGCCGCTATTACGCGATGTAAATTATAAGGTACATGTTGGGATAACCTGATGCAAGATTAGACCAATTGCTGGACCAATCCAGCAAAGAAAAGATGAAGGCCCCAAACATGATGAAGGTAGTTCAAATAAACCTTCATCACAGTAAGGCGGCCAGTGACAACCTTGTTTTCCTTATGGGAAGCAAGGATATTGACGTAGCCCTAGTTCAAGAGCCCTGGATTGTCCGAGGCAAGATCATGGTATACAGGACCGATACAGTGAACGCTGGAAGTAAGATAAGAACTTGCATTGTTGCCAAAAAACAAATTAAGCTTTTTCTCCTACCCAGGCATAGTGATAGTGACCAGACAGCTGTTAAACTTGAGAGGCAGGGTTTGCCCTCACTCGTATTAGCAGCTGTATACATGCCGTACGACTCTACGGATGGGATCTGCTCATGGGCTGTGACGTAAACTCCCACCATACGCAATGGGGCAGTACGGACATTAATCCAAGAGGTGAATTTATTATAGAACATAATTTGCTGATAGCGAATATTGGTAATGAACCCACCTTTATAACTAAAAATAGAAGGGAAGTTCTAGATCTAACTCTAATGAATAACTCGGATTCATTCTATGTGAGTCAGTGGAAGGTCTCTTCTGATATATAAAAATAGAATTCGAAATATCTGAAAGCAAAACCCCACAGGTTAAATACAGAAATCTTAGGAAAACAAACTGGGAACTTTTTGTCAATGAGGTGGAGAAAAATAGCAATAAGCTCCAGGAGCAAAGAATAGAGACACCTCAAGAAATTGATGCCGCAGTAGAGGAAATATGTACCATCCTCAACAAGGCTTATAAGAAGGCATGTCCACTTAGAACCATAAGTGACAAATCATCACCGCCGTGGTGGAATAAAGAGCTTTCAGACATGAGGAAAGAAACGCGAAGGCACTTCAACGCGGCAAAAAGACACAATACGGAAGTAGACTGGGAAAGATATAAGTCCAGGCAAAGGAAATTTAAATATGCAATAAGCAGTGCTAAGCGCACCTCATGGCGTATTTTCTGCAGCAAAATTGAAAACACAACAGAAGCAGCGAGACTAAGGAAAATCCTGGCAAAAGAACCGTCAGTACCAGGTTATCTCAAGGATACCAATGGTATGGACGCAATCTTGTTCGGAATCCCTGGAACTCCTGCTTAAAGCACATTTCCCAGGGTGTATGCCGACTCAGGCTGAAAATGTACGCAGTGACAATAGACATAGAGATCAGCCATTCAAATCACCAGGCATTGATGGGATTTTTCCGATCATGCTTCAGAAACTATGCATGTTATGGTACCAGTTGCCTTCTATACCTGCAGTAGATTCTTCGGAACGAACTGGGGATGTAGACCACAAATTACATTGTGGATGTACACGGCAATAGTCAGACCGATATTAACATATGGAGGATTGGTCTGGTGGCATGCTGTCACCAAGGCCTGCAACCTTAAGGATATGACCAACCAAAATACAAAGAATAGCCTGCACTGGTACGACCAATGCGATGAGAACAACACCAACAGCAGGATTGGAAGCAATTCTTAATCTTCTGCCCTTAGACCTCTATAGACAAGAGACCGCAGCAAAGAGCGCTCTCAGAATAAGCCAGTCAAAATACTGGAGATCTAACACATATGAACATGCCAGGATACTTGGCAATTATCTAAATGATAACATCAACACAGATTACACTGTCCCATACATGGATTCGAAAAACCCTTCTCGTAGGTATTTCCAAATAGAGAACAGTGGGAGAAAGATGAAATAATTAAAGACTCTAAATCCATCTACACAGATGGGTCGAAAATGGACATAGGCATAGGGGCAGGCTGCTTCTCCAACGAACTGGGTATAAGCAGCTCCATACGGCTCCCTGACCACAGCAGTGTTTTCCAAGCTGAGGTTCTAGAAGTGACAAAGGCTGCTCAACTGGTGTCAATGATGACAATATCGCCTGAGGATATCACAATTTACATTGATAGCCAAGCGGCCATAAAAGCATTAGCTGCTACGAAAATAACGTCTAAGCTTGTTAAGTATTGCCGCGAAGAGCTGAAGGTTCTTGGCACGCAGCACAACCTAAAACTCTGCTGGGTACCTGGTCACAGCGGCATACCAGGCAATGAAGCTGCAGATGAACTAGCCAGAAGGGGCTCGGCCCTAGACATAGATCAAGCAGATGGTATGGTTAAACTTACTTAGTTGGCGCTACAGCTCGAGGTGAACCTGGGCCTGCTTCTCGCAACCATTTGTGTGTGCGTGTTATATTTTTGCACGAATGGAAGGGACCTACATTTTTTTGCCGACTCCGAACGGCGAGTTGAGAAGCTCAATCGTGACAAATGATACTCTTTGATGCTTGTCAGACATTCGAAAGAGGTGGGCACTGTGAAAAACTTTTAGGTGTTTGCGGCGGGATTCGAACCCAAGACCGCTGGCTCAGTAGTCCGACGCACTAACCACTTGCGCTACGGTGCCCACTATGGTTAAACCTCCACTCTGTAACCTCAAGACCAAAATTGAACAAAAAACACTAAGTGAAGCAAATAACAGGTGGAAATCATTAACTACCTGCGACGTATCAAGAAGACTGTGGCCGGAGTACAACAAAACAAGAACAAGAAAACTCCTACAAAAAGATAGGACATCGCTGTCGATGCTGATAGGTGTTCTAACTGGCCATAATCTGCTAAGATACCACATGAAGAAACTACGCCTGAATGATGATGACATCTGCAGAGGGTGTGGTAATGAAGAGGCTCATGAGGACACAGCCCATTTCCTCTGTCACTGCCCTGGCCTCTGCCAACTTAGAAACAAAACTTTGGGCAAATTCTTTTTCGAGGACATCGACGAGCTGTCGGATGGATCACCATCGGTCATACTTGAATTTGCCAGGCGTCTGGATGGCTGAAACCTAGAAATTAATACCACGGGCGGGGAAAACCACATGGGTATCACAATGGGTCCACATGGACATATGTGTGATGGGGATGTTATCATTCTCATCAGCCCTTTTAGCCTAACCTATTCCTTTATCAACTATGAGAGAGCGGCCGAAGCTTAGTAAGTTATTATTCCAATACTTTATTACATATCTACATACATAATATATAGATATGAACATGAATATACATATGTAGTACATTTTTATTTTTTTTATTATAGAATCAATTATTCAGCAGTAGTGCGGGGATTTCCCGAACATCTTCCTGGAAACCAACACAAAAAAAAAACGGTTATCGTTGGAACATCACAAACAAATGATGACGGGCTCCATATTCTAGGAAAAAGGATGGCTCTGCATTTTCGGAACATGGATGAAACGCAACGCTTAATTGCAGACAAATTGTGACAGAAGTTTCAATCTGTGTGAAGGCACACATCACAATAGTTTTCTTGTGCATTTTCCTATGTTTATCCTGCTGATTATCCTAGTATACTCGTTTCAAATCACGGTGGACTTGTACGCATGTTTACTTTACTGGAAAAGAAAATGCATGCTTGCAGATAAAAGTTCACCGTTATTTGCAACGGAATATAACCCAGTCGCGGTTTTGCCAGGCCTTACCTCTGGAACTACTTCTAGAAGTACTGGACATAGAATTAGGCCGCATTGCGAGCAATAAAATGATTAAATTATAAAGCAAGTCCTTCCATAATGCAATACTGTCCATCGAACCTAAAACGAATGAAATGGAAGACATTACCAAACTAATGCGAGGTAATGCGACAAGGAAGGACTCAAGAAGTATATGCAAGGCATTTAGAATTGCGTTTGTTTTAAGAGGTTAGGAGCCGAGAGGCTCAAATTATACTTTGAAATGTTTTATAAGCTATGTAAAATGATTTTTTCGTTTTATAAAAAAGGTCGCAGCATGGAAATAGAAAAACATAAAACTCTGATTAACAGATTTTCAACTGAATTGAAAATAACCCCAAAAATTTACTAAGAAATGATTTTGTTAGGCTTATTTTGGAATGACTCTATGCGGGTTGTGATATTAAACGAAGGTTAAAGAAAACGCTTCGTCACCTAGAAATCCATGTGGACAAATGTATGAACTGTTCTTAAGGCTTTCAGGCGGAGGAATATGAAGTTCTTGGTTTTGCATCTTCTGATAAGTCTTCTAAGTCTCAAAACTCCTCCGTCGGAAATCCTTCCGTTGGTGCCCTCATGAACGTATATAAATTCGGAATTTGAGCTGACGATAGCAAATAACACGACACTCACTGAAGGTTCCTTTATAGTTAAAATAGTCAGATACATTATGTGGAGACTTTGTGATGAGGATGTACTTTCCATCCATAGCTCCGAGGTAGTTATCAAAATCCCAACGAGTTCTAAATCCGTCAGCAATGATCTTCCAATCAGCTTCAACTGATGGAAACTGGAAAATTAAAATTAGATTCTCCACATGTTATTTTATTATAATTCTATTTACCTTTATGGACTCTTTTTTAAAAGTATTATAAATAGCCCAACAGGTTTCGGGAACTATTTTTCCGATAGCATATTGATATTCTGAAGCTAAATTTAAGGTCGCTGTAGTCGTTCCCAGTAGCTAGATAACGAAGTGTTAATATCAAACGCTGTTCTGCTGATATGGTGGTCGCCGTGGCCGTAGTGGTTAGTGCGTTGGACTACCACGCAATGCTGCCCAGGTTCAACTCCTGGCCGGGTCTTACACCTAAAAGAGTTTTTTCTCGGTGCCACCTCTTTCGAATGTCTGACAAGCATCAAAGAGTATCATTTGTCACGATTGAGCTTCTTAACTCGCCGTTCGGAGTCGGCAAAAAACTGTAGGTCCCTTCCATTCGTGCAAAAATATAACACGCACACACAAATGGTTGCGAGAAGCAGACCCCAGGTTCACCTCGAGCTGTAGCGCCAACTAAGTAAGTAAGTTCTGCTGATATGGATGATCTCAAAAATGTTTAAATTACAAAAATTGCATTTCAATTAAATACAGTACTTTTTAGAAAATATGCATGGGAGCGGCGTTTTTTTTGGCACGGGGTGTATGTACATATAGTGGTGGAAAACTAATTAGACACAATAGGAAAAATACATATTATTTATTTTCGATTTCGCACCGGAAAACCACCATTTTGGTACCGTTTTGGCACTTTTAATTTCGACTGTATCCGATCACTGAAATTCGCTCACAAAAGATAAATTCAAAAATTGTCTGGAAAAATAATTAGAAGCAGTGATATTGATATAATAGTGAAATATTACGGTAATTCTTAGCAGTTTCAATTATTTTCTGTAAGCATATTTTACTTTCGGTAATGAAAACATCTTCGGCGGATTAGTTGGAAAGCACAGCCTCCAGGGCACGACAACACACAACGGCTTTCGAGCTCGACTATCCAACGAGAAGAAGCTGCAAACCGCCTAGAAAAATAAATTCAATGTTGGAAGCCTTAGCACGAATGGAGCAGCCAGAACCTACAGAGAGCACCTGAGCGAGAGACTCTCCGCTGTGCATTCGCCACCCACAAACGCCAACAATCTGTGGAACCAGTATCGCGACATCATCCAAGGGGTAGCAGAGGCCATCATAGGCTACCAGCCACAACCCAAAAAGAGCCCTTAGTATGATGATGTATACGTGCGTCGGAAAAAGGGGACAGGAAAAGCACACGTGCAAGCGCAAAACAAGGGCAGCGAGAGAAGAGTATCGAGCTAGAAGAAGCGAGGAGAAGAAGATCCTGCGTAAGAAGAAAAGAGCCCACGCAGTCTCCCCGCTCAATGATATCTAAGAGTCCCGCGATAGGAAAAACATGTTTTTAAGGAAAGCCAAGCAACTGGCAGCAGGCTACAAGCCCGGAGCGCAGGCTACAAGCCCGGAGCGCAGGCTCTTCGAAGAAATGAAGGAAACCTAGTCACCGAAGCACAGGGAATAGTAGATGTGTTTAAGCAGCACTTCCTTACTTACTTACTTAGGTGGCGCCACAGTCCGGGGTGGACCAAGGCCTCAACCAACAACCTCTTCCAGTTAGCCCGGTCCTTAGCTAACCGCTTCCAGTTGCGCACTCCAAGTTGGTTGAGGTCTTGTTCTACTTGGTCGCGCCACCTTAGGCGAGGTCGTCCTCTGCTGCGCTGACCCTCCGGGTTAGAGTTGAATATTCTCCGAGCCGTAGCGCTGATGTCCATGCGCTCTACATGTCCTAGCCATCTTAAACGCCCAATGTGCAGTTTTTTGACCAGGCTGATGTCGCTGTACAGCTCGTACAGTTCGTCGTTGAATCTTCTCCTCCAAAACCCGTCAACGCAAACGGGACCGAATATCCTACGAAGGATTTTTCTCTCAAAGCGACCAAGGAGATCTTCATCCGCATTCGATAAAGTCCATGCTTCAGCTCCATATAGCAAGCCTGGGATGATAAGGGTCTTATATAGAGTCTCCTTAGTCGATCGGGAAAGGACTTTGCTGCTCAGTTGCCTTCTTAGCCCAAAGAAACAGCGGTTGGCAAGAGTAATCCTTCGTTTGATTTCCGACGAGATGTCATTTTTTGATGTTATGGCAGAGCCGAGGTAGACAAAGTCCTTTACTACCTCAAAGTTGTAGCTGTCTATTGTGACGTTCTGTCCAATTCGTCGATATTGGTTGTCCCTTTTTGTTGACAGCATATACTTAGTTTTGCCCTCGTTTACCGCTAAACCCATTTTGGCCGCTTCCATTTCTATACTCGCAAACGCGCTGGTGACAGCTCGCTGTGTTCTACCAATGATGTCAATATCGTCGGCGTATGCAAGTAGTTGAACGGACTTTTGAAAGATCGTTCCTTGTGTGTTGGCTTGTGAGTTTCGAACAATTCTTTCAAGTATGATGTTGAAGAAGTCGCATGACAGCGCATCACCTTGTCTGAATCCTTTTTTGACATCGAAGGTCTCGGTGAGGTCATTACCGACCTTGATGGAGCAGCGAGCTTTCTCCATCGTCATCCTGCACAGACGGATGAGTTTGGCAGGGATGTCAAAACTAGACATGGCTCTATACAGTTCATCCCTCCAGATGCTGTCATAGGCGGCCTTGAAATCGATGAACAGGTGGTGGGTATCGATTTGGACTTCTTGGGTTTTTTCCAGGATCTGCCTGAGTGTGAAAATTTGGTCTATGGTGGACTTTCCTGGCCTGAAACCGCACTGATAGGGGCCAATCAGGTTGTTGACGAAAGGCTTCAAGCGTTCACACAATATGGCAGATAGGATCTTGTAGGCGATGTTCAGGAGACTGATGCCTCTGTAATTGGAGCAGTTGAGAGGGTCGCCTTTCTTATGAACCGGGCAAACGATGCTGAGATTCCATTCATCTGGCATACTTTCATCTGACCAAATCTTAGAGATGAGTTGGTGTATGCTCACTACCAAGTCATCTCCAGCTGCTTTAAATAACTCTGCGGGTAAACCGTCAGGTCCAGCAGCCTTGTTGGACTTAAGCTTGGATATTGCTATCCGCACTTCGTTTTGATCAGGTGGATGGGAGTTTTGGCTATCATCATCTAAGTTGAATGGTTCATTCTGCCTGACAGCGGAATTTTGGTCGTCATCGCCATTGTACAGTCTGCAGAAGTAGTCTTTCCAAATTCTCAGCACCGACTGTGTTTCTACTACGATGTTTCCATCCGCGTCTCTACAGGTTTCTGTACGGGATTTGTTTTGCTGGCACATTCTTTTTACCCTCTGGTAAAACTTCCGTACATTGTTCCTGGAGTAGCATCTCTCAATATCCTCGAGCGCACGCTTCTCGTGCTCTTTCTTTTTCCTTCTAAGAAGCCGATGTTCTTCCCGTCTCTTTTGCTCGTAGAGCATGCGAGCAGATCTAGTCCTTCTTTGCAGCGCCGCTTTATACGCTTGTTGTTTTTCCGCGTTAGCTAGTCTGCACTCTTCATCAAACCAGGGGTTTCGTGGTGGTGGTCGTGTGAAACCCAGCACATCATTCGCGGCACTTATGATGGCTTGCTGGCAGTGTTGCCACTGGTTTTCTGTACTAGCTGTTGCTGCGGTAGGACTCGTAGCAAGAGATCGGGATATGCGTTCTCTGTAGGCTCTGGCGGTGTCTTGCGATTGTAACTTTTCGACATTGTACTTTCTCACAGTATTTCGTTGTTGTGGCGCTGTGGATATCCGCATTCGTACCTTGGCTACAACAAGGTAGTGGTCCGAGCCAATGTTGGCCGCCCGGAAGGTTCGGACATCCATAATACTGGAGGCATGTCTGGTGTCGATCGCAATATGGTCGATTTGGTTGACGGTTATTCGATCTGGAGACCGCCAGGTCCCCTTATGGATATTGAGATGTGGAAACTGTGTGCTTGCTATACTGACACTTCGCCCCGCAGCAAAGTCAATCAGCATTAGTCCGTTTTCGGACGTGGTGTCGTGTAGGCTGTGCCTTCCAACCGTCCTACCAAAGATGTCCTCTCTTCCTATCTTGGCGTTAAAGTCGCCCAGTACGATTTTAACGTCATGTCTAGGGCATTGCTCGTATGTTTGGTCGAGGAGCTCGTAGAAACTATCTTTGGTAGCGTCGTCTTTTTCTTCTGTGGGGGCGTGAGCACATATAAGGCTTATGTTGGCGAATTTTGCCTTGACACGGATTGTCATAAGACGCTCGCTCACGTGCCGAAAGCTCAAGACTTCTTGCCTAAGTCTGCCGCGTATGACAAATCCGCATCCGAATAAGCGCTGTTTATTTTCTGTATAGCAGTCACCGTAGTAGATATCACAGTTTTCCATCCTTTTTCTGCCTGGCCCATTCCATCGCACTTCCTGGATGGCGGTTATATCTGCCTTGTAGCAGTTTAGGGCCTCTGCCAGTTGTTCGGATGCACCGTCGCCGTTCATTGAACGAACATTCCAGGTACATATCCGAACGTCGTTGTCCTTATTTCGTTTAGCGTGGTTGTCAACAGTAGATCCGTCCTTTTCCGAGGCTTTTGGTTGTTTCGGAACTCTTTTTTTTTTTACGTGGTTAGGTAGTTAACCTCACGCACAATCCCCAACCTGGAGGGCCAGATCCTTGTATACCCCTAGGACAAGGGGCCGGGTACACCGGTGTCAGTAACCCACTACGGGGGTGTGAGCGCTGCCGTTGGCCCACTAGGGGCTCATCCGCCACCAACTCTTTTCCAAGACCCTGACTAGTACTTGGAAATCCTTATCGACCTGAGCTCCGAATATGTCGGAGTAGCTCAGATAAGGTTTTGTTTCCGTTCTGGAAATTTTAGCGCCACCGTTGGTTCCATTGATGGAATTCATCCGCTGACGTGAATTATAGTGCTGCTGTTTTCCCTTGCTCAGCACTCGCGCTTATAAGTTTAGCAAGTCGTGCCCGGATGGGCAGCGACCAGTACCCGATGGTTACCACTTGGAGGTAAAATAAGCACAATTGATGTGTAGTAACAGTTACAACACTGGGCTTAGCCAAATTAAAGCCAATCAGTGCCTACCCTATTTCTACAACATCCAACCATCAGCACTTCCAGCAGCTTCCAGCAGCTACTTAATGGGCATCAGGTGGTGAGAGTGATAGGGCAAGAAGAGAACCCGCATCCAGTCAACGAAGAATCCATCCCCCCTCCCTGTTTTGAAGAGGTCGGCTCAGCTATCAAAAAGCTGAAGAGCAACAAGGCCGCCGGCTCTGATGGTCTACCAAAAGAGCTTTTCAAAGCTTTGGTAGGGTGCATGCACCAAGTCATCAATCAAGTATGGGTGGATGAAGCCAAGCCCAATGACTGGACTATCAGCTCTGCATGTCCCATTTTCAAGAAAGACGATCCTATGTCTTGTAAGAACTACCGAGGCATATCCGTGCATAATGTCGCATATAATATCCTATCTGTGTGTGTGTGTACTGTGTGAACGTCTGAAACCTTTCTGCAGCACACTAATCGGCACGTACCAGTGTGGCTTCCGGCCCGGCATTGGAGAGAGGAGCTGTTGAACTTCAAAAATGTGGTCTACGCTGCTATAATGGTATACACTCAAACTGGCATCATAGGAAACCAACAAAAAACAATAGGCCAATCAAAGAGGACATACTTAACTTACTTGTTGCCAGAGTAAAGCCAATCCTTTTTGCACTGGCTAGGAGATTCACTCTGCCGTGCCGACAAATTTAAGGTTTGTAAGAGCATCCACCATAATCCATAATATCTCGCATTTTGGAAAAGAATCTTTTTGAACGATGAATCGAAGTTTAAAATGTACTGATCCGGTCGCAAAATATATCAGAGATCGGAGGGAAGGGTAATTCATGAGAAACTCGATGATAAATACATCATCAAAATAATTGAATCCAGTGGTAAAAATGTCATGATTCGGGGAAACGTTTCGTGGTTTGGTGCTGATCGTGTGTCTTAATTATACTTTTAGCTCTGTGCTCACGAAAAAGATACCACACCGAAAAAAAAAAATGTAAAAAACAACCGTAAAATTGATATTTTTCATTGACAGAATTCAGCCGATGTTGAAAATATCAATTCTGATATTACTGCAATATCAATTTCGTTGGTATCGAATGTAATTTCAACATTCAATTCATGTGGAATTGATATTATTTTTTCATAATATTTTGATATTAAAAACGTGAAATTGATACGGTATACATTTACTTTTGATATTGAAAACATCAACTCTTGATATTGAAATTGTGAAATGGATTTTAAAAACATGTAGAATTAATATTACTTTTATTTATTTCTGATAAGAATAATGTAAGTTTTGATAGTAGTAGTAGTAGTAGTACTTACGTTGATTCATTGATCATTAAGGTTTTGTTTTTATGAAATTTCTGAAATAGTTTTAGACTAATTTTTATTTTTCCATCAATTTTTGTAATAAAACAGGACATAATTATAATTTTGATTAAAATATTTTATTTTTAATTAAACATGTTCCATCAGGAATATAATATACATGAATTGGAGGACTTGTAAATTCAGCAACATCTTTTATTTCAAATGAGGTACTTTTGGAACCTGCAGAGTATGACTGATAGTGATAAACAAATTTAATTATTTCAAATCTTACGCAAATTACATAGGGTTGATTAATATCACTTATCAATTTTTCCTTAATTTCAAAAAGTTCAACTAAATCATTACTTGTTTTTGTTAAAAAATATGCTGTTTAGTAAATCGACCCCTTAAAATTAACCGATTTTGTTGCGAAATTATTTGTGAAATTAAATTTTAAAGCTGAAATATTTTCGACTAAGTTAACATAGTTTTATTTGGTAGACCATCATTTACCGTTCTGATGTCCACAATGCTGCTGTTAATTGCATCTTTTACGGTTGTTTTTTGGACTACTGGATTACCATTTTTTTTCGCCACAAACCTCGATGTCGGCTTAAAGACTGCATTTAACAAGACTGCGTCAATGCAATCCCTGGAGTCTGAAAAAAAAGGTTTTTAATAAAAATTTAAATTATGTATCTTTGTGATAACATTATGATCTTACTTTTATTAACCGAAAGATGCATTTGAAAAAGTTAAGAAATAGTGTCCGGTAAAAGAGATTGAGGTTATGCCATGGTCATCCGACCTCAATCTCACAAGAAATCTGTTGGCAAGAAAAGAGATTTCAGTCGACAAATCGTCCAATAATCATGAACTTTGGTAAATGAATCAAGAAGCTACGAGTAAAATTCCCCCAAAATGCTGCCATGATCTAGTTGGGGTTCCATGTGACATCGGTGCAAGGCAGAGCTGGACAATAATAAGACTTCGATAAATTATGGATGTTAACTTAACTTGCATGATAGTTTTGTAATTAATTTCGGTGTTATTCACCCCTGTGATGAATTCCGACCGGTTCCGACCACAGGGGCGATTGACTTAGTTTTCTGGCTTCCAACACACACTGCTATTATTTTGAACAACACATATTTGTATTAATATTATTATTTATTTTTTTCTTTATAAACTATTTATGTAATCTTTTGTATTGACTTTGAAATAATGAATTAAATATATGATCATGGTGTTTTTACCGTAAATATGTTTAAACAAATCTAAACTTTGCTTAGAATCCTCTTTAAAAAGAGTCTATGAAGCACTACTATTATTTTGAACACAGCTGTAAATGACCTTTACCCTTAAATGCAGATCGGTTTCTTTTATTATTTCACTGATGGTTGCTCATCCATAAGTTGATAATAATTTTTTTGTTCACACTTAAACTACACACTGTTCTTACACAAATTTTTATATAGTTTTACCATTAACAAAAAAAAAAAACTTGTTAAGAAACACACACGAACTGATAAGTGATAACTTCAGCGAGCACTACGATTATAACCACGAATCATTGAAACTTCACGATTTCTGGTTTGAAAATGTATTTTTTCCATATAACAACTGCGTTTTTACATTTTTCATATCATTTTATGTGTTGTAAATATCAATATGAATAACAGTATTTTCGGTTACGGCTCCTTTTAACATGATTCATGTAAATTTTATATGTTGTCAATATCAGAGACACATTAAATCATGTCAGCTTTTAATGAGAATTGAAAGGCAAAAGTAAATCCTATCAATTTCACATTTTCAACATCAAAACTATACCAGTAATGTAGAATTAGTATTAAATCTTGTAAAAATGAAAACAAAGAATACCATACAAAGTTTGATGTTGTTTATTGATATGACAATGTAAATCATCATTTTTAATATGAAAGTTATCAATCTGATATTTTTAAATTATAATAACATAATTTTGTCAATTTTTTACAATTTATGCAAGAAATTGAAGTTGATATGACAAAAATATCAATTTGAAATTTTTTTTTCAGTGCAGACCCTGTTTCGTTTACAGTTTTAGACCCGACCGTGAAGACTGCAGTGTCTGTATGCCGAGTACTGTATTATTCGTCCGCTCTTGCCGTACAAGGATTTGTTGGCTTCGCCATAGTCGGGTCAAAATAGAAAAGAAACAAAAGACAACAACAACATCAAAGGAAACAACTTTCTGTTCTCTTATTACGATTGAAAAAAAACCAAAATAAAGTAACGGCTCTTATTGAGAAACGAACCTGAGACCCACAAGATGAAAAGCCGACGCGGGATGCACTGAGCCACAGCCGTATTACAAATTCAGCATCAAATTTCTCATATGTTTCTCTGGTAACCGTTTTGAAACGCACAAATTTGCATACAAACATCAAGTGGTTAGACATATTAATGTCAATAAACGGGCGTATGGATCAGTATGTACTATACAAGGAAATACTGGAAAACACAATAGATCCATTATGCTGTTGACCACTTTGCAGTATCGTTTATATTTTAGCAGAACAATGATCCTTAACACACTTCACGGCTAGTGAAGTGTTGTTTTGAAGAACAGCAGATGAGTGTTTTGGAGTTGCCAGCGCAAAGTTCCGACCAAAATCCTATTGAGAACGTGTAGGCTGATGTGAATAGAGGTGTACGGCCAAAAAAGTCCACAAACTCTGAGGAAATCTTAAAAAATAAGGAGAACGTATGGAAGAGTATCCTTCTATAAAGATGCCAGACTTGGTAGCTAGTTTGACGATTCGCTGTTCAGGTGTTTTGTTGAATAAAGGCTACCCCACAATTACAAATTTGATGTTATTATATTTTATATTTTATTTTATTTCATGCGTTTACTTATGAGTTTTAAAATAAAGAAACATTTTTGTTTCTAATTATAATTTCACATGAAAACATAATTCTTCATTTGTTTATATTTGATAGAATAGAATTACGGTATAATATGTCCTTGTTTTATTCACAAAAAATAACATTTAAATAATGCGAGTAGTACCTATACATAAATTGTGTGAAAATACAAATTTCTTTTAGTTAATAAGTGCATTGTTATCACATTTTGGCAAAAAAGGTATTTGTTTCTCATTAGTTTTCCACCACTGTATATATAAACTGGTTCTGTCAGAAATCACAGTTCTCAAGCCCATAATGATGGTCCATAAATCCACTCGTATTAGTTTTGAACTCGTGGTAAACTGATATATACCGAGTATTTATCTAATATTCAATATAATGGTCATGATACCGCGTCACACCTTATAATTTATTCAAAAAAATTATTCAAAACCGAATCCAAAATAAACGTGAGAAAATTGAGAGAATTTAATAAACAGCTGATTGAACTGACAGTTTGATAAAATAAAAATTAATTAAAAATTACACTATTGAATTGCCTGACATTAGATGACAGATAAGAGAATGATGAGAGTGCGAGAGAGTAAAATGTTTCAATGCGAATTGAAAGTGTTTATATGATATTCCAATTCGGTTTCAAATTTTCAATGCAGTTTATAAACAGGAATGAACGAATGCGGATTGAGTATTTCAATTCGGTTCGAAGTGGTGTTTATATGAGCGGATTGAACCAATGCGCATTGAGTTGTCATATAAACGGGGTATATATAAATGTTTTTTTTCACTAATGAAGTTTTTTCTTCACTTTCAGAATTATCAATTAAGCAGACAAAAATCCGCCTCGAAGGACCAACGTCTTTCCCAACATGAAATAGGGTTTAAATTGTACGTTGATTTGCACTTGCAAATATACTCTAAAAAAGTAAAAACTGGGCTTTGAAATTGACTTAAACATGTTACAATATGCATTGTATATACATACATTTATTTCGGTAATATAAGATTTGACATTCAAAAGAAAAGAGATAGACAATTGACGTTATTTAAGTTACGTTTTAGGCATTGTTATGTTTACTTTAGATGTGTTTGCTTTGTATGTTAAGTTTATGTTTAGTTTAAGTATAAATTCAGTTGTTGTTTTAGTCAACAACAACTGTTGAAAGAGAACTTCGAAAATTCGTATGTGATAGGAGAGAATAGTATGACCAACAATGCCATAAAAATTTTTATTTAAAAATTAACTGTCTTTTAACCATAGCAAAAGTCAAATGTGCCCCACCGTCGAAAGTGACCCACCCTACCCTACATAGGTACCATATTACCTTAGAAATAATAATAATTTTAGATTACCTTACCTTAGGACTAGTACCACTCAAAAACCTCTTATTTAGAAAGGATTTACATTTTTTAACGAAATCGATGACGATTCTTAGATTAAACCAAATATTTACTGCTTTTTATTTTGTTTCCAAAAAAAAAAAATTATATTATATTGAGTTATTAAATAACTAGTTGATCCGCTCGGCTTCGCTCGTGTACGTAAACAGTCTGGAAATCTGGTTTAAGATAGAAATGATAGTAATCTATATTATTTCATTTAAATTTAATGTTGTTTATATGAAAATTACAGGGAAAACTAAATTTTTGTAAATATCTGCACCCCAGCGCCACCTATCGGGTCTAAATGATGCAAAAGACTTTCTTTTTATTTAGATATTATATGGTGTGAATTTGAGCCAAATTTTCGAAAAAAAACGACCCCAGCGCCACCTAGGGTGACCTAACACAAACTAAAACATTCCGGAGCACCACAGGAACATATGGTGTGAATATAAGGTGGGTAACTTCACGCACCAGCGCAGCGTTTGCATATACAGTAAAACTTGTTAATAGTGGAATGCTTCGGTGCACTATTTTTTTCTACTATTCGCAATTTTTTCCACAATCTTCAGCCTAATTTGTTTTATTATTTCTCCATAAATTTTTATATCGGCGTTCAGAATGTGTACCGTAAAATGGGGTGACAAGCAATATTTTAATTTTTTTTTTTCGGGTTGACTGTATTTTCTTAAGTTTTTATCGCACTCTCAATGTGAGTATACCAAAACATGAGTCAAGGATCCTATTTTCATTGGCAGTCACCCCGATGCTGTACAACAAGCCGTTCTATTTAATTTTGGGCAAAATATGCCTTGTTGCGAGTCACCCGGCCGTTGGGGTGAATAACGACGCGAAGGGGGTGACAAGCAACTACACTGGAGTGAAAAAAACCACAAACTTATAAAAATTCAAGTTTAAAAGTTTTAAGATCCACTTTAAGCTGCAATCTGAAAAAAATTCAACAAGTAATACAAATAATGCAAAGCAAATATATTTTCGTTCATAAAAGTGCAACTTTAATAGTTTTGAATAGTTATAAAAAAAAAAAAAAAAAAAATCAAATTAAATAAATTATGATTGCGTTCTTCACCCTAGTGTAGTTGCTAGTCATCCCTTTCCCGTCGCTAGTCACCCCCTTCTCGTCGCTTGTCACCCCGTTTTTGTCAAAAAATGTATGGTTTCAAACTTTAGATTGAATAATATGTTTTCTTCAGTGAATTACTTACTTTTTTTTAAATAATCTGCTTAATAACCAAATGGGCTCTGCCGCCAATACAAAATAAAGAATAAATCTTCACTGTTTCATACCGAAATTTAAAGAGTTTTCAGAACAACAAAAATCACTTCAAAATATATTCAACATTCAAAGCCAATTTGGCGCGAAAGTAGGTCTGATACTTGGTTTTGGAGTTGCCGATATGCAAAAAGAATATAATCTTTTTTTGATTTAACCAACAAATTTGTGCCAGTGTGGAATAATGTAGGTAGAGCATAGAGTACTGTTTGTCTTTTTACTGGGAATTGTTGCTAGTCACCCCATTTTACGATACTTGCTGAATGTAACAGCTAGCAGAATGAGGCACTCACGAAAAGAAACAATTGAAATGTCAAAATTCTCGGAAAAGAAAATGAAGTCACCAAAATGTTAATGATTTTTGGCAAATTCACATCTTGATTCTGCTATTGAAGAGTGAATTTGCATGGGAAAAAAACAAAATTCATTGAACAATTTTCCAGTATTCACATTTCGCAGGTTTCGACTATATAAGAGTGAATTTGTATGAAGAAAATCAAAATTGACATCCAAAAATGTCGACTATCCAGGTTTCGCAAGATTCTTTTATTCGCAAGTTCCACTATTCACAAGTTTTACTGTATTAAGATTTTTATTATTTACGGGACGGGACGGCCATGTTACTCACGCCGGGCGTAAATCAGATTCAAGTGAATTTTAAACCCGATCATTTAACCCGCAGTTTTTAAGCCCGAAAATTTAAATTTAAATTTAAAAAAAATGTAAGTAAGACTCATACACAGTATGCCAAATTATATCTCGGACTGTCTCTAGAAAACATTAATTAGAGCACAATTTCCGTTTATTTGCTTAAATTGTCGGAATGTCGTCGACTCGGTGCATTATCGTGCAACAGAGACCAACGTTCTGGATCGCGATATTCGGGTCGGATACCAGTGTCCCCACTTCATTTTTTCCAAATTGTATTGAACAGCTCCAAAAATCATAGTGTTTCACAGTAAATCATAGTGTTTCACAGTAAATCATAGTGTTTCACAGTAAATCGAACTACACTACCCCCCTTTCACTAACACACACCCCAACCCTTTCTTCTCAGCACAACTTTAGAGGGGAGCACAACTGGCCCGATCCGTGGCCTACGTGAAGAGGAGTGATCCTCACCCTCACAAACCAACCAACCAAATCGAGGTGATAATGCGAACATATTAATTGGAACATAATATTGGAAAAGCATGGTAATAAGAAGTACTTACATGCATATGTACCTACATATGTTTATAATTATGAAAGCACTATTAAAAACGTAATTCATCCGAATTAATTGAAAGTATCGCTTCATGGTGATCTTGGATTAAATATAGGAAATTATGTTATGTGCTGCAAACGTTACCAACCAGTTACCACCAGACGACGCAATACGCAAATAACAAAAACCGTTATTAGTACATTGTTGCGCTTGCGGCGCGGGTTCGACTTTTGACATTTCTACAAAATATTCCACTGAACTGTAAAGAGAAATGCAGCTGAACGTTATTGTGAAATGGGTGCATTCAGATCATTCAGTCCAAAATATTGAATCGTTAAAACACTTTAACAAGAATAATTGCATTTTCTTCAGAGCTATCATATTTTTTCTCAAATTGTAGTGTTTACGAATTTTTCGTAGTGGCGTAGTGAAAAAGTTGAAAAATAGAAAAAGTGTAGTGAAACACTTCAATTGTAGTGAAAGTGGGGACGCTGTCGGATACATACGATGGATTCTGACAATCAAACGCTTCAAAACGTCAAGATAATATGCGGCAGTAATTGTTTGATCAGTTGGAACGAATTCTTTGTGGATAATCCGTTTGCTTTCAAAGAATCTGAAGAGCATTGATTTTTGAAGGAATTTTCCGTGTTTCCTCCAGCGTCTCTTTAACGCCCAAAAAACATGTATGCCACTCGAAAACAACTGTTCTACTCAAACAATTTTTTTTATATTTTTTTTTATTATCTACACACGCTAAAGGGGATATGACAACCCTTTTAATGTTTACACACAGCGCGAGCACATGAAGGACGAGAACGAGAGACAGACAGATCGACGTAGTGGTAGGAAATTCAGATGATAGGTTTCAATTTCAACTAACTTTATGGGTGGTGTCCAGGATAACTGGAGAGTTGTGTATTATTTTTGTACTTGCTTATGATTCACAGGAGTTTTTTTCCAGATGCCTCTTATTATAGTTTGGGCGATCAATTTCTTCAGCCATATCCAACATCCTACTGACATTGTTATGCCTTCGTAGTAGGTTTCGATATTAACTTCTGAAACTGATCAACTTATTTTTATTTCGTGAGAAATAAATGCTTCGAAGACATCTGGATTCGAACCGTGAACCTTCCGCATGACAAGCGACGGCGACCCACACATCACGGTACACTTTCTCCGGTCAATAAGTCTTCTTCCGAACATCAGCAAGGTATTCGAAAAAGTGATCAATAGAGCCCGGAGTGAGTGGGTTGACGACAAATATATAATTCCAGATAACCAATTCGGTTTTAAGGCGGGGCATGATACCATACATGCCGCGTCTAAGCTCGTATCCGATATCCAATGGAACAAAAGCAAGAAACAATGCACGGGTGCCTGCCTAGTTGACTTGGAAAAAGCCTTCGACACCGTTTGGCTAGAGGGACTTTTTTACAAGTTGAGCAGGTTGAGCATAAGTAAACCACTGCTGTACATACTCACCAGTAGGCGGTTCATTGTGAAAAATGGCAATGTGACCTCTGCTGGTATGTTTGAAGTTGAAAATGGTCTACAACAAGGTGCGGTTAATTCACCGATCCTTTTCAATATTTACATAAGTGATCTCGTAGGGTCTCTTCACCATGCTATTGCGTACGCAGATGACTTGGTCGCGTACAGATCAGGACCAAAGATCGAGGTCATTGCAATTCTCTTGCGGCGTGACTTCGATAAGATTCAGCGATATTGCGATGAATGGAAGTTGTAGATCAACTTCCAGAAGTCGGAAACCATCTTGTTTCGGACGTCGTTGTCTGGGGCCTGATGGGACACCAGAAAGAATTGGCGAAAGTTCGCAATCGTTGGACGACACGGGCAGCCACTTGCATGTCGAAATGTAGTCAGATACCTCGGGCTCTGGCTAGACCAGTTTCTGTATTTTAACAAACATATAGATGCTGCTCTGGCCAGAGCCAGTGGCGCTTTTGCTCTTACAAGGAGACTGTTTTATAACAGTCAACTCGATGCGAGGGTAAAGGTTATCTGCTACACGGCCCTTATACGGCCAATGATTGCATATGGTTGTCCCGTGTGGTTCAACGTCGGACCAAGTTTGATGCAAAGGATTCGGGTGTTTGAGAGGGCCTGCCTTCGTTTATACAGAACTCCAGAGTCCGAGTACATAAAATTCTATTCCAATGATGTCCTATACAACAGGGCTAACTTAATAAGAGTGGATAATTTCCTGATCAAGATGACTCGAAGGCACATTGCAAAAGCAATGAGTTCGATGAATAGCCTGATCTTCGGGGCTTATTACCCCAATTTCACGTACCTCGAAAGAGTGCGCCTTAATGGCTTCGTTCCACCAGAAGCGTTCCTCTATTTTGACCAACAGGGTCTGGTCCAGGATAGATAAGCGGGGCCGCTAATCTTCCATGTTGCTCGCACGACTGTGGATAGGCGGCTGAACTACGACAGAGACGTTGCACAGAGCCAAACGGAGCGCCTCCGGTTTAGTAGGTCGGTTTCGGGGCGCCATGGGTACCATGTTGAGCAGCAGCATCAGAAATTCTCGTGGCTGCTGGAAAGAGATGGAATTCCCTCGTCGATTCCGTTCGATCCGGGGTAGACACCGCAAGGCATAGTTGGCCGCATGTATATTTATATATGTATATATTTATGCCATGGCCGGCTTACATAGGTTTAGGTAGTATAGGTATTGTTAAGTTTTATAAACAAAAAAATAAAAAATAAAAATTAAAAAAAAAAAATACAAAAAAATAAAAAAACAGCACAGCACTTTGCACAAAAAAAATATATAAAAACAAATAAAAAACCAAAAAAAAAATCATAAAATAACACAGCACAAAAAACAGCTAGAGTTAAGATAGGTTAAGTAGTTGTAAGTTTTATTTAAGGTAGTTTTAAGCAAAAAACCTGTCCTGTTTCTAAGTTTTTTTTTCAAACTTTTCTTAGATCTAAAATTATAACTTTAATTAAAATTCTATATTATAAGTTAGGTTACGTCGAAGGACATAGTATAAGTATTAAGTTTAGCTTAGAGTGCCCGTGTGGGGCCAGTAAGTTAGAGTAAGATAGTTAAGTAACTTAAGCTAGTTTTAATCACTTTTGTCAAGCATTTCAGATTTAATTGAATTAATGAATAAAAATGAATTAAAAATGAAAAAAACAAAAAAAATCAAGGTACACTTGTTGCATCAATCGGAATGTTTCTGATGCATTTTTACTAAGATTTGCGTGGAGTGACCGCTCTCTGTACCATGTTAAAATTTCAACATCTAATGAAAAGGTGTTCTGAAAAAATAATTTTTATATGTTAGTTGTTAATATGTACATATATATCATGAAATTGACAGATAGTAGAGAAAGATTCTACTACTAGCTACTACTATTACTACTACTTTGTTGCTGAGATATGGTTAGTGTTGGGGATATTATTTAACACACTGTGTATATGGCACGCTATAATTTAACTAAAGTTATTAAAGTAATGATTGCGATTGTGATTTTTAATATGTGGTAATGTTAAAAATTTTAGGATGCGCTAGAAAATAATTTATTCTAAAAATGGGCGGTATACGAAATAAGTTTGAGAACCTCTCTAAAACAGTTTAAACCTTTTTTAAACCGATTTAAGCCTATGTATTGTCAAATTTCACATAAAATTAAGGTCTAACGAGTATTATAACTTGGATAATACGTGTAATTTTCAGGTTAAACTCACTTTAACCCGGATGTAAGTTTTAACCCGGGTTAAAGTGAGTGATTAATTTGGCCGTTGTACTAAAAAGGGAATTGTTCTTCAACTATGTTAGGCGATATAAGTAGCTAAGCTATACAAAGCTATTAAATAAAAATTTCTCTTTTTCCGTTCCCAGAAAAGCCACGAGCGAAGCTACAACGGTACCTTCAATTTGAGTTTTGACCCGAGTATAAAACAGGAATAAGGGGTGTACACATTCAAGGGTACTTTATTCATTTTCGTCCAAACTTAATGAGGAGAAGAATCGTTTCTATTTTTGCATTTCAATATATGTGTACATAATACATATGTATAGTATTATCTTCATTGTATGTCCTTTATTTATAATTGAAACACAATTCATCGTTTTATTTATTTATTTAACTTTAGTAATATCATGCTTATGCTACGTACTTTAATCGCCAACAAACTACTACTTAGCTTTTCTAGGTCTTCATCCACTCACTCTCAATAACTCCCTAGCAAGTTCACTCTCCAACTTAATCTTAATCAGTGATTGCTTGGAATGATTGCATTCAATTGAATGGTAGAAAAAAAGAATGCAATCTTTTGAATGCTTAATGAATGGTGATTGCTTTTACGTAGAAGAGTAGTATGTTCATTAATCGGCAGGTCGCCACATCCCTCCCATGTTTTTCAGCTTCAAAGTAAGCTTCCGATTAGGGGTTTCCAGCTCTTTTTGCGCTTCTACTGGATCCGAGTTAGAACTGGACTGCTTGTCATTATCTGGTGAATTAATCAAGGTTTTACCTGAAAGATGAAGAACAATTACATTATGATTTTATTGGAAATAAAACCTGGTCCTAAAGGGGTGGATCCTAATCCCGGCGGGTCTGGTATTTACTTTAAGCGGCTAATGTTACGTCTGAGAACTTTGCCATTTCCACCCACCTTTCCGTCCAATAACCTAAATTCGGCAGAACTGAATGCAATTGATAGCTTATTTTATGGTATCATATTTTGAAGCAACACTTCGTCTGCAAGTCCTATCTCACAACATTTCGGTCTACGATCTTTATCAGCTCTCGGTTTTCTCTCCTCTTTGTTTCTTATATCTGAATCCATAGCTTTTGATTCTTAAATGCTTTCTGGGATATCTTGAATGTAAACAAGGATCAGCCTATTGAATAATAGCTCGGAAGGCGCATGGCGCTTAACCATGGGGAGTGACATTAAACGCCTTTAGAATTCCCTATCTGGAATCTTTTCAAAATAGATCAATTCATATTCTCAACCTCTCCATTCGTCTGCGGCCAGTAAGGTGATTATGTTATTATGGTTATGGGATAACCGAGTCCGAGTAATATCTTTAATATAGCAATAATTACATTTGATGTTATTCTCTTCACGAACTTAATTTCATGGTACCTTGAGTAGTAATCGATGATGATAAAAATAAAGCCATGATTCGGAAGAGGACCTAGGATTGCTAAGACCATCTGGAAAGCGCACCTGTGCATTGGATTGGATACAAGTAAACAATCGCGACAGCTTTTCACAAACTTTTCCACGTCTCTATGAATCAGAGGCCACCATACTTTGAAGTGCACTCTGCGAATCATCACGGTTTCTCATGAGTGACCCTGATGTGCGATTTTAAGAACCCATGACCTTAGGGCCGTGGGTATGGCAATATAAGTTCCTCGTGGCAGAATGTTTTCCAAGGTACAAAGTTCTAAACGAAATGGAAAAATCTGTTCCAGCTGTTGCAACTCCACATATTATTTTGAATACTACAAACCGCTTCTAGAAGTTCTGCATCTGCATTTGATTTATTACGACAATTTCAAGAGTGGATTAGGTACGTTTGCAGTATTCATTTTTGAATTACAACGCAGACGTTCTGTTCACCTGCTCTGTCGAAAGTATCAGATTGCTCCATTTTACATAGTCCGGAAAACGATTCCGCAATTCCGGCTTGGAAAATGACTTTAACTTTAACAAATTGCAATCCTAACCCATCTTTTAATTTGAGCTGGTGGCTTCAATGTTGGCTTGAAAATAGCCTCCAAATGCTTATGATCTGTTACCGTTTGAAATGAACTCCAGCCAGTTTTTCTACAGCCCATACCAATTCAAGACTTTCTTTTTCAGTTTGAGACTATCTACGTTCAACCTCGGCTTTTACTGGTGCTTTCATTATTATAATACCGAATTCAAATTTTAATCATATTCCCTTTCAGTTTGCCCAAATACAATGACATCGTCAAGGTAATTCAGCGCTTTTGGATGAAGTCAAAATGTTTTTGATTTTTCTCTGAAATACCTCTGGCGCTGAATTTACCCCATACTCCCCTGGGTGTAATAGCGGCAGTGTGTAGTTTTCTCTTTAATTTGCCCCATTACCGCGTCTCTCACCTATGCACAGGCGGATGTCTCTATTTCCCTTGAACACTATTACGACTGGGAATATCCAGAGACTCGGTCCAACTACAGGCTCTATGATGTATCCCGCTACTGTTTCATTTAATTTAGCATTGGCCTTGTCTTCGAGAGCAGTTAGTTAGTTAGTTAATAGACGAAATTTTGATACCCCTGATTTTTGTAAATGGCTGAAAGTTTTGTATTTGATTTTCAAGTCAAATATTTAAAACATTCAGATCAATCTAAGTATCCTTCCCTAACAGTGATTGTCTAATCTCCAAAATTACTTTTATTTTAGACCCCCGAAATTGGTTTTCTGACTTGGCTCGACTGCTCCATACCGTAGCCGTACCGTATTTTTTTTTTTTTTTTGCTGAGGAAATTATTCCAAGACCTAGAATTAATAACTATTGCCATTTTGCATCCTCTAAATAAAGCAGTTTATACTTCACTCCTATAATTTGCCCCCACCTCCGCATCGGTTATTTCAAAGCAGTCATGTTCTTGTAATTTGTACATTTCTTTCCCAGAATCAGTTTCAGTTTCGTTTTTCCTCTCTACGAAACGAATCTGATCTAACAAAATCCCTGGGTTGCGCTTTCCATACTAAGTCTTGCATTACCGAGCAATGTAGCCAATAAAACTGCATTTGTTGCAGTTCACATCATAGGCGGGGATATTCGGACTACTCCCTAGATGTCCCCGCTTGCTACATCTACCACATGTAATGTCTATGATCTTACTGTCGCCCCTAAATGTCATTGTATTGATGTTTACATCTGTTGTTGGTACCATCATTTCTTCAGATTGGTTGTCGATTTTTTAATATACATGACAGATATCAATCATCGTCTTTCAGGTCATGCTCTTTTTCCAATATCCGTTTCTTGAGCTCTTTAAGGGCCCAAACATTTATCACTTATTATTTGATATTCACTATCTCTGCCCTCGTTTCCTCAAAGTGAAATTTCGCCGCCTGGTTGTGCAGTCAAAGTAGACATTTATTTAAATCTTCCCTTTCCTAAGGTTTAATGCACGAAACGTGTGCCTTTCGAAAATCTGCCAATAATTAGAATATTAAAAATATATCTCGATGTATCCTCTTCTCTCTACTAACGGTATATGGTATAGTTTATTTTCTTTCTTCAAAGGATCATTGATTTCTTCCGCCTGCAGATATAGGTTTGAGGCTCAAGGCCATTTTTCCCATTCTGACCGGATCAAAGTCGCTACGCTTTGCACAGAAATGGTGTTACCGCTGTTCCACTCATTTCCCTAATATTTTGCGTAATTTAAACTATGTCAAAGTTTGCACAATTAAATGCGTCTCGTGGAGTGTTATTGTATTTTCTGCAATTTAATGCTCAACAATTTAATGTTCATATCTTTACCCAACTACAATAGAATGTAATGCATCTTCTTCTTTCTTTTCTTTCGCAATTTAATGCTCAACAATTTAATGTTTTCTCCACCTACAGCAATTCAATGCAAATCGATAAATATTCCCAATCGACTGTATGTAACATATTTGCTTACCCAATTACAATTAAATGTAATTCACCATCTCCCAATCGAAAGCTTTCATTGGGTCTCCAATTTAATGGAATCTGTAATTGTTATCAAGCCTCGATTTTATTAATAGGTACTACAAAAAAAACAAAGAACTGAAACATCTGCAGAAAAATATTTCCGCGCTTATTCTGTTTTACGCGTTTCGAGATTTGATAACATTCTTTTTTCTTTTCCACAAAAATAGCTAATAATAATAATAATAACACATATGAAAATACTTTTTTTTTTGTTTACCTCGTCGCCAATGTGATAACCGGTGGATTAGTTGTAAATAAAACACTGATATCATTTAGGTACCGGTGATACAACAAAATAACAATTAACTTTATTTACTGTAATTATTATAAGCAATCAAAACTATTCTAAATACAACAATCGGATTCCTAAGATGAATACACCTGCGCGGCTGGCCAACGACTGCCCCCAGCAGGTCCAGTGTGTGTCTGCTGATATTAGGAGAGCTTTTACGTAGAAGAGTAGTATGTTCATGAAAAAAGCATCTATAGGAATTTTATTTGCTCAAAATGTTTTTTTTTTTTTTCATTTAATTTCTAAATCACGTAAGTTGTGAAGATAAATTGTTTTCTATTTATTTTGAAAGCACATTTAAGATTTAATTTAATGACCCGACCAGCACCTCTAGACAAAACTATTCATAAGATTAAAGTGATTTTAAGAGAACTGATGACGATGGAACTCATGAATATTTGTTGCACATTTTCAAAATTGAATTAATCACTCAAGTGACAAGGCGAACCCACCTCATCATACGAAATGAGAAGTCCCTGATTCCCAAGTCAAGTTGTTGATTTTAGAAATTTAATTAAATCTACCAAATAGCTTCATCAAATATCTGCACCTAGGAGTACAAACATACATACGTATGTATAGTATATATGTGCATTTCTTCAGAATTTTCAGTGCAATATTCCCATTCAAAATGCGCATCCTTCTATCTTATGTGGCTGTTTGTGTGCTGTGTATATCCAGCCCCACGATATTTCAAAACTCTTATCATTATCCGGTAATTATTTCCCTTGTCTTCAATTAAACTTTTAATTAAGTGTGAAATTTTAAGTTTTTAACACATGCTTGCAATTAATGAAACACAACCTACGACTACCATTTTATTTGATTTTTCGTTAAACAAAAAAACTTTCACTTCTAGTTGCTGTGGTTCGTGTGAAACATAGTCATAGTCAAGTTGAGGGATTTTCAAACTATGCAAACCTATCCAAGCATCTATTATGTATTCGTACATATGTACCTTACCTACATAAATACATATGCCAACTTGGTTGCTGTATAATGATGTAGGATGTAGGATATGCATGCACTCATTTATGGTTAATTAGTATTCATTAGGCAAAAAGAAAGCGTTGGACCGTAAATTACCTTTTATGGTTCACGGCGTTGTTATTTTCCTGAGCAGGAAAAAAGAAATATGAGTATTGTATTTAATACTGTGCTGAGTTGTGCCTCTATGACTGAGGTCACTAAAATGTTATCCATTATCCAATGCCTTGTCATCTGATTCAGGCGTCGACATTCGTCCCGTCAAATATAAACCAAGACGTACGCAAATTGGTGCTGTTTGGATTTCAGTGGACTATGTTGCTATTGCCATTTTTCATCCGCCCCACGGCATAGTACACAGCAAAGAATAGCCGTGAGTTAACTAAACCATCCTAGCTCAGAAATTTGTCAGCAGAGGCACCCCTGAAGGTGGTGTCCTATTCCCTCTTTTTTGGAATCTTGTAGTAAATTAACTTTTTCTGCTCCTCAAAGATGTGGGATGCAAAGTAATCGCATACGCTGCTGATGTTGATTTAGCTTTCTGATGCGGTAAGCATATTCACACTGATTGATTGAAGAGCTCATGCAAAGTGCACGTAACAAGTTCCCTCTCATCGAAAATATACATAAACTAACACTTCGACAAAAACTTCCAGATCACTATTCCAGATAGATCCTTTTGGGATGATATAAAACCCAAGACACTTTTACACCAATGGTTCTAGACTAACAACGGTGTAGGAGGAGCTGTGCGTTCTTAAGTAGGGTAAGCCTTAAACTCTCCTTCCGCCTTTCTGATCACCGCCGTGTGAATTAAACGGAAATTATGGCTATCACGGAAGCGCTGTCCAGAATTAAGGGGAATGTAACGATATTAGCATCTTATCGGATAGACCGGCGGTTTTGAAATCCCTAGAGTCAGTCTCATTTGCTTCGAAAACCGCATCCAACTGTCGTTCAATATCAACATTTATTGGATGCCGGAATATGGAGGCATCCCAGTGAGTTGTAGGGCTGATGAACTCCCTAAACTAGAACAATACATATGTATACGGACAAAAAAAATCTGGGTATACCCCTTGCTACGAACGAGCTGTCACTTCACCTTGACACAGTCAATAAAGATAATGTTAGATGGAAACGTGGATCCACTTGCGTTGCCATCAGGCGGATCTAGCTTAGGCTGGATAATTGTTGTCGGGAAACTAAATGAGGGTGCTTACAATTTTCAATACTTGCGGAGTCCTGGAGGCAAGAACCTCCAGGGCCTCGAAGAATCAACTAGCTGATGCCTTAGTCTACATCTGACTTTCTATTACTTACTCTTACCTTGACCCCCACCTCGCAAAGTGCTTCAGTTACTTCCATTCTAAAATCAGCGGCACTCAAACATCATGACCGGTGTTTATTGACTCGACGATAAAGTATCCAAGATTTTGTCATCACCATGTCTAGTAGATGGTAAGACCATTACATGCACCAAAACCTATTTCTCAGTAATATTTTGTGTCTACGAATGACACTGTCCATTAAGTCCACCCCGCTCAGATGACGGTTGTACTCGGCTACCACAAACGGACGTTCTACTGGTATAAGAACAGTGGAAGTTGGGTTCTTACTTTTTCCCCTTTCTTTGTGGTGGCATTCCCATTGGATTCCCCACAAGAAATTTTCAAAAAGCAATAGGTCCGTTCGCATTCTTTTTGCACCAAATATTAAAAAAATTATGTAATTTGAACGATTTGACAGATTTCATAATCTACCCAAAGAAATTCATTGTGTTTGCAGCGTTCTGTTTCACAAAAACCACAAAATATTTTCCTACACAAACGGGTTTTCGTAGTTTCTCATAGTTTTTGAGAGCGTTTAAACATAGTAAAAAACAGACTAGTACAAATTTAATCAGAGCAGTGCAAAGTCTCTTTATTGAAAAATAAATAAGAATACCCGATTATTATGAAAACGAACGAGAGAATTGTAGTGATGGTTAATTATGTACATTGGTATATTAAGTTATCAAAAATAAGAAATGTTCCTTAGTGCGTTTAAAATTAACCCATTAATGACGAGAGTCCAAAATGTTCCATACAAGCCTGAAATTTCAAGGCGTGGCTTGTATTGTGTGTAAAAACCTAGATCAGATTTTTTTAATTTTTTTTTTAATAAGGTTTGGTCACACTAGGCCGTTACATATAAGTATGTAACGACAGTCCTGATACCACAAACATCGTATAAATAATAACACTGTATATATGCAAGCAAATCACTTATTTTATGTCAGTATTACTTTACTTTAGGTGGCGCTACAGCTCGGGGTGAACCTGGGCCTGCTTCTCGCAACCATTTCTGTGTGCGTGTTCTAATTTTGCACAAATGGAAGGGACCTACAGTTTTTTGCGGACTCCGAACGGCGAGTTGAGAAGCTCATCATGACAAATGATACTCTTTGAATGCTTGTCAGACATTCGAAAGAGGTGGCACCGTGAAAAAAAAATTTAGGTGTTGGGCCCGGGATAGAGTTGAACCCGGGCAGCATTGCGTAGTAGTCCAACGCACTTACCACTACACTACGGTGCATTTTATTTCAGTACTAGTTGAACCCGTGCTCGCCTTGCTTCGCATTCTATTCTAAGGGGTTTCTCATTCATACTAATATGCAATTTCAGTGGGAGCGAGGAAACATCAAAGTATTTGTCTAAGTCCACAAAAGTGTTTACTAAATTTTGTTGATTAACTGCGTCAATATCAAAAATGTTTC
This sequence comes from Brachyopa scutellaris, assembly GCA_949775065.1. Classification (NCBI taxonomy): domain Eukaryota; kingdom Metazoa; phylum Arthropoda; class Insecta; order Diptera; family Syrphidae; genus Brachyopa; species Brachyopa scutellaris. Next base: position 104,092,191 of record OX459112.1, read on the forward strand.
AATATGTAACTTACAGGCCCTAAATGCAGATTTCATAGTTCTCAAAAACCGCACCGCACCGTAGCCCGTCAACACTTCCGCCTCTACCAGATGTCGTTGCATAATTGTAACTCTAGGTCGGTTGCCGTTACATAATTTAGGCGGCCTCAAGTTTCTTAGAAGAATAGTAGGTACACCCACTTTTAGTTTTAATTGGGTGTACCTACTATTCAGATAGCAGATAGCTGGTTGTTACTTCTTGGTCTATATACATTCTGCACATTGACCATCCACAAGTGAAAATATCTCGCTATCAATTGCTGGAGCTTGATCATTCCGAGGCAACAAAATAGCTCGCTCACAAAGCTAAGAATTCTCACGGTTTGTTAGTTGTGATATGTAACCGTAAAAGGATAAATTTACTTTTCAATTTTCTTCTGCAAGCATTCTTCCACCAATTTTAAGTAACAAATGGGAAAATTTTGTGCGTTTGGATTGCCGCCTGTTCGTGTCCGCATATTGACGGTCAAGTACATTTGAGTAACATCGGACCCCAGAAACTTGACTTTTTCACTTCATCAGCTTTTGTGCCTTATGGTACTACTGATAACGTGTGCCTAAAGTTTATCCTGTTAGGTTCTGTTAACATTTTCCACTGCCTTACGGTACATTCGTCCCACACAATTAGACAACAGTCACAGAAAACTCGAACATTATCACTATTCCGGGGACGACGCGACGCGACATCCAAGGGCAATATTACCTTGGCTTCGTATCAATGAACAACCAATACTTCCCAGATGATTTATTTATGTGATGATGTTATGTATACGTGTGTACATATATGAACCAAAATTAGATCTTAAAGCAACAGGAGTTCATTTTGGGTAGAATATTTATTTTTGATCTTTTTTTTTAATTTGTTAATAACATTTATAAACTAAAAATGCAATTGACTGCTCTGGAAAATTCTTCTTTTGACACCTCATTTGTTAAGATTGCTTGAGTGTGAGAGCCGCAAATGGTTGTAGAGCACATTGAAGTGCGAGCCATACCCAGTAGGAAATTACTGCTTACCGAATCGATTCTGTAAGTGCTGATTGGTAGCTACCAGCGCTTACTTTCCTTATTACAGAATCGATTACATTTACTTGGGGATGTCCTAGGTTGGTAAGCACTTACCAACTGGCTTACCGGTAATTACTTATTTCCGCGGTGAATGGTAAATGCTGAAAACATTGATTACTACGTCCTAGGGTGGTAAGCACTTACCAACTGGCTTACCGGTAATCACTTATTTCCGCGGTGAATGGTAATTGCTGAAAACATTGGTTACTACGTCCTAGGGTGGTAAGCACTTACCGGTAATCACTTATTTCCGCGGTGAAATGGTAATTGCTGAAAACATTGATTACTGTATCCTGGCGTGTAAGCAAAGAAATAAAAGAAAATAAAGAAAATAAATAAATACAAATAACTTATGCAAAAATAACTTAATTGATTAATAGTGTGTACAATGTACACTGTACATAAAAACTTAAAATTAGTGTAAGGTATTCCGTAAAACAAAGAAATAAAAAAAGCTAAAAAAACTAATGCAAAAATAACTTTTTAATTTAAATCAGCCGTTACATCTTGCTGGCTATCCTTCTTCTTTTGGATGCAGGCATTTTTGTGGCATCTATTTTTAACAGCTCGAAATGCCATTCTGAGCTCTTTTGCATATTCTTTTTCAGTATATCCATCTTTAGAAAGAACTTCTGTGAAAAAATTGCAAAAAAGAACAATTAGAACAGTAATTACCCCATATTTGTTTGCGGTGTATTACTAAAAAGGGCTGCACTTATGTGTTTAAACTCTTTAAATGCTTGTTTACCCTGAAGGCCATCATAATTAAAACAAAGAATAATTTCTTTTGAGAATAATTGGTGTAATCTTTTATTAAGAGTATCAGATGTAATAATCTTTTTCATTGCACCCACCTAATAGAAAAAAGAAATAATTGAAAATCATTAAATTTTTAGTCATTTCACTTATTTGTGGTTTTTAAACTTACAATTTCTTCTTCATTGTATTTAGCAACTTCCTCCAATTCTAGTAAAGTTTCCTTTGATGTGATAGGAAATTTACAAATTTGTGCGTTTTCTACATTTTCTTTTTTAACGCTTCTTTTATTAAAACATTGTTTTCGGCAAGGATGTTAATTAGCTCTCTTTGCTGGTTTAGTAATTCTTCATTTTGTGTTTCTACTTTCGATATTCTCCCCTTTATATCCTTTATTTCTTCTAAAATTAGATTTATTGAAGACGACTCTGAGAAATAGATATTTCTGTGAATAGTTCGCATTTAAAAAATTCGAATTTTTACCTGGTACAGTGTTCTCTCTACCCAGTGAGGCATAGCATCTCTTCAATACTCCTTTTTCGGACATTTTGCTCTATATATTTATAAAAATATTTATTTTTATATATATATATATATGTAGGCGCTATTATACCAACATATATTACACACATTTATTACTACCTATTTACTTTTACTATTACCAATTATCTATTTTAAACAACATATTACACATACTGTAAATAAGTGTAAACACAGCTTAACATTAATATGAATTCGCTCTTTAACTAAATTAAATTCTCTCACTTTAATTTCATATTCTATGTAGTATGTGGCATAACTTTATACACTTTACATTCAGCTGAGCCGTCAAGCCGTTAAGAACTAAGTAGTTTACCTAGCTGAAGTCAAAAACTCTTTTCTTTTTGCATTTCTTTTCATTAATATTTCATTATAATTATAACGTTTGAATAAAAAACCAAATTTTGAATTATAATCGGCGCGCATTCTGTTTTTATTCCTACACATTTGGGGGCTCAACAAAAACCTTAAACAAAAAAAAAAAAAATTATAAAAATAATAAAATTCTACATATTATAATGGAAAACCTAACGGTGGAACAATTAAAAGCTGAATTATCGCGATTGGGTCTGGATACCGGTGGGGTGAAAGCAGTTTTGATAGCGAGGTTGACGGAGGCGTGCAATCGACAAAATTCGCAGGTAGTAGTAGCAGACGAGGACACCAGTGACAGAACAACAGGCGGCGAGCAGAATAATTCTGACAGAGCAGCAGAACAAGGACGGATTGCTTCTACTAGTGGGGTTGGTAAAACCACGTGGCAAAGCCAAATTAAAAGTGCTGTAGAACAAGTTCGGATGGCTTCTACTAGTGGGTTTGGTAGAACCATAGGGCAAAGCCAAAATAAAAGTACAGTCAATCCAGAATATACAGAACCTTTGATTCGTTTTTCTCTTAAAGACATAGAAAGCTTGGTCTCTAAATTCAGTGGCGATGACGGTCTTTCGGTAAATTCGTGGTTTGCAGAATTCGATGAAATCACTTCGTTATTAAATTGGTCGGATCTTGAAAAACTATTATTTGCTCGAAAACAGCTCATCGGATCAGCAAAGTGTTTTATGAAAACGTGTTCATGTCGGTCGTATAACGAATTTAAACAAGCCTTGTGTACAGAATTCCAAAGAACCCTTTGTAAAGCAGACATTTACTCCCAGTTACAAAATCGAAAAATGAAGCGGGAAGAAAACTTTCGCGAATATGTCTATAAAATGAAAGAGATTTCTCAATTAGCCGATGTTGATGAGAATTCCCTAATTCATTATATCATAAACGGCGTCTCTGGAAGTGAACAACATAAATTGATTTTATACTTTACTTTAGTTGGCGCTACAGCTCGAGGTGAACCTGGGCCTGCTTCTCGCAACCATTTGTGTGTGCGTGTTATATTTTTGCACGAATGGAAGGGACCTACAGTTTTTTGCCGACTCCGAACGGCGAGTTGAGAAGCTCAATCGTGACAAATGATACTCTTTGATGCTTGTCAGACATTCGAAAGAGGTGGGCACTGTGAAAAACTTTTAGGTGTTTGCGGCGGGATTCGAACCCAAACCGCTGGCTCAGTAGTCCGACGCACTAACCACTTGCGCTACGGTGCCCACTAAAAAAAATTTTATACGGTGCTAAAAATTTGGCTGAATTAATGGAAAAATATGAAATTTTTTTGAGGTTAAAATCTAATATGGGTTATAACAATGGCGGTAATGGTTGGCAAGGTAGTAGCGGTATCGGGCGTCATGTGAGCAAAACTAGCAGCAACTTTAGCGGTAGTCGTAAAACGTCATACGACACTTTGAGTTGCTTTAATTGCGGTTCTTCTGAACACCAACGTCGGGATTGCAAATCAGACACAAAGTGCTTTAAGTGCAACGGTTCGGGGCACATGTCTAAAAACTGTCCAACCAAATCTACTGCAAAGACAAACGTCATTTCGGTATTAAATTCTTAACAAATTTTCATAAATAATATTGTTTTCCACGCGTTAATTGATACCGGTGCGCAGATCTCATTACTTCGAGAAAATAGTTTTAATAAGCTGCGAAAATTTACTGAGTTGCGAAAGCAAAACACGCGGTTAGTCGGCCTAGGTTAGGTAGGTTAGGTAGCAGTGGCTGCCAGTAACAAGTACCAGCACACTTAGGCCTATAGAGGCCCATTGTGATACCAAGGATCTTGGGGATAATCACCCCGCTACTCAGGTGAACCATTTGGAACTTTGTATAAAACGAAGAAGGCTTCCTACGTCTTTTTGTATGAGATCACTTAGATCATCGAAGAAGTATTCTCCAAGGTGAAGTTTCCTACTACGGGAAAGAGCTGGACACGAGCAGAGGAGATGTGTTGGACTTTCCTCCTCCTCTTCGTCTCTACAGCTTCTGCAGAAGTCATTCGAAATGACGCCAAGTCTAGTAGCGTGTCTGCCTATAAGGCAGTGTCCTGTGATGACACCGATAATCGTACTAATATGCAGTCTTTTTAGTGACAAAAGGTATCTAGAGCGGTTAAGATCCAATCTAGGCCAGATTTGCTTTGTAGCAAGGCAGGTGGTTCCACCTTCCCATCTGGCGTTGGTCTTATTGACTGTGTCAAGTTTGAGTGCTAGCTTGTAAGTAGCGAGTGGCATACCTATATATTTCTTATCGGGTAGAATAGGTATTGTTGTTCCTATTTTAGCGAGCTCGTCAGCTTTGCAATTCCCTGGAATGTCTCTGTGCCCCGGCACCCAGCAAAGGTGAATGTTAAACTGCTTAGCCATCTCTATGAGAGATGAACGGCAGTTGGAGGTGATCTTAGAAGTGGATGAGACTGATTCCAGAGATTTCAACGCCGCCTGACTATCCGAGAAAATGCTAATATCGTTAGTGGATATTACATTCCTCTTGATCCAGGACAGTGCTTCCGAAATCGCCATGATCTCCGCTTGAAACACGCTACAGTGATCAGGGAGGCGAAAGGAGAGATTTAGTTTTAATCTGTCTGAGAAAACACCTCCTCCTACACCATCATTGGTTTTAGAGCCATCAGTATAGAAGTGTATCGACTTGTCTGTTACAGCACCTAGGTCATCCCAGAAGGACCTATCTGGGATAGTGACTTTAAAGTTTTTGTCAAAATTGGGCTTGGGTACAGTGTAGTCTATGTTTTCGGGAAGGGTAAGATTGTCTAGTATTATGGAGTGGCCAGTGTAGTTACTTGACCACTGTGAGATTGTTTTGAGTCTTATGGCAGAACTGGTTGCCATTTGCTTACCAATTAAGTCTAGGGGTGGGAGATATAGTAGGATGTCTAGTGCTGCGGAGGGTGTTGATCTTAATGCTCCGCTAATGCACAGACACGCTAATCTTTGTACTTTCCCCAAGCTGTCGCGATGTATAGCTTTATCTAGGGCGGTCCACCAGACCACTACGCCATACATCAGAATCGGTCTGATGATAGATACATAGAGCCAGTGGGCGATGCGGGGTTGAAGACCCCATTTGCTGCCGATGGCTTTCTTGCAGGAGTAGAGTGCTATGGTAGCTTTCTTTACTCTTTCTTGGATATTGAGTTTCCAACTAAGCTTACTATCCAAGATGAGACCTAGGTACTTTGCTTTGTCGGTGAAAACTAACTTGGTACCATATAAAGAAGGGGGGTCTATCTGAGGGATTTTGTATTTCCTAGTAAAAAGAACCAACTCCGTTTTCTGAGGGTTAACTCCCAGTCCACATTTGTCGGTCCATTTCGAGAGCTTATTTAGTGCATTTTGCATGAGTTCATTGATCGTGTGAAGATGCTTGCCGGAAATAGCTATAGCGACGTCATCAGCATATGCGATTACTTTGCATCCCACGCCTTCTAGGAGTAGCAAAAGTTCATTTACTACCAGGTTCCAAAGAAGGGGGGATAGGACACCACCTTGGGGGGTGCCTCTGCTGACAAATCTCCTGGAAGAGGACTCGCCCAGCTTGGTGTTGATAATTCGACTAGTAAGTAGTAAATTAATCAATTTGCGAAGCGAGTGCTCGACCTTGAGTTTTGAAAGGGCATCTACTATAGCCTCCGATTTAATATTATTAAAGGCACCTTCTATGTCTAGGAAGACAACCATTGTGTATTCTTTGCAGTAAATCGTCTTCTCAATGGTGCGTACCAGGGAGTGCAGTGCAGTTTCCACTGATTTACCCTTACAGTAAGCATGTTGGGATTCTGATAGCAGTCGTGCTTCGATGCTACTCCGAAGGTGGGTATCGATCAGTCTTTCTAAGGTTTTTAAGAAGAATGATGATAGGCTAATAGGTCTGAGATCTTTTGGACTAGCGTGAGAGCTCTTACCCGCTTTGGGAATGAACATTACTTTAACTTCCAACCATAATTTGGGGATGTAAATATTGTTTATACAAAACGTAAGTATAGTTTCCAGCCAGGGCAGAATAATGTCAGTTGCCGACTGGAATTCAGCAGGTATTATGCCGTCAGGTCCCGCAGATTTGTATGGTTGGAAGCTGCGTAGTGCCCAAAGCAGTTTGTCCTTTGTGACCAGACAATTTGTGTTAGTTTGTGTAAGTTGAGTAGGTTGTGTACTGTTAGACGAACTACTAAGTGGAGAAGAGAAGCTACCAGTCGGCCTAGCTTCTGCTGGTTGTTGTACTTTGGGCGCATTTGATGCTGTAGTTAAAATTGACAATTTCGAGCTTGAAACAGTGATCAACGTTGTGCCGAATAATGCTATCCAGGTCGATGCGATTGTGGGAAATGATATAATATCAAAAGCGAAAGTAGTATTTAACAATGGAGACCCAACATTCCACTACGAGGTGGAAGAAAACTGTATCATGAACATTCAAGTTGAAGACAGCAACGAAGTGAACGCACCATTTAAGCTGGTACCAGTTGTGCAAGATATAATTAAGAATTATAACCCTGAAAATGTAAGTAACTGTCCAATAAATATGTCACTAACATTGATTCACGAAACCCCTTTTCATTTTTCGCCACGTCGCCTTCCGATTAACGAGAAAGAGATCGTCAAGCAACAAGTGGATCTATGGTTGAAGGAAAATATAGTACGACCATCGTTTTCTCCTTTTGCTAGTCAAGTCGTGGTAGTCAAGAAGAAAGATGGTTCACCGCGAGTCTGCATTGACTATAGGCGTTTAAATGCAAACACAGTGAAGGACCGATTCCCTTTACCAACGATCGAGAGCGTTTTGGACAACCTTCAACACGGACGAATATTCTCAACACTTGATCTCAAGAATGCATATTTTCACGTGCCAATTGAGGAAGGAAGCCGCAAATATACAGCGTTTGTAACAACTGATGGACTGTACGAGTTTAACCGGGTACCTTTTGGGTTATCCAACTCACCAGCTGTTTTCGTGCGGTATATACATACTGTATTCAGAGACTTGGTAAGTCGGAATATTGTTTGCATGTATTTAGATGATCTTATTTTATGCGCACATAATTTACCAGAAAATCTGGAAAAACTTAAGATTGTCCTTGAAAGAGCGGCAGCGCATAATTTAATTTTCAACTGGAAAAAATGTTTTTTCTTTCAAACAAAAGTGACGTTTCTCGGGCATGTAGTAGAAGGTGGTATGCTTCGGCCGTCTGCAGAAAAGATAGATGCAGTTGCTAGGTTTCAGGAGCCTAAAACCCTTAAAAAACTTCAGGAGTTTTTAGGACTTACAGGTTTCTTTAGGCGGTTTGTAAATTCGTACTCAATCCTGGCAAAACCGCTAACAGACCTAACCAAGAAAGGAACCAAGTTTATTATTGGAGAAGCCCAAAGAAAAGCCATTACCATACTGAAGCAATCTTTAACTAACAATCCAGTACTGAATATATACTGTCAAGGTGCAGAAACCGAACTGCACACAGACGCTAGTCAGGTGGGAATAGCCGCAATTTTGTTCCAAAGGAGTAGTGACAATCAACTGCACCCAATTCATTATTATAGTCGAAAAAACAGTACTTGTGAGGAAAGATGGCATAGTTACGTTTTAGAGGTCTTCGCAGTTTTCAAAGCTTTCGAGAAATTCCGAATTTACTTGATGGGGATAAAATTTAAAGTAGTGACGGACTGTGTAGCTTTTCGGCAAACAATCAACAAGCAGGAATTACCAAATGCAGTAAGAAGGTGGATTTTGTACATGCAGGATTTCGATTACGTTGTTGAGCATCGTCCAGGCAGCAAGATGGCTCATGTAGATGCCTTGAGTAGGTCCCCAATCGTATATATCTTGCACCAGGAAATCTTAGCTAGGATACATAAAGCGCAGGTAGCAGATGAATTTATTTCATCTATAAAAGAAATACTGAAGGAAAAGGAATATGACAACTTTGTGATGCGGGGTGAATTATTGTTCAAAGACTTAAATGGTTTTATGCTTTTAGTGGTACCTCGCAGTATGGAGTCGGAGATTATTAGAATGAAACACGAAGAGGGACATTTTGGCCTCATAAAAACAGTTCATTTGATATCTCGTGAGTTCTATATCCCAAAGCTGAAAGAAAAAGTCGAACGTCGTATTTCTAACTGCGTGAAATGCATCCTTGCCAACAACAAGGCCGGCAAGCAAGAAGGCTTCATCCAACAGTTGGAAAAAGGTGATAAGCCTTTTGATACATACCACCTAGATCACATAGGTCCGATGGACTTAACCACTAAGCAATACAAATACATTCTTACAATCAGCGATAGGTTTTCAAAATACATTTGGCTCTATCCAACAAAAACCGTTTCGGCAGAGGAGACACTGAGGAAAATCAAAGAGCAGCAGCAGCATTTTGGCAACCCAAGGCGAATGATAACGGATAGAGGAAGCGCATTCGTATCAAACATATTCAAGGAATTTTGCTTGGAAGAAAATATCGAACATATACTAATAACGACAGGAGTTCCGAGAGGAAACGGACAGGCAGAACGGTCCAACAGAGTCGTTATCGAAGTCCTTAGAAGATTAACTCAAGAATCGCCGGATAAATGGTACAAATTTATCTCAAGGGTGCAAATCGTTTTGAACAGTACACTTCAGCGGTCTATCAATCGTACGCCTTTCGAAGTATTGTTTGGCATTCCGATGAGAAAGAAGGACGACATCGAAATATTTGATTTGGTCAAGCAGGAACTAATAAAACAACAAGAGACCGAAAGGGAAAGTATTCGCCTTGATGTCCGTCAACAAATTCAAAAAATACAGGCAGAAAATCAAAGGACATATAACCGTAAACGAAGAGCAGCAAGAGAGTACAAGATCGGAGATCTTGTCGCGATTAAAAGAACGCAGTTTGCAGCCGGTAATAAACTTTTTCCTTCTTTTCTAGGTCCTTATAAGGTAATTTCGAAGGGCAAATCTGATCGCTACAATGTAGAGAAAGCATCACCACACGAGGGTCCTCATAAGACTACGACAAGCTGTGACTTTATGAAACTATGGCAAAATGAAGATGGAAGCGAAGATGAACTTATGGCTGAAGTTAGTCCATCATCCGAGGCGGATGAATTGTAGGATGGCCGGATGTAGGCGCTATTATACCAACATATATTACACACATTTATTACTACCTATTTACTTTTACTATTACCAATTATCTATTTTAAACAACATATTACACATACTGTAAATAAGTGTAAACACAGCTTAACATTAATATGAATTCGCTCTTTAACTAAATTAAATTCTCTCACTTTAATTTCATATTCTATGTAGTATGTAGCATAATTTTATACACTTTACATTCAGCTGAGCCGTCAAGCCGTTAAGAACTAAGTAGTTTACCTAGCTGAAGTCAAAAACTCTTTTCTTTTTGCATTTCTTTTCATTAATATTTCATTATAATTATAACGTTTGAATAAAAAACCAAATTTTGAATTATAATCGGCGCGCATTCTGTTTTTATTCCTACATATATGTAGGTAGATATGTAAACAATGTTAGCATGTTATATATATTTATGTATGTATATAAATATGTATATTGAAAATTACAAAATTAAGTGCATTGATGAAGGATAGGAATAAGAACAAATTTTTCTTCATGCGGCAACCGAACTAATTTGAAAGATACTTCTTCTATGTCAAAAGTTTCTTCGTAGTCTGCAACGATTCCATCGGTTAGAAATATTCCTAGTGTTTTTGATTCCACTGGTTCTTCAAAATAATTTCGAATGTTTAAAACGCGTTTAACAACAATTAATCCTTTATCGCGATTTAAAAATCCTACAATTTTAACGGGATCACAGGGTCTTATACAACAAAAGTTATCCGGACTAAGAATACTTAGATACTGTGATTTTGACCTAAAGCTTAAAATGTTTGATCTTTTGTTTGCTTTGAAACCATATTGTTCGTTTTTCTTTGTTGGGTGATTTTCAAAATATTTATTGTGAAGCTGTTGTAAAATTTTTGAAGGTTTTCTGATACTGTTTTTTATATTTTTCATAAAATTTTCGAATGGGTATGCGGAAAAATTGTTGACAAAGCCAGTTTCTCGGATGCACTGCGATAAATGTAGCGAACTGTGTACATTATAAGTAACGCTGTCAGTACCGTAAATCGAGGGAAAATGTTTGACGAAATTAGACATCATCTCATCAGCTATGTCAAGATTTGCTGCGTGCATTTTTGGACATGACATAATCCGGTATGCACAAAATAACAATAAAAAATGATAATACGTATCATCGCTCACTATTCCTTTTAAAACAATTATTCCAGTATATAAAACAAAGAGTTGAAACTCTGTCGCTTTCTTCTTATTTCTTCAAAACCTCTTGGCTTACGGGCAAACTCTCGAGGAATAAAAGTTATAACTGAAAGTTGTCGCAACGATAACTGCTGTTTTTCCTCTGACGTCAACTTTCTACATGTTTTCCCCTCTAGAATGGCAAGTAAAATCTTTCGGGTAGCTCCCAAATCAACAAGATGCATTGGATCTAAAGGAAACTGGGACACCATCCGAATTCCCGCCAATTCCAATAGACTTTTTCGGTTACGGAAATATGATTGATGATGATTTAATTGCTGTCGTTCTGAAAAATCATTATCGGTCCGCAAACTTCCCTTAGTTATGCTATACGTTACAACATGTTGTATAGTTTGGCCATGTTGAGTACATTTGCTGCATCCATAAAAAGAGTTGTGACCAACTACACCTGTTATAAAAGCTCGCGCAGGAGCATCACATATAAAGTTTCTCACGTTAAAACTTATGACTTTGTCTTTAATCATTATTCCATCACTCATTAAACTTTTTAACTCCGCAACAAAATCATGCAGATAATTGTCTACACTACCTGGCTTTTTCTTTCCTAAATATGCCCCAACCAAAATGATTTGTTCAGTTTCAATTCCACAAACTTTTCCCAAAATAGGCCACAGCGAAATCGCAGAGCTCTTAAAAAGTGGTAAACCATCAATACCTATATCAACAAGTACGTTTTCATTATTTTCTAAGTTCGGTATATTTTTTAATTGTCTCTCTAAACCCAAATGGTAGTAATCACCGGGTGCTACTGTTCGTGTCACAATTGGTTTATAACTCACATTCAAAAGGCTCTTCATAGATTTTGGTACACTCAAGCCCTCGGAATTGAGTACTTTCAATAAATTCTCACAGCACTTTCTTCGTGGTCTATATTCCCTACACCAATCACTTAATTTATCAGTCAATTTTTTTCTATCTTTTCTTACACTTTTATCACTTTCATTGCGTATTCACCGATTTGATAAACGTTTATTTCGGTTTGTTTATCTTCATTTTGACTAATGTGTTCATTTAAAATTAAATCATTAAATAGTTCACTTTCTCTTTCAATGCCTTGTCTAGACACGGGCGACAAATTTAAATTTCTTGTTTGTGTATTCGCAAATCTTTCGCACAAACGTTCTTTTTCTTTTTTAATCAACCGCCGCAAGTGCCTTTTATTTATTCCTGCCCTTTTCATTGTTAATTAGTAAAGTAAATATAATACTAGAATACAAAATATGCTTAAAACTACCTTCTTATTATTGCTATTATAATTTAATTATCACAAACTTGAAATGATGCAAAATCCTGACGGAGTTGGTCATGTTTGGATTTGTCTGAGTCGAATAACTGTATTTTCATTCCAGGAATGTTTTTGAGAGACAAACATCTTACAAATGCCTGGTAACCGAAAAAGTAATGGCATCGATGTAAAATTTCAATAATATTTAAAATAAGATTTTCGATGCGTTACACATTCGCTTATTAGGCGTTACTTTTGGTAAGATCTTACATTTTCAATATTTTCTTTAAAGAAATATGCACTTACTATGGAAGCAGTTACAACTTTTCCCACTGGGTATGACACGTTAGAGCGCGCACATATACTTACACGCACACTATTGCAACGATATCCACTGCTGCCCGACTGCTGGCAGTGGTCACCACTGAAGAAAAATTGTGGGCGATGCTTTGAATAATTGTTTTGAAAACTGCTCAGCTTCAGGGCAACCCAGGAGGATGTTTTATATCTAAATTTTTTTTTTTGTTTTTCAATCCGATAAGCCTATATTGAGTTAGGGCTGTATAATGATAATATTCTCCTCCGATATACAGTTATTTTGACTATTATGTAAAAACCAGTAGCCCGAACAAAATATTGTATTGCTTGTTATCATCCCGGGTACTTAAGAAGCATTTCAAAAAAATTTTCATCGAAATCTGTCCAGCGGTTTTCACGCTATTAGGTAACCAACAAAAAAACCTCTACAGTTTTATAATATTTATAGATTATAGATTATCTTTATTTATTTCATAAATTTAAAGATATGTAATGATATTTCTGGAAGCAAGTTACACATAGGCCTACATCGCACTTAGAACACATTGTATATAATCTGCATAGCGAACCTGCACATCGTCATCTTTTTTTATTGGGATCTTTATAATCAAATGGTCCACTCGATCGTAGCGGGCATTAGCATTTTCGGTTTCCATTTTATGTCTACGAAAACCATCAGGAGGTTTCGGCTCACCAAGAGTCCGACAATAAAACCGTGCTATCGAATGCTTGAACTGAAGTCCCGGTAAATTGGAGCCAGCTTTTTTGTGGAGTAACCAAGCATTTTGATTTGAAACATCTATCAGTCAAAGCCAAGTTAAAATGGACGACCACCATTTCTTTCCTCCAACACCTATTCGGTAGTTGTTTACTTTGGTCCATAGGGTCCGTGCCACCCATGTTTGCATTATACCATGCAATTGCATAGGGTCGTGGAAGATCCATAACTAATGCTCTTTCCGGAAATATGTGGACACTTCTGTAGCTGGATTTTTTCCAAAAAGTATAGACACTCACAACGGAATTGTCAACCCATTTTGTTACATACAATAAAAAATAGCTGCTGCAACTCATTTCAGCAGAATTACAATTCAATTGTACCACGCTTTGCATTCTTCAATTCCTTTTTATTTTTTAAAGGACAAGAAGCCGGAATGCGATTTTCCCGGATGGTTCCGGTTCCGTTGTAACCTCTTTGTTTTATCCTATTAAGCCGAATAATACAAAAAGTAATCAGATACAAAGCCTGCTGCATACGGACTAATGTAACATAAATATATTTCCCGTCACAAATTATGTTATGTTATATGCCTGCTAACGTTACATAATGTTACAGTATCCAATAACCTGAGCGATCAGACAAACGGATTTACAAAAAATATTTTGTTTCAGGTATTTTCTTTTATACATATGATACAATAACACAACATTCATATCTTCTCTTACAATCTACACTAAGTTCACTAAAATAATTAACAAACAAATGCCTACCTTCCGCTCATCCCCATTTTGCTATCAACTCAGAATCAAATGTGTAAAAAAGCTTCTATTGTCAACAAATTCACAACCAGAATGCAGTATTTTTGTGTTATTCTCTTTAGAATCATTTATACTTTACATTGTATAAACTTTAAACTCAGTAGTCGATGAAAAACAAATAGTAATTGTTTTAAACAAATAAGATGACCGGGTGTTACATTTATGTAACGTTAGGCTAAAATGGGTTAAAGCAGATCCACCTAACGTCCTAACCCATTCGTTTGAATGCATTTGAAATGAATTCATGTATATGGCTCATTTTCCAATCAGGCGTAGGAGTATAAGAGCTGCTACCTGCGCACGGGGAAGGCATGCGTGTGAGTTACGTTTAGGCACGTTTTATTACTCAATTAAGAATTATTGACATACTATTTTCATTTTCCCCACATTTAGTTCTAGAAAGGAGTAGATTCCCCTTTTCCCCTTTCATCAAATTTTTGACGGAAATCCCCCACGAAAAGGGGATTTCCCCACGAACTGGCAGTCTTTTTTGGAAAATGTTTCATCTGAAAGTTTGCAATTTGGAAGTCAATTTCTTCGCACTGTTCCAAGCCTAAGCAATTCCACGAGAAGTAAATAGCTGAGGCGGTGGAGGCTGAACAGATAGTAGGCGTGTTTTTTTTTTCAAAACTATATAGGCTTAGAAATTTTTTTCCATGTTAATTACACTAACAACTAAGCCTATATACGCTTACGAAAACTGGATAATTATCCAGTCTTAGGTGCTTAGCCTGGATAGAAAAATGTGCTACCAAACTGTTTTTCGTCGATAGTTATCGAAAATTGTACCAAAATGTCAAATATGACATGAAAATGAGGGAGAAATATAAAGGCCGGTAGCTATCAACCAAACTCTGCTGTCATTTCAATTTTAAATTATTTCTGTTCATTTCAAAATGGGTAGAAAAGAAAGAATTATGAATTTATCCGACAAGGAAAAGAAAATTATAATGAATTAAGTGAACATGTTCCTTATTTTACTATTTAATTGAATTAAAGTTGACGAAAAAAAATTCTATCCACCAACTTATTAATGAGCGCTTGATAACTACCGGCCTTACTTTCAATGAAAACAATGCCGATGTGAAACTGTCAAACGTCCAGTGTTGGATGCGATGAGAATTAGATTTCACGTGATGAATAGTCAGAATTATACTCTGAGCTGTCCCTAAACTGTTCATTGTGACAAGGAGAAGGAGAAAATGTTCGATCCTCATCATTTTTATTTGCAGATAAATCCAGCTTATCGTAATTCCAACCATTTAGGAAATTACTTCGACGTGGGCGTAACTTCACTCGGATTTCGAAAAAGTCGATAAATGATATAAATGAAAAAAATCATATTCTAAATGAAAAAATTTATTAAAATTGAGCTTAACATCAAATTCTTAGAGAACATGTATATACCAAATCATACAACTATGAACTCTTCATAAAAAGAAAGAATCCGTGCATAAAATTCAAAAATTTTTTACACATTTATTTATTTGATATATTCATACATTCTTAAATTCAATGGCATCGATTCATTGTTATCATGTACTTTTTCATTAAAAATCCAAAAATTGTATGCGTCTTTTCTTTAGCCTCTTCGGGCAAGGGAAGTGTATCGGAATCCCGCTTTTTAAAATCCCATCTTTTAGGAATCCCGCCGAAAATTTTTAAAACACCCTCTTTTAAAATCCCGTTTCCTTAAAATACCGCGTCTTAAAATCCCGCTTTTTAAAATGTATTTTAAATGTTTTTTTGTATGTCAACAAATTCATCTTTCAAAATTTAATATTGCTTGTTTCATTTTCTAGGAATTTTCTAGGAAAAAAAATTATGAAAAATATATCCGAATCAGGTTTTATGCATCGCATCGCCCACAATATACAATTGAACTAATTACATAAAAAAAATTTGGGTGTTCCATTAATATTTCAATGTATGTAAATACATATTTAATATACAACTTCTTAGTTTTATTTCATTTATTTTTTTATTTTTAAATGAATATTATTAATTTATTTGCATATTCGTTGAATTGTCATACATATTTGTTATTATATTACTTTTATTGTTTGTTGCAAATAATACGAGTTATTAATAAAAGGTTAGTGCATATTATTACCTCTGTTTTTATTTCACTTATTTCTATTTTTTTTTCTCATCTCGCTTTTGCAATCAGAACAAATCTCGCGCGCAATTAAATTGTCATACATATTTGTTATTATATTACATTTATTGTTTGTTGCAAATAATACGAGTTATTAATAAAAGGTTAGTGCATATTATTACCTCTGTTTTTATTTCACTTAGTTCTATTTTTTTTTTCTCATCTCGCTTTTGCAATCAGAACAAATTTCGCGCGCAATTTGGTTTATCATGCAATTGATTGCAAGGCATTTTTAAAATAAAACAAATAGTTCTGATTGCAAAAACGAGATTATAAGAAGAAGGATTATAAAAAAGCGGGATTTTAAAGTCGGGATTTTAAAAAACGGGATTATAAAAAGCGGGATACCGTACCCAACCCTCGGGCAAGAAGTGCACATACGTGTGTGCACTTCCGGCAAAAATTATCAGCTTTCATTTATTTAAGTTAAAGAGAAGCTATTTACAGAACGCTCTCTTGGCTCTCTTCTCTTTGGGATCATTTCGCGCAAGAATTGACCTTTTAATTTCAAGAAATCGAAGAAAAAGAAAACCGGATATTGAAAGTACAAAAAAACGGCTGAGCCCGAAGAGGTTAGTGTCATTTATTTATTCTTTAGATTTATGTACATTTTCATTGGAGTTTTTTTAGATTTTCATAAAAATGTTTGAACTTATTCATTGTTTTTATGAATATATCGTAGTTTTAAGTCGTAAGTAAACGCTTTATTAAAGTGAGGCATACAGTACATTGATATTATGAAATATTTCATTGCTTTAAAAAAAAACATCATTAATTGTACATTAAAAGCTTTTTTTAATTCCTACGCTGATAAAGTGATAACCAATTAGAATCTCCAAACATGTTCGACCAATACCTGTAAATTCATACATTTTTCTGGAATCTGAAATATAATGCCAAACGTAAAACATTTTGTTTAAAAATTAATGAATTTTGCTGTATGAATGCCATGCATTATGCCCAAAACACATGTGCAGAAATTCTGTATGCAGTACTGCGCGCAGCACTGCAGGTTAAACAGACGTGCAGAAATTATTTGATTTGCAGCGAATCGGCTACTGTCAATTACTGCTACTGATTTAAAATCACACTTGCGAAAATTATTTTGATATGATTTGAGAAAAAACGAATAGTATTACAAAATAAAAAAAAAATCAGAAAGTGACATTGCTTTTATATGTGTATTAGTCCTATTTGAAATACATTTTCTTTTACAAATTACATTCATCTCCCATTTTGAAATATAAATAAACAGAGAAACTTCAAACATCGGTGAAACTAAATACCTCAAACTGTGTTTTTTTTTCTTTTGTGTTGTGTCAACATTGTCGATTGCAGAGAATTTAGAAATAGAGACATCTTGCAGAACAGCACTGCATACAGAATTTACATGTAGCTTCGCGTATTGAAACATGTGTGTTCTAATTTCTCTGCGCAGTGAATTCTGCACATGTGTTTTGGGCATTAATGTTATGTACAAACATTTTTTTAGTGTATGCTTCAGATCTGCAACGAACGGTTAAAGCGCGTTTAATACGGGAAGCCTGCAATTTTATTTTGTTTTTAAGTATTTTTTAAAGTTTTGTTTTCAGAAAGATGTACACAATACATGCGAGTGGATCAGAGCATGGCCATGGCGTTTGTGGAGCCGTTGGCTATTGCCCTTTAGTAAAATGTGCCATTACACACATGTGCGAAGAAATCTTGTAAAGGAAAACGAATCAGTCTTGTTCATGGCACTTTCTTGGAGCAGGAGGATGCCTTTAACACGGATTTTTTTCAGTCAAGTATTCGTACATAAATATCCAATTAGAATATTCCAATTCCGATGAGGATGTAAATATCTAACAGGACGATAGCTGATAGGTTTGATTAAAATAATAATTAATGCCGTGTTTTTGCCGAGGTCATAGTGGTTTACTCTTTAGAGGATCTCTACTCAAATTGGCAAATGAAGGGGGCCTGGAAAGATCATACGAATAGAAGCAGATTGGTAAGTTTAACAAAGGAAGATAGTAATTAGGGGCTGGGGATGATTGAGACACCTCAGACACGCCCAAACCAACTGTCGAGGAAATGATATATGCTATCTATACTTTAGGAGCATGCGAGCGTCGATCGTGTATTCCATGGCCAAGATCAAATGTGTGTGGTTTCAGTTGAATGGATGGACTGGGTGGGGAAGCGCTCGTCACCGGAGGGATGAAATTCAAAGATTTTTGGATCGGACATGTGGTCTGCCTTCTGTTCATAAAAGGAAAATTCTACCATTCATCTATATTCAAACTTCACCAAATGCCATTTTATTTTATATCTTACACTAAAATTCACCGACTTCATATTCGTTCGTTTAACTCGTTTGACCGCTAGCGGTGACAATAAAAACATAAAAGAACTATCAGTTAGGGTTTGAGGCCGGACTCAGAGGTGTCTTTTACATTATTTCTGTCCAGTCCAGTCCTGTCCAGTTTCTCGCTTCCCTTTAAGTTTCTGGACCAAACGGTGTGAGTAAAGCTTAATATGCACCTTTCTTTCCCAGATGACTGCACATAGATTCATCAACAGATCTACTAGAAAAATTCTAGTTGTTAAAACAAAGCACTACCTGAGGAATTATGAACAGCCTAAGGGATCTGTTCCGAACTCGTGTCGAAATTCAGACTCAACTTGAACTGGCAATTTGATGAATTGCGCTTTGAAGACGAACGAGTGTCAAATTGCAAAATATTTTTTGCTTGCAAAGCAAATAATCCCGAATCATCATTGAGAGATTGACAATATGGGCTAAAACATTTCAAATCATCAGCACAACTATTTCCTCCAGGATAATATATTCCTAAGCCAAATAAATAATGCCTCTATTTCCTACAATAAGCATCATTCTCTCCAATGAAAGCCTTTCGTCACTTCGTTGTTATCTCCTCTCTGCATTTTCCACCAATCCAATGGATCAGAATTCAGAACACAGAATTGCGAAGCTTCACACAATCAATAGAAGCAAACCAAAAAAATAAATTATTTTCGATCATAGAATTTAATGATTGGTTTTTATATGAATCCATTCAAAGTGGATTACCGACTCTATTACCAATCGTCCTGGCAAGAGAATCCAACACTCTGAGCGTTGTATACGCATCACTGATCCCACTCACATTTATTTGAATTGCGGCTGTTGCATACATACTAGAGACGGGCACGTAGTCCTATGTCCTGTTCCCCATACCATGGAAAGGAGTTCAGTAGACTGCATTCACAGACCAAAATAATTTGATATTGAGGTTAGTCGTTATGCATATTCGAGTACAAGTCCTTTGGTATAATTCCATTTCCGAAATAATGTTTATTAAATTCAATTTCTTTAAAAAAACTACACAAAGTCCTGGGGATTTTTGCACATTCTACAATAATTAGCAACCAAACAATTCCACTTCCCATCCCCATCCACCATCGAGGGTTGCAATTCAAAAAATATTCATATAAACAATAGAAATAGAAAAAAAAAACAGTAACAAAAGACTGCTTCACACCTGTAGCTGAACTCTCGCAGAGAAATGGGGGGGAAAATATGGGCGCTTTAGGTTAATGGAGACGTGCCGAGTCCTGGCACAATCCTATGCTACGCGCGGCAACAGTCACACGGTGTTGGTGCCTATGTGCATCTGCATCCTGCAAATTGTGCACAATTGTCTCTATGTGAACTGGAATTGCTAAGGACTCGAGAGCGATAGTCAGAAACTTCCTTTAAATTCTTTTCTGCATTTTATTTTATTTTTATCTTTGCTTTCGTTTAAAACTTTCCAGTAGGATGCTGTTTTTTTTTTATTTATTTTTTCTCACTTCACATCGGATGGATGTTCTTTCAGTGTCCCGGTTTTGTCCAGTGTTGCTTCTGAATAAGGTGCACACTTAGTAAGCAAATAAAATGAAAAATTAACATTGGCGGAGGGAGCTAGTTGCGCAAACATTCAGTTTTCTTTTTACAGGACTGGACAACATAAGAACAAATGAAAAAGAATGGGGGATATGGTCCTTGGAGGTTACCAGTCGGTTTTGTTATAGTGAAACGGATTTTATGCTGACGCAAAGTTATAGCTGCACTGCAGCACGTTGTAATCTTATGAAAAGCTGCTGCAGCCAACCGCTAAATTCAAAACCGTGGCGTGAAAGCACGGTCTCTGCAAAAAATTAATTTTATTCCTTGCGTGGTGCGACATAAAAAAAAAGGTTTTCCAGTAGACAGTGAACTCTATGAAGGACTCTTTTTTGGATTTTACTAGTTTACGATGAACATTCCAACGGTCCTACAGACAATTGACTGGACTCGCTTTATTCGAAGAGCTGACAAGATGTCGGGCAGGGCTGCGAAGTGAATATATTTGATTGTGCATCGTCCGCAGTAACTAGATAGTTTGTTGCTATTTTAAAACAAAAAAATGGTGACTAATAGAGTAGTGGAACAGTGGCGGCATTATAGAGTGGGAAATCTGAGCTCCTAGAAGGAGCAATTAAACAGAAAGCGTGGTACAGCTACAGATAGAGGAAAACCCTATTATAGTTACCCGCCAAATCTGGAGTGGTGTCACTTACTTATGAATGGACAAAATCATGCCTGGTGGTTGGAATATAATTACTTACTTACTTCGATGACGCTACAGTCCGGGGCGGACCTCAACCAACAACACTTTCCAGTTAGCCCGGTCCTTAGCTAGCTGCCTCCCGTTGCGCACTCCAAGTTAGTTGATGTCTTTTCCACTTTTGCGCGCCATCTTATGCGAGGTCTTCCTCTGCTGCGCTGACCATCCGGATTGGAGTCGAACAGTCTGCGGGTCGGAGCGCTGATGTCCATTCGCTCTACATGCCCTAGCCATCTTAAATGTCCAATGCATAGTTTTTTGGCCAGGTCGATGTCCATGTACATCTCCTACAGTGTTTGGTTGAATCTTCTCCTTCAAGCCCGTCAATACAAACGGGACCGAATATCTTACGAAGGATTTTTCTTGAACCGACTAGAGCTGTGTCAGTCGTGATTGATTCGATCATTTTGACCCATTCACCAAAAAGTATTGATGATTGAATTCACACAACCACAAGTCAATCGTTCACAAAAACCAATACTTTTCTCGCTCATTTGACCGGTTCGGTTCTCTCGGTTAAAAAAGAACGAAAGAGAATTACAATATTGTACAGCCAAAGCAGAAGAATATCGTCTACTGCATTTAAAGCGCACCATACATACTTCAACTCAATTGTAAACTGAGTCAAATCAAATCAAATCAAAATCAACCCGTGTGTGGGGCAGTCATTTGATCGATTTGACGGTTGAGAAGCTGGTTGAAGAAAATCAATGATTTTGATTTTCGGAAGTTGATTTGCAAGTCTTTAAACTCAGTTGAACTGTGTGTGGGGAAGTCATCTGATTTGCTGTCAAATTGAGGAAAATTTGTACTAGCACAGATAATATAGTTACATAGATATCGCACGCAGAGTAAAAAAAATGACCACATTTTCAACGGCAAAAATTACTCGCAACCGTAGGATTTGTCGCATCGATTCAATAGATTTGTTTCAAACCATTTTAGGTTGCATGGTCGTGCGAGTCAACCATTCTCCAGTGTTTTGTGACCAGTGTTCCCAGGCTTTCTAAATGAGTTTCCCCTTTTTTTGTAGCATTTTGCAATTTTTTCCCCTATTTTTTAGTCTATGTTAGTAGTATAGATTTACCAATTCTGGCACACAGGGAGCAGGGAGCCAGGAAGTGACGTCATCAAGAATAATAAACAAAGGGTTAAAATCATAAAAAACACGTGTTCTTATCGGGAATATCAATAAAAAAAGAGTGTTTATCGCATGCGGTCAGGAAGTGACGTCATCAAGAATAATAAACAAAATGTTGAAAATGTATGTTTGAGAATACATATAACAAAATTGTTGGTAGATCACAGATCAATTTACATACATATCGATGATAAAGCTGACGTAATCAATACTGAGAGGGGAGCGATGGTGAGGGGGTCTACTCATCCAGATGAGATTGTTTATTTTGACTGTTGGCTGAAATGGGGAAGCGGGGGCAAAACGGAGTTTAATGCCCATCCAGAATCCAAGGTCATTGTTATGTTATCTTATATATGTGTGTATGTATAATATGTCATTAGAATCCAAGGTCATCGAAGATCCATGTTTGTTTATTTTGTTTGGTAGCATAACTGGTGGGGTAGCGGGGGCAAGCGGGGTTTATGATCAGATTGTTTATTTTAGTCGTTGGCTGAAATGGGTAGAGGGGATAATACTCATCTAGATCAGATTGTTTATTCTGGTTGCTGATGAGAGGGGATGAACGGTTTCCAAGGTCTACTCATCCAGATCAGATAGGAGTGCTGACTACAATATTTTAAGGAAAATTATTTTGACGTAGAAATTGGTGGGGATATTCATGTTTCGTCATGTTTAAAAGTCTTGGTATCTTTATCTTTCGACCATATTTTTTTCATGAAATTTGCTGACGGATATGAATATGTTGTTCATTTATCTTTTGTTTTCTATGTAATATACCTACGTTATTTTTTTTTGTCTTTGCTGTTGCTCTCGTTCACTGAGCATGATATTTTTATACAAAAAATTGGTGCAGGAATATTCATGTTTCGACATGTTTAAAAGTCTTAGTCTCTTTATCTTTCGACCATTTTTTTTTTAATGAAACTTGCTGATGGACACAAATATGTTGTTTGTTTATCTTTTATTTGCTATAGGATATACCTATGTTGTTGTTGTTGTTGATATTGTCTTTGCAGTAGCTCTCGGTCGCTGACTATGATATTTTTATACAAAAATTGGTGCAGAAATATTCATGTTTCGACAGGTTAAAAAGTCTTGGCTCTTTATCTTTCGACCATTTTTTTTTATGAAACTTTCTGACGGACACGAATATGTTGTTTGTTTATCTTTTATTTTGTATAGGATCTATCTATGTTGTTGTTGTTGATGTTGTCTTTGCAGTTACTCTCGGTCGCTGACTATAATGTTCTTATACAAAATTTTGATGCAGAAATATAGTATTATCAATACACTATGATTTTTTTCATAGCCCTGTACACATACATGGGGACCGAGGTTGTGTTAGAAAGAGCTTTTTGTGTTCAGTACTGATACATAATACGATACTATAGACAAATACTTAAATTCATACAAAAAATGTCATTCATTATATAATTCACAGTCAATTCTTGCACTCGATATCATAAGACTCAGGTATGATATGGGAAGTTTTCAGTACGAACTTATACGTTGCGCTGAGTAGTCTACTAATAAAATCCGTTGAATATAATCGCAAAACTTTTGATTGTTCTATAAGAGCTTTATTGTTTGATTTATTGTGTGGTTTATTGTTTTTTTTAGAAAATGAAGTGTTTTATATGTGACATATGTGAAAAGGAATTTTCCTTAAATAAGAATCTAAGGAGACATGTTTTAAATGTACACTCAAAGAAACTGCGATGTGATATTTGTTATAAAACATTAAACAGAAGTGATGCTCTATTATATCATAATATAAAATATCATAATGTTCACTCAAATGAAAACATTACAACTTTAAATTTAAATGGCTCTAAAAAAATATCATCTGAAGATAAACCAACTACTTCTTCAGTGTATTCCTCAAAGAGTATCAATACGAAAATATGTACAGATTGTGAAATAGATGTTCCAATAGATAAGTGGTCTTCACACATTAGAACGAATTTGCATAAACATAATAGTGCAAAACCATGTGAAACATGTGAAGAATTGCAAGTGGTTAAAAGCACATTTAATGACCGGATTCAGACATTAATATACGTGAACAAAAAAGAAGAAATAATAGAACCCAAAGCATTTTTAAAGGATTCTGAAAGTGTTATTTGTGAAAATTTAAAACATCTTTTAAATAAACATTCCTCTTTTAAATTTAATATGGAATTGTTTGGTGAATACATGAAAATAAATAAAAATGATGATGATATGCAAGTGTCAATAAAATCATTTCAATCAAAAATGTGTCTCGTACAGAATGAGGAAGAGTTAAAAATATTGTACTATAAAATGTGCTCGAACATTGTTGGAAAAATGGAAGAATTTCAAGAAAATGATAGTGGATGGGCATTAATAAGAATTATCCATATAGAGATAAATATGAATGAATATCGACCAATTAAAGGATCCCAATACATGGAACTTCCAAGTTTTTTATTAACTAAAAAAGCTTGTATTAATATACAAAATAATGATGAATATTGTTTTAAATGGGCGGTAATCTCAGCAATAATACCATCAAATATTAATCCACAAAGAACTTCATCCTACGGTATAAATGATATAACAGAAAAAACAATTTTGCTTAAAAATGGAGTGTCACTAAAATTTGAAGATTTAGAATTTCCCTTCAAAATAAGTGATGTCAAAAAATTTGAACAATTGAATCCGAGCATAAGTGTTAATGTTTTCGGTTACGAGGAGGAAAATAATATGATTGTCGGACCTTACTATAACACGCCTGAAGAAAAACCAGCTCATATAAATTTGTTATTATTACAAGACATGGAACGATTCCACTATGTTTGGATTAAGAATATTTCAAGGTAAGAAAGTCTAATTTATTTTCATATCTACTTTATTATAACTTTTTTTTTTGTTTTTTTGCAGATTAATAAATACTCAAATAAGAACGGATGGACATAAGGTTTTTATCTGTAATAGCTGCCTTCAATATTTTGGTAACGAATATAATTTTAATAAACATAAGTTAGAATGTAAGAAAATTGTTACTAAGATGCCAGACCCTGAAAAGGCAATTGTAGAGTATTATAATTATGAAAGACAGTTGGATGTACCATTTGTGGTGTATGCAGATTTTGAATGTATCCTTAAAGCTGTAGATACTTGCATTCCAGAATCAAACATACCATCTACTACTATAGTTCAAGAACATGTTCCTTGTGCCTTTAGCTATTTTATAAATTGTTCATTTAACAGTTCATTGAATAGGTTTCGACTTTATAAGGGCTTAGATGCATCACGAAAGTTTATTGAGGTTTTAGTACAAGATGTGCAAGATATCAATGAAAAATATTTATCTATAAACAAACCGATGAATCCTCTTACAAAAGATGAAATCATATTCCATAATGAAAGTAAATGTTGTCATATTTGTAAACAAACTTTACATGGTGGTCGTGTAGCAGATCACTGTCATCTGACAGGTAAATACAGAGGACCAGCTCATAACAAATGTAATTTAAGATTTCAGATTGCAAAGTTTATTCCAGTATTTTTTCATAATTTCTCAGGCTATGACAGTCATTTGTTCATTAAAGAATTTTCAAATATTCCAGGCAATATAAATGTGATTGCAGTAAATAAGGAAAGGTATATATCATTAAGAAAGACTATCCCACTTGAATTTTATAATTCAATTGAGATTCGATTCCTAGACTCTTTTAAATTTATGGCATCTAGTTTAGATGCCTTGGCTAAGAATTTGTCAAGAGAAGATTTTAAAATTGTTAGATCGATCTTCAAGTCTGATGAAGAATTCAACTTAATGACTAAAAAGGGAGTTTTTCCCTATGAATACATAAATTCGTGGGAACGATTAAGTGAAAAAAGTCTCCCACCGCTTGATAAATTCTTTAGTTCAATTAGCAATTCTAGTTGTACTGCAGAACAACATGATTTTGCAAAGACGGTATGGCAAACATTTAAATGTGAAAGTCTATTAGATTATTTAGAGTTATATCTAAAAACAGATGTCTTATTACTAGCCGATATATTTGAGAATTTTAGAAAAGTTTGCAGAAATATCTATGGGCTGGATCCCTGTCAATATTATACAGCACCTGGTTTATCATGGGATGCTATGTTAAAAGTAACAAAGATTAGACTTGAATTACTTACTGATATAAATATGTTTACATTTGTACAAAGAGGTATTAGGGGTGGTCTTGTGCAATGCTGTTGCAGACACTCCAAAGCTAATAATAAATATATGAGTGACTTTAAAAGTGAAGTACCTTCTGAATACTTGACGTATTTGGATGCAAATAATTTATATGGTTGGGCAATGTCTCAAAGTCTACCGTATTCGAATGGATAGAAACTGATAATTTCAATGTATTCAATGTATCACCAAACTCTCCATCTGGCTACATTTTAGAAGTTGACTTGGAATATCCAGATCATCTTCATGATGAGCATAGTGATTTCCCATTTTGTGCAGAAAATAAAAAAAGCCCAAACGCGAAATTTAGTAAGCTCATAGCAGACTTGAACCATAAAACAAAGTATATCATATATTATAGAAACCTTCAACAATGTGTTAAGCACGGAATGAAAATTTTAAAAATACATAGAATTTTAAGTTTCAAGCAATCATGTTGGTTAAAACAATACATCGATTTAAATACACATCACCGTAAATTGGCTAAAAATGAATTTGAAAAGAATTTCTTTAAATTATTAAATAATGCTGTTTATGGTAAAACGATGGAAAATGTTGATAAACGAAAAGATATAAAGATAGTAACAAATTGGGAAAGTTGTGGAAAACATTTAGGTGCTCGAGCTTGGATAGCGAAACCAAACTTTCATAGTTCTACTCAATTTACAGACAATATGGTTGCAGTTCAAATGAGTCGCGTTCATGTAACTTACAACAAACCGATTTATTTAGGTTTTACTGTACTCGATTTATCAAAATGGAAGATGTATGATTTTCATTATGAATACATGAAACCAAAGTATGGTGACAATTTAACTTTAAATTATATGGATACTGATTCTTTTATATATTCTATCAAAACTGAAGATTTCTATAAAGATATACTGGATGATATTGATATTAAATTTGATACATCAGATTATCCCACTGATAATCGATATAATATTCCAAATAAAAATAAAAAGATAATCGGGATGATGAAAGATGAGATGAATGGTGAAATTATTAGAGAATTCGTTGGGCTTCGATCTAAAATGTATTCCATAGATATCGAAAAAAGAAAACAAATTAAAAAAGCTAAAGGTGTTAAGAAAACAGTACTAGATGGTATGAATATTGATGATTATAGAGATCATGAATATCCCACTCAGAATAAACTATCTGATCTGGATGAGTACACGTTTCAGCCAATAGCCAAAATAAACAATCTGATCTGAATGAGTACACCCAGGAAACCAGACCCAGGAAATCATTCACCCCCCCTCTCACCATTGTTTCCCTCTCCACCAACAAATATAAACCACTCGCACATCTTTCCTCTCGCTCTCACTCATATGGCGCCACAACTAATTACTCACACCCCGTTTTACTTCCTTCATCCAATAAACAAAACAAAAACACCGATATACATATGTACAGACATACATACGAATATGTGGCATGCGCGTCCATGACTGATAGGGGGCACAATACACCTTAAGGTCGCCGCTTCTAAACAGGTCGGTTCCAAACAGGTCGGTTTCAAACAGATCGGTTCCAAACAGGTCGGTTCCAAACAGGTCGGTTTCAAACAGGGCGGTTGCTAACCGGTCGGTTTCAAACAGGGCGGTTGCTAACCGGTCGGTTACAGATAGCAGTTAGCGGATAGCGGATTGCAGTAAGCAGGATAATAAGAAACGTTTAGAAGGAGGTGATTCCGTTCACATCAATCATTGACCGCGGCGACATCTTGATATAATAAATCGTAATCATATTCAGATTTAATGGAGCGAAATAATTTAAGAGTATCGGCAAAAAGAAGACACTCAGAATATTTGAAGACTAGTGGGAGGTCGTTGATGACCATTAGAAATAATGCATCTTTCCAACAGTTTGTGCATGGTTCTTTAAACTGATTGAATGTCGTATCGGAATTTATATGATCAGATTCAGATTTAGCTCGTCTTGCTTGAAAATAACTATGTAGTTTGCGTTGTCCCGAAACAAATGTTTTGGTATGCGTGTATAAAATTGACATAAGTAGAAACTATCCACATCGTTGTGTCATCCCATACAAACATATTCTCGAATGTTGTTTTGTTTATCACAAGCTACATCATCAAATATAAACACTGAGTTTCGTTTTGCTTCGGAAGGTGCAATAATTTCACAATAATTTGAAAACTCATTGTATTCCATGAATGGATTTTACAAGTTGCCGTAGATATTTATATTTCGATTGATGCAGAGACTGCAGCCGTAACAAGAAAGTGCTATAAAACGATAGAATATCGAGTATATCTGGTCATGACGCAAGGTGACTCCCTTAAGGAATACCAAATGTAACTCTAAAAGGAGCCGAAAGATAATCATCAATTTTAACATATTGAACCCTACCAACTACGAGTATGTATCACTCAAAGCTTAAACCAACTAAGCAGGGTAGAATGGAATCCTATATTCGATAGTTTCTGAGTAAGGGTACGATGACTAACTTTATCGAAGACTTTTGTAGTAAAAATTACATCAGTTTGCCTACCAAGTTCGAAATGATTCACGACATAGTTTTAAAAAAGTACCAGATTCGTTGAAGTAGATCTTCCATTCGTAAATTCATCTTGATGATCAAATATTACATTTCTTTATTCGTTCAGTAAACATGCAGTTCATAATAAAAGACGAATGGTATGGTAAAAATATCTGAAAAAAAGAACAGCAACAACAAAAGCGAAATGGAGTGAAAATAAAAACATACAGTCTTCTGTTTAGTATTTATTTTATAAACATTTTTTTTTATCATTTATAAAGAGCGGTACTAGGACATTGAAAACTTGGAATATTTAATTTACATTTAATTTTTTTATTTTATAACTATATTATACGTATTTGTCTTTGAACTAACCTATATAATAACACTATTCTTTTATAATATTATGACCCCAGGCAAGTGTATTAACACCATTTTCCAATATATATCTCTTATCATCTATATAACTTAGTGCTAGTTTATTAATACATTGTGTATATATGTTATGAATCTTTGACCTAATTATAAACATATTTCGATAGAAAAGTTTCTTTTTATATAAACAATCTCTATAATCATCAATATTCATACCATCTAGTACTGTTTTCTTAACACCTTTAGCTTTTTTAATTTGTTTTCTTTTTTCGATATCTATGGAATACATTTTAGATCGAAGCCCAACGAATTCTCTAATAATTTCACCATTCATCTCATCTTTCATCATCCCGATTATCTTTTTATTTTTATTTGGAATATTATATCGATTATCAGTGGGATAATCTGATGTATCAAATTTAATATCAATATCATCCAGTATATCTTTATAGAAATCTTCAGTTTTGATAGAATATATAAAAGAATCAGTATCCATATAATTTAAAGTTAAATTGTCACCATACTTTGGTTTCATGTATTCATAATGAAAATCATACATCTTCCATTTTGATAAATCGAGTACAGTAAAACCTAAATAAATCGGTTTGTTGTAAGTTACATGAACGCGACTCATTTGAACTGCAACCATATTGTCTGTAAATTGAGTAGAACTATGAAAGTTTGGTTTCGCTATCCAAGCTCGAGCACCTAAATGTTTTCCACAACTTTCCCAATTTGTTACTATCTTTATATCTTTTCGTTTATCAACATTTTCCATCGTTTTACCATAAACAGCATTATTTAATAATTTAAAGAAATTCTTTTCAAATTCATTTTTAGCCAATTTACGGTGATGTGTATTTAAATCGATGTATTGTTTTAACCAACATGATTGCTTGAAACTTAAAATTCTATGTATTTTTAAAATTTTCATTCCGTGCTTAACACATTGTTGAAGGTTTCTATAATGTATGATATACTTTGTTTTATGGTTCAAGTCTGCTATGAGCTTACTAAATTTCGCGTTTGGGCTTTTTTTATTTTCTGCACAAAATGGGAAATCACTATGCTCATCATGAAGATGATCTGGATATTCCAAGTCAACTTCTAAAATGTAGCCAGATGGAGAGTTTGGTGATACATTGAATACATTGAAATTATCAGTTTCTATCCATTCGAATACGGTAGACTTTGAGACATTGCCCAACCATATAAATTATTTGCATCCAAATACGTCAAGTATTCAGAAGGTACTTCACTTTTAAAGTCACTCATATATTTATTATTAGCTTTGGAGTGTCTGCAACAGCATTGCACAAGACCACCCCTAATACCTCTTTGTACAAATGTAAACATATTTATATCAGTAAGTAATTCAAGTCTAATCTTTGTTACTTTTAACATAGCATCCCATGATAAACCAGGTGCTGTATAATATTGACAGGGATCCAGCCCATAGATA
Source organism: Brachyopa scutellaris (assembly GCA_949775065.1). Taxonomy (NCBI): domain Eukaryota; kingdom Metazoa; phylum Arthropoda; class Insecta; order Diptera; family Syrphidae; genus Brachyopa; species Brachyopa scutellaris. The sequence goes on from OX459112.1 coordinate 104,122,900, forward strand.
TTTCTGCAAACTTTTCTAAAATTCTCAAATATATCGGCTAGTAATAAGACATCTGTTTTTAGATATAACTCTAAATAATCTAATAGACTTTCACATTTAAATGTTTGCCATACCGTCTTTGCAAAATCATGTTGTTCTGCAGTACAACTAGAATTGCTAATTGAACTAAAGAATTTATCAAGCGGTGGGAGACTTTTTTCACTTAATCGTTCCCACGAATTTATGTATTCATAGGGAAAAACTCCCTTTTTAGTCATTAAGTTGAATTCTTCATCAGACTTGAAGATCGATCTAACAATTTTAAAATCTTCTCTTGACAAATTCTTAGCCAAGGCATCTAAACTAGATGCCATAAATTTAAAAGAGTCTAGGAATCGAATCTCAATTGAATTATAAAATTCAAGTGGGATAGTCTTTCTTAATGATATATACCTTTCCTTATTTACTGCAATCACATTTATATTGCCTGGAATATTTGAAAATTCTTTAATGAACAAATGACTGTCATAGCCTGAGAAATTATGAAAAAATACTGGAATAAACTTTGCAATCTGAAATCTTAAATTACATTTGTTATGAGCTGGTCCTCTGTATTTACCTGTCAGATGACAGTGATCTGCTACACGACCACCATGTAAAGTTTGTTTACAAATATGACAACATTTACTTTCATTATGGAATATGATTTCATCTTTTGTAAGAGGATTCATCGGTTTGTTTATAGATAAATATTTTTCATTGATATCTTGCACATCTTGTACTAAAACCTCAATAAACTTTCGTGATGCATCTAAGCCCTTATAAAGTCGAAACCTATTCAATGAACTGTTAAATGAACAATTTATAAAATAGCTAAAGGCACAAGGAACATGTTCTTGAACTATAGTAGTAGATGGTATGTTTGATTCTGGAATGCAAGTATCTACAGCTTTAAGGATACATTCAAAATCTGCATATACCACAAATGGTACATCCAACTGTCTTTCATAATTATAATACTCTACAATTGCCTTTTCAGGGTCTGGCATCTTAGTAACAATTTTCTTACATTCTAACTTATGTTTATTAAAATTATATTCGTTACCAAAATATTGAAGGCAGCTATTACAGATAAAAACCTTATGTCCATCCGTTCTTATTTGAGTATTTATTAATCTGCAAAAAAACAAAAAAAAAAGTTATAATAAAGTAGATATGAAAATAAATTAGACTTTCTTACCTTGAAATATTCTTAATCCAAACATAGTGGAATCGTTCCATGTCTTGTAATAATAACAAATTTATATGAGCTGGTTTTTCTTCAGGCGTGTTATAGTAAGGTCCGACAATCATATTATTTTCCTCCTCGTAACCGAAAACATTAACACTTATGCTCGGATTCAATTGTTCAAATTTTTTGACATCACTTATTTTGAAGGGAAATTCTAAATCTTCAAATTTTAGTGACACTCCATTTTTAAGCAAAATTGTTTTTTCTGTTATATCATTTATACCGTAGGATGAAGTTCTTTGTGGATTAATATTTGATGGTATTATTGCTGAGATTACCGCCCATTTAAAACAATATTCATCATTATTTTGTATATTAATACAAGCTTTTTTAGTTAATAAAAAACTTGGAAGTTCCATGTATTGGGATCCTTTAATTGGTCGATATTCATTCATATTTATCTCTATATGGATAATTCTTATTAATGCCCATCCACTATCATTTTCTTGAAATTCTTCCATTTTTCCAACAATGTTCGAGCACATTTTATAGTACAATATTTTTAACTCTTCCTCATTCTGTACGAGACACATTTTTGATTGAAATGATTTTATTGACACTTGCATATCATCATCATTTTTATTTATTTTCATGTATTCACCAAACAATTCCATATTAAATTTAAAAGAGGAATGTTTATTTAAAAGATGTTTTAAATTTTCACAAATAACACTTTCAGAATCCTTTAAAAATGCTTTGGGTTCTATTATTTCTTCTTTTTTGTTCACGTATATTAATGTCTGAATCCGGTCATTAAATGTGCTTTTAACCACTTGCAATTCTTCACATGTTTCACATGGTTTTGCACTATTATGTTTATGCAGATTCGTTCTAATGTGTGAAGACCAATTATCTTTTGGAACATCTATTTCACAATCTGTACATATTTTCGTATTGATACTCTTTGAGGAATACACTGAAGAAGTAGTTGGTTTATCTTTAGATGATATTTTTTAGAGCCATTTAAATTTAAAGTTGTAATGTTTTCATTTGAGTGAACATTATGATATTTTATATTATGATATAATAGAGCATCACTTCTGTTTAATGTTTTATAACAAATATCACATCGCAGTTTCTTTGAGTGTACATTTAAAACATGTCTCCTTAGATTCTTATTTAAGGAAAATTCCTTTTCACATATGTCACATATAAAACACTTCATTTTCTAAAAAAAACAATAAACCACACAATAAATCAAACAATAAAGCTCTTATAGAACAATCAAAAGTTTTGCGATTATATTCAACGGATTTTATTAGTAGACTACTCAGCGCAACGTATAAGTTCGTACTGAAAACTTCCCATATCATACCTGAGTCTTATGATATCGAGTGCAAGAATTGACTGTGAATTATATAATGGATGACATTTTTTGTATGAATTTAAGTATTTGTCTATAGTATCGTATTATGTAGTAGTACTGAACACAAAAAGCTCTTTCTAACACAACCTCGGTCCCCATGTATGTGTACAGGGCTATTAAAAAAATCATAGTGTATTGATAATACTATATTTCTGCATCAAAATTTTGTATAAGAACATTATAGTCAGCGACCGAGAGTAACTGCAAAGACAACATCAACAACAACAACATAGGTAGATCCTATACAAAATAAAAGATAAACAAACAACATATTCGTGTCCGTCAGAAAGTTTCATAAAAAAAAATGGTCGAAAGATAAAGAGCCAAGACTTTTTAACCTGTCGAAACATGAATATTCCTGCACCAATTTTTGTATAAAAATATCATAGTCAGCGACCGAGAGCAACTGCAAAGACAATATCAACAGCAACAACAACATAGGTATATCCTATAGCAAATAAAAGATAAACAAACAACATATTTGTGTCCAACAGCAAGTTTCATTAAAAAAAAATGGTCGAAAGATAAAGAGACCAAGACTTTTAAACATGTCGAAACATGAATATTCCTGCACCAATTTTTGTATACAAATATCATGGTCAGTGAACGAGAGCAACAGCAAAGACAACAAAAATAACGTAGGTATATTCCATAGAAAACAAAAGATAAATGAACAACATATTCATATCCGTCAGCAAATTTCATGAAAAAAATGTGGTCGAAAGATAAAGATACCAAGACTTTTAAACATGACGAAACATGAATATCCCCACCAATTTCTACGTCAAAATAATTTTCCTTGAAATATTGTAGTCAGCACTCCTATCTGATCTGGATGAGTAGACCTTGGAAACCGTTCATCCCCTCTCATCAGCAACCAGAATAAACAATCTGATCTAGATGAGTATTATCCCCTCTACCCATTTCAGCCAACGACTAAAATAAACAATCTGATCATAAACCCCGCTTGCCCCCGCTACCCCACCAGTTATGCTACCAAACAAAATAAACAAACATGGATCTTCGATGACCTTGGATTCTAATGACATATTATACATACACACATATATAAGATAACATAACAATGACCTTGGATTCTGGATGAGCATTAAACTCCGTTTTGCCCCCGCTTCCCCATTTCAGCCAACAGTCAAAATAAACAATCTCATCTGGATGAGTAGACCCCCTCACCATCGCTCCCCTCTCAGTATTGATTACGTCAGCTTTATCATCGATATATATGTAAATTGATCTGTGATCTACCAACAATTTTGTTATATGTATTCTCAAACATACATTTTCAACATTTTGTTTATTATTCTTGATGACGTCACTTCCTGACCGCATGCGATAAACACTCTTTTTTTATTGATATTCCCGATAAGAACACGTGTTTTTTATGATTTTAACCCTTTGTTTATTATTCTTGATGACGTCACTTCCTGGCTCCCTGCTCCCTGTGTGCCAGAATTGGTAAATCTATACTACTTATGTTCCCCGCAATATTCCCCTTTTTTAAACGAAAAAAAAAACACGTATATTTGAAAAGAAATAAAAATACAGTAGGATCCGCTTAAGACGCTCACGCTTAAGACGCTATCCCGCTTTTATCGCTTTTTTTCTCCGGTCCCTCATTTTGATTAGAATTCGTATGAAAAAAATCCGGTTAATACGCTCTATTTCCCGCTTAATACGCTCACACAGCGACACGATACACTTCGCCAAAATTCGTATTTTCTTGTTTTTGGATGTTTTTCCCACAGTCACCGCCGCTCTTATAGGTTTTTTTTTTGTTTTTCGCAAAAAAAACCATATAAGGCGTGTCGTTTTTGTGGTCGTTACTTTTGTCAGTGTTCGGCTCCATTCAGTACATATAATCATCACGGAAAGAAATTTAGCAAGGCGTGATCAAAAACTGTTTGAATAATGCTGGCTTCTGTTAGGCAGATGATCCTAGCCCAGATGACTCTGATATCCCATCGGAAAATATTGAAGAGTTACAAGAGTTTCCTGATTGTGCTTCTGTTGATGATGACTGGTCCCCGCAATTAAGAAGAACTCATCAGTGATAGCGCTTAATTGGTTGAAATTTTCTTGGTTGAACCAGGAGGAGGAGCTGAAGAAGAATCACTATCGAAACCTTCGGTGGCCAGTTCAAATGCACATGCATGTATCTACCCATATAAAAGTAATGTACTAATACATACATATGTATAATTTCAATTTTTGTCATAAAAAAAACCTTTTTTTTAACTGGATGTTATTTTTTAGTTTTTCCCGCTTAAGACGCTATTTTCTTTCGGTCCCTTGAAGAGCGTCTTAAGCGGATTCTACTGTATATCGTTATAAAAAAAAGCCTAGCTTTGAAAAAAAAATTAATTCCAGGCATTAACAGAAACAAAAATTTAATTCAAATCATAAAATTATAATATGTATGTACATACGTAACTTACAGAAAACTAATAACAAATAACAACACAAAAAATAACTTCATTCTTAAAATTAACACATATGTACATATGTACATACATATGTATGCACAAGTTCTTCAATAAGAAAATTGACACAATTCATATGACCAATATTACTGTACCTGAAAATTCAATAAATAAATAAAATGTGTGAAACAAACCCATTTTGAAGCCGTTTATCCATTTGAATTATTGGAGTAGAATATTCTGTTAAGTTAAGCGACACGGTCGGCCGACATCCTTGACTCTGCCCACAAAATATCTAACATTGCTTGATTTTCATACGACCGACCGTCTGATTGACCGTAGCCCGTCGGATAGACAATGCCTTCCACTGTTAGATTTGTCTGACAGACTTCAATGTTGGAAAGACTTGACGGACCGTATATGAGGGCTATTACTCAAATGTCAGAAAAATGAATATAGCCAAGAACACACAAAAAGAGTTACTGTCGCATGAGCTGTTGGAAATGTTCAGTGCGTAATTATACTTTCTTACGCTGTTTGGTTAAACAGATAATTCGTTGGCAACGAAGATTTAATGTATATGTTGGTGACTTATTACTATAAGATTTTGTGATTTCGAAAATAATATTTTAAATACGCGTTTTCCCCTTTTTTTTTGAGACAGTTTCCCCTTTTCCCCTTTTCTGCTCAAAAAGCGCCAAAAGTGGCGCCTTTCCCCGCAATCTGGGAGCACTGGTTGTGACTTCGGTATACATACATTTTTTTCTTATCTCATTTTGCTGCAACCCTTTATTTTGTCTTACTTATCTCAATCGATCTTGCGAACGAACATATACGAACGACTGGCAGGCGGCTGGTCTGTTTATGGATTTTAAATTGTGGTGTGTTTGTGTGTATATGGTGGTCATATTTTGATCTGTGGTTGTGGATATGTTTATTCTCCGTCAATGTTGTTTTTTTTCACATTTCTGTAAAATTTGGATGTTCTTTGATTTATGGTTGAGCGAATTTTTTTTTCGGTTTGTAAGAAATCGATAAGAAAATTTTGCCGACTTGGATATTTTTGCATGCCCTTTAAATGAAAAAAAAAAAAAATTTTGAGTACTTTGTGAAGACATCCATAGACATAGTTTTAAGAGCGAGGGCCAATAATTTGTTGGGCTCTTGTAAAGGCACAGACAAGAGAAATACACAGATGTAGAATGGTAGAACAAAAGCATGTTACAAAAAAAATTTGAAAACCAGCATACTAAAATCCAAAAACCAGCATACTATCATACAATACCTCGTATGAAATGCCTGCAACATGAACGAACTCAAAGAATGGTGTATGATTCGAGCAAAAATGTTCGTTTCTCTTACTTTCCTTTTCTGTTTTGGACTTCCTTGTGTGTTGTGGATGTTGTTGTTGTATTCCCATTACTGCTTAAATTCGTTTTCTTTTGTATCACGAAAACAGGTTTTATTTATTTTTTGTTTGTTTTCGCATACAAAACGAATACACAAGCAGTATGTGTGTGTGATGTAATAATTTTGTTTTTTTTTTTCTTGTCGCTTGAATTTCTTATTGTACCTAAGTAATGCAAGTTCAAAGGGGCATATGGAAGGGGAATAGCGACTATACCATGGATGTGTGATTTTCATAGTGCTGCAAGTGTTCAGATTTTCTTGAATGGGAATTTCTCTACCGCATATTCGTATGTACATATGTACATAAGTATATGTATGTTTATGCGATGGCCCAACAGATGGGCGGGAGAAGTAGATCATTTCGTTGGTTTTTGTGATTGCAATAAAATATGTAATTTCTTTGAAAACCTTAATTTCATTTCTAGCGTGAAATTAATATACATGTGTATGTGTATGTATGTATGTCATCTCTTTATATAAAACAGTTCACTGACTGACTGACAGACAACACACAGACCAAACCGCTGGACCTAAAGGGCTTAACTTTGGACAGTACATTCCTTCAATGGCATAGACATCCGCTTAGAGAGGATTTTTTAAATTTCCATCTCTAAGTGGGTAAATTCGGAAAAAATAATCGGCTCTCTCTAGCATATGTATTGCTATGTAATGTATGCCTCCTCAAATAACTCAAATTTTTTTTTCCATTTGAAGGACATGCAAAAATTATCGGAGAAATTTTCTTATCGATTTCTTACAAATCAAAATCAACCATAAATCAAAGAACATCGAAATTTCACAGAAATGAGAAAATAAAACCAAACAAAAACAACAACCACAGATCAAAATATGACCACCATATACACACAAACACACCACGAAAAACAGAACAAGTGGAGTCACCTACACAAAAGAAGAGAACTAAACTCGATGTATACCATATTCTACATCTGTGTATTTCTCTTGTCTGTGGTAAAGGCTAACAAACTGAAAGTCAAAACAATGCCTATATCTACTGTTTTCTGAATTCTAAGTTTGTATCATTAAGCCAGCCTGAACGCTACGTGTATTGATTTTTGATGAAATAAGAATTCGTCCAAATCTTACTTTTAACATTAAAAAAACATATGAAATTTATTATGTAGGAACCTATGCAAAATAAATTGACAATCTGTCTTGGTCTTAAAGTAGACCAAGGACCTAGCGATAGGAAAGCCACCGATTATAAGCTGTTTCAGAAGAAAAAAGCCTTTTACAATTTTTTACAAGTTCACAAAATAACTTACATAATATAGGTACATACAGTAGTGTGGAATATAATAGCAGTGTAGCTTTCACACATAAGGGTTAACGGTATCCCATTTGGTAATGAAAGATATAGGTACCTATTTAGCGCAAAATAAAAGAAGAGATACATACATATGTAGGTACCTACCAACTTGCACTATAATTGCAGTTGGTGCTCAATGGATTACAAAAGAAAATATATATGTATGTAGGTACATATGTAGATAAAGGGTGATTTTTTAAGAGGTTGAGAACTTTTTTTAAAAAAAAAACACAAAAAATTCGAAAAAATGAATGAAATATTTATTTGAATCGATAGTTTGAACCTTGCAATTTAATGTTTAAAGATAATTTCATGCAAATGTTGACCGCGGCTGCGTCTCAGGTAGCCCATCCGCTGAGTCCAATTTTGGCATACTCTTTCACACATATCGGCCGGTATCTCACGAATGAATGCATGGATGTTGGCTTCCAGTGCGTCAATCGAAGCGGGCTTGTCCCTATAGACATTAGCCTTGACATACCCCCACAAAAAATAATCTAATGGTGTCAAATCGCACGATCTAGGCGGCCAATTGACCGGCCCGAAACGTGAAATTAACTGTTCACCAAACTCGCCTCGCAATTGCGCCATTGTTTCGCGTGCTGTGTGGCATGTGGCACCGTCTTGTTGAAACCACATATCATGCAAGTCAAGAACTTCCATTTCGGGCAAAAAAAAGTTTGTTATCATCGCTCGGTAGCGTTCACCATTGACAGTAACGCTGCGATTCGCATCATCTTTGAAGAAATATGGCCCAATAATGCCGCCGGCCCATAAACCGCACCAAACAGTGGCTTTTTCGGGATGCATTGGTAGCTGTTGCAATGCTTCTGGCTGATCTTCACTCCAAATGCGGCAATTTTGCTTATTTACGTACCCATTCAACCAAAAATGAGCCTCATCGCTGAACACAATTTTTCGATAAATTGCGCGCGATGAACATTTCGAACCGAGCACGAATTTTGATAGTAAAATTCAATAATTTGCAAGCGTTGTTCATTTGTAAGACGATCCATGGTTAAATTGCAAACCAAACTGAAGCTGTTTGACAGTGACACAAGGTACTAAACACACGTCAGCTGTCAAAACCAGTGTTGCCAAAACCAAACCAGCTAAAAAATCACCCTTTACATACAATGTACATACATATGTATGTGTACATAAATTGCGTAGCTCCAGTTGAATTTGAAAAAAAAAAATAATTACTGGATAAGAGCAAAGTGGAAAAAAAAGTTAGGTGGTCGACCACTAGTTCCTTTACCCTAGTCACGTTCAAGCGATAAAAATATATTAAAGCAGTTTAGGTCAGAAATCCAGCTTCTAATGAGGTTACAAAAGCAATACATTACATATGTATGTATGTATGTATGCTCATACTTACTAGGATCTACTAATCCTCCAAGAAACTTTTGCTTAAAACGAATTTATTGAAAAGAATAAACGGCGTTATTATTAAGATATATGGACAAATGCATACATATGTACATATTGTAAATTCTGTAGGTACATATGTACATACATAAGGTAATGGTTTATTCGAGAAGCTTGACTGTTTGCTTACAAAGAGAATTCAGATATGTAGGTAAGGTACATAGGTAAGTATGTACCTAGGTATCTTGGGAAATTTATTTTCTATTATTCGCAGTTAAGGTGAATGGCTTTGGAAATTGGAATGTATGATGAACAAAACCCATGCTCGCAAATAACTCTTTTACTTTGCACTTCTTGTTCTCTTCCGAAAACATTATGCCTGGAAAATACAAGAAAGTATTACTCACCTACCAGTAAAAATCAAAAAAAATTTGTCGGGAAACAAAAATGCAAAACAATCACTTAAAACCAACATCCCAAGAAATGACAACTTGCCAGCTATAAATTGTTTCAATAGCTAGATTTACTTTCCTGCGCAAATCCCTCCTCACTTACCTGGAAAGATTTAAAATAACCTTGACCAAGAAACTCCTTGCATTGAAAGGCAGGGCAGATCGCAGATGACGATATCACAATCAAAAAAGCAAAAACAAACACACAACAAAATAAAACGAACGAAAGGAAAACAAAAAATAAAAACATAAGAACAAAACAAACAAGCAAAGACCAAACAAATTTTTGGTAGAATATCATGTCTTAGCTTGATTCGAACGAGTTCGATCAAACTGGGACGCAGGAGTAAGTCCCAATCTACTGAAAAGTGGTCATTTTTTTTACTCTACGTGCGATATCTAGGGTAAAGGCACTAGTAGCCGGACAGTTAACACAAATCTTAACTTTGACTTCTTATTTTTTAACTATTAAAAGATAGTAAAACTCCTCGGTGGTCGCCGTGGCCGTGGTGGTTAGTGCGTTGGACTACTACGCAATGCTGCTCAGGTTCAATTCCAGACCGGGTCTAACACCTTAAAAGTTTTTTCACGGTACCACCTCTTTCGAATGTCTGACAAGCATCAAAGCGTATCACTTGTCACGATTGAGCTTCTCAACTCGCCGTTCGGAGTCGGCAAAAAATTGTAGGTCCCTTCCATTCGTGTAAAACTAACACGCACACACAAATGGTTGTGAGAAGCAGGCCCAGGTTCACCTCGAGCTGTAGCGCCAACTAAGTAAGTAAGTAAGTAAAACTCCTCGAACATATTTATTATTGTAGATGATTGTTTTTTTAATTCTTAAAAAAAATTCTGTTTGCGCTAGTATCCGGACAGTAATATTTAGTATCCGGACGTTTTAGTTTCAGAAGCCGGACACCAAAATTTCATATCAACTTTTAACGTTTTCTTTTTGATTAATGAAACATTTTATTTAGTTTTACATGAAAAAAATAGGATTGATTCACATTTTTGCTTAGATATGTATGTATTTTATTACTCCTTAAGTAAAAAAACAAAAATTCATAAGATATTTAATATAAAGATAGGTAGGTATTTAGTTTTATACAAGAAATTAAGTTCTAATCATATTTTTGTTAACAACTTAACAAAGTTAATACATAACAATAAATATAAATGGATGTACATATATACTCTTTAACCAAAAAATAAAAAGGAATTCATAAAAGATATTTAATATAAAGAATACCTACTTGTAAAAGTATCTAAACTTAATGTTTTAAATTCGCCTTTCCGAAGGATCCAAAATTGGGGCATACTTTTAACAATGTCCTTTAGAGGGCGTACGTATGGAAACGCTACCATAGGTTCAAAAAGTTTTCCATAAACCGAGAAAACAATTACCTAGTACGGTCAACGTTTCTTTTTCATTACCAGCACATGTTTCGTAAAAATGTTTATAATTATAACCCTTTGATGCTATTACTTTGCCAGTTTTTGGACAAAGATAAAAACTGCTTTCATCGCCGTCGAGGATCCTTGATGGATCGTGCATTTGTTTTCCTGGTTTATTCTCTTTAAAAAGTCTTCCGGCTCTTTAAACCATTTTACAATATTTATATTTCGATCATCTTTGAAAGCTCTTTAAGGGAAACCCACATTTGCACATATCGGTGCACCACTCAGTATATTTACTTTCTTCTTCAGGTGTTAAGTAAGGACCTGGTCCCTTTTTTGTTGCCTTTTCACCAATTAGCATTTTACCTTTTCTTCGGTTATAAAGAGTTGATCGACACAGACCATTTTTGGCAGCTGCTTTTCTTAAACTTTGTTTGTCCGAATATCTTCTAAAGCCCGTGTTAAACTGCTTTCCTCCATTCTTAAGTAATTAAATCTAAAAATATGACATTTTTAACGTTTTACATATGCATTTAAATGCGTAAAAAACAACTGTCCGGATACTAAACCTTATACTAAACCTAGTACCCGGGCGGCCGGTTTCTTAGTCCAAAAACACTGTCCGCATACTGAAATTATTAAAGAAACATGCAATATTCTTTATTGAAATTAAGCAAAATACACATAGGTATCGTTTAAAAGTACTAAAACATGAATCTAAGGTTTGTATTAAAGTTTTAGTACCCGGACACTTTGTCCGGAAAATAAAATCAGTGTAAAATTTGGGTTCCAGTATCTGGACACCAAATAATTTGCATAGAATTTAACAATTTTTTTTTTTTTTTAATGGAACACAGAAATTATTTATATTTAATTAAAATTAAACCTAATTTGATGTTCAAATGCAATAAATAATGTTTAAAATACTTACATTTTGAAAATAGCGTCACTATTTTTTTTAGAGAAAAAACGCACTTAGCTGCACACTTCACGACCCCCACGTACTAACTTATGCATATTTTGCAAACCAATTATCTCATCTATTGGAAACTACGTGTGTGTATGAAAGAAACATAGAGGATTGTTTTTTTATGTAATTTTCACACTAAATCCGGAAAATTATCTTATTTTTTTGACAATAAACGACGAAGTGTGCGGATACTAGCACTGTCCGGATACTAGTGCCTCTACCCTATGTAAATATATTATTATCTGTGGTACTAGGCTTGTGAAAACTGTGAAAGTGTGTGTGAGTGAAACGTAAAAAGTAAGATCCCAGCGGGAAAAATAGTAAGCGCTACCCAATTATGCAGCGAGTAAGCGCTTACGCTTCATAACTCTAGGAAGCTTTGTGAAAGCACCTGGTACAAAATATACATCGAATAAGGGACTGCTTTCAATAACATCCTTTAGAAGCTTATAAGAAGCATTTCGATACATAAGACGCGATGGCTGTCCAGACAGCATGTTTAATCATGCTACTAAGAATCCAGTAAGTGGGGTTACTGTTAAATACCCATGGAGAAAAATAGTAAGCGCTTCCATAGGATGCAGTGTGTAAGCGCTTACCTTTCATATCCGGCGGAAGCTTCTTGTAAGCACTTCCACGTTAAAATCGTATTGAATGCTTACAAATCGATTCCTTTAGGAGGTCATATTGTCTATCGACTTTGACATAGGATCATTCATGAAGTAATTTTTGCTGAGAATAGATACATTCTGCTGCTTCTTTTTACGCAGCGGAAGGGTTATGATTTTAACAGGCTGGGTTTGTTTGTTTGTTTGTTTGTATGTATGTAAGGATGTCACCTCGTACTAAACTATGGAACCGATTTCAACAAATGAGGTGTCGTTGGATTCGTCTTTATCCGGAGAGTGTCCTAGGCTATGTGACGTCACAGAAGATTTCAATATGGCGGCATTGATAGTGGTATCAAATGAAAGGGCTTTGTGAATAGAATACAATACGATATAACGTAATTCTAAATTCAATATGGCGGACGTCCCCAAGATGGCGGATTTCTGTTATCTTTACTACCTCCTTAATATGGGTATCAAATGAAAGGGCTTGGCGAGTAGAATACAATACGATACGACGTAATTATAAATTCAATATGGCGGACGCCCCCAAGATGGCGGATTTCTGTTATCTTTACTACCTCCTTAATATGGGTATCAAATGAAAGGGCTTGGCGAGTAGAATATAATACGATATGACGTAATTTTAAATTCAATATGGCGGACGCCCCCAAGATAGTGGATTCCCGTTATCTTTACAATATCCCTAATATGGGTATCAAATGAAAGGGTTTGGCAAGTAGAATGCAAGATGGTGGATTTCCGCTATCTTTAATACATCCCTATTATGGGTATCAAATGAAAGGGTTTGACAAGTAGAACACGACATTGCTTACTTATATGTACATACACTACATATTGTTTGAAACTAAAAAGTTGTAAATAAAAAATTAAGTTTAAAAAACTAAAAACCAACTACGGGAAAAACCAACTAAAAAGTAGGAAACAATATGAAACGAAACAATGATTTTCAGAGTATAGCCGTGGTCGTATGCCGTTGCAATAACGTATTCATATAGTTATCTTAATTGTATTAAGATGTCCTTCGTTTATAATTAAAACACAATTTAGTTTTTTATTTATTTTCTATTTATTAACGTTATAATTATAGGTTTAGGCTACTTTGACCGCCAACACACTACTACTCTTGTCTAAGCCTTCGTCTACTTACTCTTGATTACTGCCTTTCGCAACTTCACTCTCTAACTTCATCTTATCAAGAAGATGGAGATGGAGGTGAAAACTAGTGCGGGCGAAGTTCGATACACACTTGTTGTTTGTCGAGCAAACGATAAGTGTGATGACAAATAGCCCGTGAGTGCAAGGTGGATTAAGTCACATATCTAGGCATACGGAGCAGCATCTTCCTTATATATAACAATATAATTGCGCATTCATTGGACAAAGCGGCATGCGACCACAGCTGTACTCTGGAAATCATTGTTTCGTTTCATCTTGTTTCGTACTTTTAGTTGGTTATTCCCGTAGTCGGGTTTTAGTTTTTTAAACTTAATTTTTTATTTGGGACTATTTTTTAAAATAAAACTTTTATATAAAATGTTGAAAAACAACAAATTGTTTTACTAAAATTTAAACTTGAACTATAGGAATTCTTCTCGCTTCATATGGGCTTTAACGGTATCGTAGAGTCAGCGCTTTCCATTGTCTTCTTCTGAAGCACGTTAGCAGCGCTTTATACTGATGTTAGCGCAAGCGCTTTCCATTGCCTTCTTTTGTAGCACGTTAGTAGCGCTTCACACGGATCTTGCTGTCAGCGCTTACGTCTGCGGATATCGTATAATAAAAACGAAATGGAGGGTCATATAGTCAGTAAGCGCTTCGAGCTTCTTTGTATGCGCTTACAAAGTCCTTCTGAAGTGCTTTTTTTCCCGCTGGGATATTAGATCCACAAAAATAATACCACGGTGAAAAGGAGTTCAGGAAGTACAAATCAGAAATCATCCCGTGTGCGCTCGAAGAGTCGAAGTATGATATGAAACCGGTTTTCTCCAAACATAAGGCGCGTTTTTTTTCAAACCTATATAGATTTCGAAAAAGCTTTCCATACAAAAATAAGACTGGATAATTATCCAGGCTAAGGTTTTGTTGTATTTTACATTGAAAACATGTTGCGGAAATATGTTTAGCCTATATAGGTTTGAAAAAAAAAACACGCCTATAATTGATCTCGTGTGCGCTCCCAAACTCTCTAACTCTATTCAATACTAAAATGAACGAATGTATTCTGATGATTAAGATTTTTGGTTGTATTGAAATGAAGTGGACCAATACAATATCATTCTATCTGCGTGAGTTTGGCAGGGATGTCAAAACTAGACATGGTTTACACAATTCATCCCTCCAGATGCGCTGGTGGGTATCGATTTTTGGGTTATTTCCAGGATCTGCCTGAGTGTGATAAGTACTCTGTGGACGCTTGAGACAGTTCTCCGTATGATTGAAAAACAAAACCCACAGTATTGTGCAAAGCTAAAGCAACTATTTCACTATGACTATTGGGAGCTATTTTTCTTGAATATACATTTGAAACATTTACAAATACATTTGGGCACCGTAGCGCAAGTGGTTAGTGGACTACTGAGCCAGCGGTCTTGGGTTCGAATCCCGCCGCAAACACCTAAAAGTTTTTCACAGTGCCCACCTCTTTCGAATGTCTGACAAGCATCAAAGAGTATCATTTGTCACGATTGAGCTTCTTAACTCGCCGTTCGGAGTCGGCAAAAAACTGTAGGTCCCTTCCATTCGTGCAAAAATATAACACGCACACACAAATGGTTGCGAGAAGCAGGACCAGGTTCACCTCGAGCTGTAGCGCCAACTAAGTAAGTAAGTAAGTACATTTGAAACAAATTTTGTGGGGAATTGGAAAAGCAACAAATATGGATCCATAGCTGTTGAAAACTACAACAACTTCAAATGTACGATGTGAGATGTTTTGTCATTGATTGGGCTTGGTGAAGACATGGAGCGCACTAAGTTTAATTCAAGACTAAAATCAAAAATAATATGTGATTAAATATAACCCTAACCACAGGGCTAAAACGGCTATAGCCCCTTATACATAAGTATGTATGGAATGCATATCTTTGTTTTGGAGTTTGGTAATAAATAAGAATGTGAAGGAGATGGGGCATAATTATACAGCGATCCCCAGTTAAGAGATATAATCCTTTAAGTGGAGATTTCTGAAGTTCGAGCGAATGAAAAATCGTATGCCAGGGGGCGTCTATTATCACCGCCCTCCAAGTTATATCCCGTCGAAGTGGGACACCTCCAATTTGGTGGTATAACCACTTTGAAAGATATAACTTCTGAACTATTATAGCGACTAAAACAGTTTTGTAGATTTTGGAGAGGCAATCTGTACCGCATAAAAAATAATGCAGACCTTGTGTAATGTTATGAAACCACAAAAAAGTTATGGCTCCTCAAACTCAAAATTATGAAAATTCGTTGTTCAATTTTTTTTTTTACTTAAATTGGATTTTTCTCAAAACTTTTACTCAATAAAAAATTTTTTTTTTATTTAACTTTTATCTCTGACTAATTTATAAAAATTATGTTAAATAGCCTTTCCACGTATGTACGATTATCAAAAGTAAAAGTAAAATTAATTTTTCGTCGAACAAAACTGAAAAAAAAAATCATGTAAAACAAATAATAAGTCAAAGACAAAGCCAAATGTAGCTAAATGGACGATTCATTCAGTAATTCCTTTGCCATAATATTGCCGGCCTTTGGGATAAAGATAACTTTAAACCGAATCCTTTAGAACATAATTTTTCGAATTTTTAAAAAAAATGTAGGTGCTCTTTAGAGGAAAGATATAGATCAGAGGAAACTGTATCAGTAGATTTTTAATAAAGGTCCTAGTATCCTTAAAATGTCCTGTTGCGCCAGAAACGATAGGGTACAGGTCTGTATCCATATATAAAATCGGAGTTTTCATACCTTTTATAAAAGCTATTTGTAATGTAGTGGTGGCGGCGTATTTAAATAAAATGCCTCAGAATAAATCAAACACATTTCTTTGGTATTTATTAAAAGGAATTTACGTAGGTATTTATTGAAACGTTTTGAAAGTTATAAATGTTGTTCAAAGTTTGAATTTTTATCTTGTCACTGGCTGGCTGTTTCTTAATTGTATCGTTTTGGACGTCTGTCTTGTTCTGCATAAAGGTAAAGACTAACTCGTGAACGTTGTCAAAGATATGTAGATGCAGAAGTGCAGAACTGAATCTTGTCTTTGTCTCTCTCTAACACTATGAGCTGACTGAATAAAACGGAGAGAATTTACGATATGTTTTTTACATTTTATTGATTTCATGTCCAATTGGCGATACAAGTTTGGTACGAGGGCATGAATATAAATCTTCAGTATGAAAAGGCTTGAAATGTCTCAAGCAAATATCTTTATCACACTTTAAGCAAGCAGTTCGGACCAATTACTCCACATAGATCTGTAACTGCTTTCCCCAGTGTAGCCACTGACAAGCAAAGTACTAATAAAAACGCGAAGCTCTGGAACGAAATATAAGTTCTTAGCTGCACTATGGAGGGAAAAGAACATTAGCACCAACCGTTAACAGTAATCTTCGCAAATGTCTGTTCTTGGTAAGTGGCATATACTTCCGAACAATCGCAAATGTGCTGAAGCCAGTCATCATCTATAATTTTTTCGGGTTACTCATGTGGTTACAAATTCCTCTTAATTAGGTTGTGGGAAAATCGGTATCATTATGCAAGATTCATCTTCTGACCAAGTGAACATAGTATTCTTATTGGATGCTGGCAAAAGTCAGCTGGAGGTAGATTGCTGAGCACGACACAACTGGAATGAAAGTGGCTCATGAGATACGCTCTTTACTTTAGTAACAGCTAGTGAACCGGATAAATTCAAAGATGAATTATCCAGAACATCCCGTAACATATTCGAGAACTTCATCAAAATTCTCTGCGGGCGCGTGAAAGTCTTCAATACGTTGTCCATTTGCGTCAGCATCGTCTTCTCCACTAAAATTACGGTCATTCTCTGGTGGTTAAATATACAAGGCGTGGAGGCTGCTTCAAAGACCATTTTCATCATCTGAACTCTTCTAAATAATCGAGATCTTCTTGCAGCGTCAATTTTCTCGAAAACCATATGATTTTTAAAAAAAACATGTCATTAAAATACATTTTCCAGCGAAAGGAATCTCGTTTTAGCAAAAAAAAATCAATAATGTTAACCTGTACCCTATCGCCCCTGGCGTTCCATATGGACACGCTGGCAACAATTTAAGAAAAAAAAATGTTCACGCTGTCACTTATTTTACTCTTTGTACATCCAGAATCCAAAATCAATTCAGTAATGCAGTACTTATTGGTAATGTACAATGTAAATGATATTGATATTCAACATCAAGAGTTCAATATGCGATGGCATGCCTCTATTTTACCACTCACCTAGTTGCTTACGGTTTTGTTTAGCTGATCCAAATGATGCAATCACTTTTATTCTATAATCTTCTATAAATATTATAAAACTGTAGAGGTTTTTTTTTTGGTTACCTAATAGCGTGAAAACCGCTGGACATATTTCGATGAAAATTGTTTTTGAAATGCTTCTTAAGTACCCGGGATGATCACAAGCTATGTAATTTTTGCTCAGGCTACTGATTTTTACATAGTAGCATTGTATATGGAACTAATAGTAATATCATCAAGCAGTATTTTTTAACTGGCTGTCTTCTCACCAGGTGGCGCCTTTTTTGCTAAAAACCAAACGAAATTATCTCTCAGAGAAAAAGGGAAAGAATAATGAAAACATAAAGAACACAGAAAAATAGAGAATGTGAGAAATCTTGTTCGTGTTCGTGTGAAGGTACATTATGCATGTATGTGTCATTCATTCGTTGATGCTAAATATATGGACAGCTGTGATATATGTATATACGATTTTCTTATTTCATTCATATGTTGGGGTAGGTCGGTAGTTTTTTTTGAAATCTACTTTACATTTACATTTCGCTATGAGCAGGAGGAACTTGCAACGTTGTAACATTTTTTTAACTTTTATATACAATGATAGTAGTCAAAATAACTGTATATCGGTGAGGAATATTATGATTATACAGCCCTCACTCAATACTGGCTTATCGGATTGAAAAACAAAAAAATATGTGAAATTAGTAGATTTGTCCCTCAATCATTTGAGATACAAAACATTCTTCTGGGTTGCCCTGAAGCTGAGCAGTTTTCAAAACAATTATTCAAAGCATCGCCTATAATTTTCCTTCAGTGGTGACCACTGCCAGCAGCCGGGCAGCAGTGGGTATCGTTGCAATAGTTTGTGTGTGAGTATATGTGCGCGCTCTAATGTGATCATATGGCTCGCACTTCAATGTGCTCTACCACCATTTGCGGCTCTCACACTCAAGCAATCTTAACCAATGAGTTGTAAAAAAAAAGAGAATTTTCTAGAGCAGTTAATTGCATTTTATAAATGTTATTCACAAATTAAAAAAAAAAGATCAAAAATTAATATTATACCCAAAATGAACTCCTGTTGCTTTAAGATCTAATTTTGGCTCATATATGTACATACATATACATATAATCATAAATAAATCATCTGGGAAGTATTGGTTGTTTATTGATACGAAGCCAAGGTAATATTGCCCTTGGATGTCGCGTCGTCAGGGTTAGTAGCTACGTTATTCCCCGGAATAGTGATAAAGCTCGAGCTTTCCGTGACTGTTGTCTAATTGTGTGGGACGAATGCACCGTAATGCAGTGGAAATCGTCAACAGAACCTAACAGGATAAACTTTAGGCAAACGTTATCAGTAGTACCATGAGGCACAAAAGCTGATGAAGTAAATGCCTGTCTGAAAAAGTCAAGTCTCTGGGGTCCAATGTTACTCAAATACTCTTGACCGTCAATATGCGGGCACGAACAGGCGGCAATCCAAACGCACAAAACGTTCTTATTTGTTACTTAAAATTGGTGGAAGAACGCTTCCGGAAGAAAATGGAGAAGTAAATTAATAACATTATTTGTGACAAACAGTGTCTTCTACCGAACAAAAAGCCTATCTTTTTGAACTTTCTTATATCCGTCATCTACTGTATATGTATCGTTTACTTGTACATATGAATGAAAAAAAAAAAAAAAAAAAACTTATAACATAACAAAAACAAAAAATTAAAAGGGATTGCACTTCATTTAATATTTTAAGATTAATGTTTAAGGCAGCGTTAAAAAAAAATGAATTCGGGAGAAAACTTTCTTATGCACGTTTAATTTTCTATGTAATGTATAGAATTTTGTATCAAAATAAGTTTCTTATATCAGTGCCTTTCTTATAAACGTGTTGCTTTGGTGGTGTTTTGGAATGTGTGTCTTATAAGCGAGTCTTTCTTATATAGGATGTTCTTATATCCGTCATCTACTGTATATCACAACTAACAAACCGTGAGAATTCTTAGCTTTGTGAGCGAGCTATTTTCTTTTTTTTTCTTGAGAAAAAAAAACTCGTAGCGAAACAAACTATATTTGTATTGAAAGGGAAAGAGTAGTACTAAAGGATGCTTAAGCTAAAAATTACTATAAAAATTTGTTGTTCTCAAAAAATTACTTCAAATATCGCCAAGAACCATGTTTTTAGCACTTAGAGATTGGTATATCTCAAAATTCTGACCTCCTAGAGCAATTCTGTTGCCAGATTTAGATTCAGCGTCAAATAATCTACAAGAAATGATGTGTCTTATCCTTGTTACAGAATATTGTAGTTCAGTTGTACATTGTTTGCTTCACATTTGATACCGAAATGTTTTGACTCCATTATTGCAGCAACCTCAATAAAAACCACTGTCCGAATTTCTATTATGTAGTTGATTTTGTTGAGGTCGTACTGTACTAAGTGGAATATAAAAATATTGAAGTGGAATATAAATATTCCACTTTTCGTGGTAAGTGGAATATTTTTGAGAGAAGCTAATGGTCACACTGATCATGTGTAATGTTAATCGTATACCACCTAGTTTTGAATTGTTCAAACATCTCGAGGTTCTTCCACTAAGGCATCTGTAGGTAGGTACTGTTATAAAGTTCTAAAAATATTTTTTGCAAATTCCGGTTTTTATGACGTTAGATTTCATCAAAATTATAACTTAAGAGTCAACGCCGGAAACTTCGTAACTGTTCCAATAATACACATAACACACTTTTCACGTTTTTATTTTGTTACCGCTGCCCGTTTGTTTAATGCACTACCAGATAACCTTAGGTGTTAGAGAATGAGAAGGATATTAAAAAATGGCTTTTTTCTTTTAACCATTCTGAAATTAATTCTTTTTTTATTCCAATGATATAATTTGTATTATATGAATATTAAATTTTTTTTTTTTATTGTTAACCATAAGTATTCGTTATTCCAAATTTGCTTTCCCCATCAATAGTTTTCTTAATTTTATAACTTTTTCTAATATATAACTAGGTACTTTCGCCACTTGTCATTTGACAACAGATTGTACTAAGCTATTTATGGCAAAAAACTTAAATGCTCATATGTAAATATTATTGTATTTTATTTTGAATCTTTAACTTTAAGTTAAGGTTTTCTGCAAGAAATAAAGAATTTAATAAATTTAATTCTATTATACGATTTTTTTAACTTTCTCATTTACGATCGAGTTTTAAACGCTCTCAATATGAAAATCTAAGCACACTATTAGAACAACTATTAGAAAAATGCGAATATGCACACTTGTGTGTATTGGTTACTTTTACAGATGTGCGAAAAGGCACGAACATTATAATACTTAAAGATTACCCCGAAAAGTTCCATGACTGATTCCTGGGCTTCCTGAAGTATGATTGGTAAAATAACATTCGGGCCAGGTGACTTATATGGCGCGAAGGATAAGATGGCCCAACGAATCCTTTTCCCACTAATAATGTTGTCTATCA
The DNA here is from genome assembly GCA_949775065.1 of Brachyopa scutellaris. Classification (NCBI taxonomy): domain Eukaryota; kingdom Metazoa; phylum Arthropoda; class Insecta; order Diptera; family Syrphidae; genus Brachyopa; species Brachyopa scutellaris. The sequence goes on from OX459112.1 coordinate 104,144,486, forward strand.
TATCGTCATCTAACGGTGGGATATTACAGCTATCTTACCCTCTTAGATCTTCATTTACTGGTTGGCAGCCCGGAAAATGAGTTTCCACCAAGTGCCATCGTTTTTCTTTATGTAGCTAGGAGTGTTTGCCTCTTTCGAGAGCAGTTTCCTTAGCCTAGAATCCTCGCCGGTTTCGTCTAACAGAATTGCTAACACGATTGAATAGATTTTTGCATTCCAAGTCTTCGTTGCACGAGATATGGCTCTTTAAGAATTTTGCCATTTTATAAAGTTTCCTTACTTCCTCTTTCTTTGCACCCATTTCTCTATTCCACCACTTGGCCAGGTTAAGGGTTTTGTTGAGGTTATCAACCGCCTTAAAGATTATCACAGGATCACTATCACTATTTAAGCTTAGGTATTATTTCCGTATAATTTACTTTTTTTTACCATAAAGTTTGTTTTTGTTTAAATAGTTTTTTTTTAAGTTTTGTATGCATTTTAAGTTTATATTTAGTGAAATGCTAATAGACTGACTATTTTTTAGTACTGACACTTTTGTATAACTATGACAGTCACCCCGCACCCGCTACTCACCCCATCTTATGAAGAGTGGCGCACCACTTTTAGTAGCCACGGGCGACGAATATCTTAGGATGGTCCTGTCCCTAAAAAAGCAACACGCACAGATCGGCGTACCTTTTAAAAAAAAAGCCTCGTTTACTTCTTCACAACAACTGGTAAAGTCAGGCTAGCTTCTGAAGGCTATAAAAGCTAGTTTTTTGCATTAAAAGCAAGTAAAACTGCAATCAATAGAAACTCTTTTTATTTTTATTAAAATTTAATTAAAAAATATCTTTGGTCGGGGCCGTTAAACAAACTTATGGAACACCAGTATTTGTTTGGGTCTTGACTTGAAGAGTTGACCTCAATGTGAATATGCGTTGTGTTCAGAGATTGCTGAAAAACTTTGTAACATTCCTTAGAAATTCCATTACATTGGTGATATAAAAACGGCTGCGAAACGCCTTCAAATCAGATTTACAAATCCTTCCTGTAGCTTTCCAAAACGGCTCCGTGGCACTTAGGGCAATGCCACACGAGCTTCTTTTTCCGCGCTCCCATTTGGTCGCACGTCATGAGTATATATGCAGAACTGTACACACGAGCGCCTTTAAATAATCTACGGTTCTGAATAGCAGCAATTGTTTGCATGTATACAACACACACAGAGCTATTTTGAAAAGAATTGCTGCAAACCGGTGCATCCTGTTGTACTTAAAAATACGTGAAAAATTAAAGCTTCCTGTTCATTCTGTTTACTTCCTCCCACCCCTTCTAATACGTTCCACATAGTGCTCGCCCATCCAACAACACAAACACATCGCATAGCACAACCCAATGAATATGAAAACTAATTTAAAATGCTTCATGCTCAAGCACACCGGATGCTTGCGGGTCTCTCTCATTATCCGAATCAATTTCGCCTCTTTCGCCTCGTAATAACTCATTTCGCTCCATTGCAAATACAATCCTGCACTGTCAGCATTCAGGGTAAACGACTTGAGTACCTCGTAAAACGGCGAATCGAATTGAATCGGAAACGACAAAAACATATTCGGGATACAAAAGTCTTGGGCAATCTTAAAAAACGGTTTCCACAACTGCGACTGCTGATAGTCTATCATCTTCCAGCGCTCCTCTTTCACTATATACGCGTACGTGGTATCCAACCGATTTCGATGATTAGCCAATGTATCCGGATCTGTAATGCGAACACGCTTCAGTAAAGCCTGCGGTAATAGATGTGTTTCAAAATACGCCGTCACTTCGTAGTCCAGTAGGAGTATCTCCAGTCGAGTCGCCAAAATGTCCTCAACACTCTCTGGCTGATTGCCCCACACTGTGGTACTCAATAGACTAGTCATTGCACCCTCATATAGATTCCTTACAAACAACCCAGTCAACACTAACAGAGAGCTCACCAGAGCCTTGGTCCTCCATCGGCCTACATCACCCTCGGCTGACGATGACATATTCCTGGGCTGGTTGGTCATGCCCGCTATAGTCGATTGTATTGTGTAGCCAATGTGGAGTCGCCGTTCACAAGTGTAATTCGCAATCAACTCGATTGCAAGGAACCCTATAAATAATCCAACGATAATCTTCCACATTCGTTGGCTGAATGCATAGATAACGTAGTAACTGGGATCGATTTCCGGCACTACCGGCATGATAATGCAAGCATTTGTGTGTGCGATGGGATAGCTTCCGTCCGTTTTGTACGGCAGGAGATACGTACATGGATGGATGCTTACGTCAATCACTCCGTCAGTTGTCAGCTGCACGACGTGCTTCTGATGCAGATGCAAGGAAGTATTTGCAACATTTATGAGGAAAAAGGTGGCATTAATGTGACGCAGGAATTCCTTATACAGCCGGCCTGCAGTACCTGTGATGTCAGTGCGGTTAGTTTTCTCATCGTGAATCTGTCAATGAGAAGTAGATATTTGTTAACTTATCTCATGTCATATTTGACAGATTGCAAAAATTTGTCATTTTACAGCTTTAAGTGTCAAACTATGGCATTTAATCTCAAAAACATATTTATGTACCTTCATAACAAGCGGTTCATCGATAAAAACTGGCGTTGCAAACTTATATCCCTTAACATTAGCTACTTTGTTCCAAAAATATCCATCCACAGTGGAATCGGTCAAATTAAGCACATTTATATGATCAGGAAATGGGACGTACGTAAAGACTTCATTTTGTGTTATAGTCGCTGTGGCAAATGTCACAACGACATTCAATAAATTCACTTTCCAGCACCACCAGAAAAACTTATACAAATCAAATGCAATCGCTGACGTTTGTGGAGCTGTTAAAATGAATATCATCTTGATTTCATGAATTCTTGTTAAAGCCACTTCGCATTTGTTACGAATCACATCTGTCAGCTCGTTCATTATGACAAATCCCAAACTGTTTACGTTTACGTTATGTCCGAGACGAGTGGTGATTGAAACTTTGCCATTGCAACAAATCAATGGAACGTCAAAATATTTTTGCAACTCCTCTTCCAGATTATGTTCACTGATTTCAGTTGCAGATTCATTGCGAAACACAACGAAAGTATGAAAGTCGTGCTTTTCTCTTAAAGATTTCGTCAAATTCAGAACAAAGTCAAAATTGTACGAGAATATTTGACGTGTGATAAGTAACACGAATAGAATATCCGCCTGTAAATTCATGATGAGAACTAAATTGAGATTTCTAGCGTACTTACTAAAGCGCTACCAATTATAAGTGGAAATCATTTTCGACAACATTTCTGATTGGAATGGAAAGTATGTACATATTTGGTTTGACATGTACTCGTACAGGTAAACATGAAAGTAAAACGCTCGTTTACTGATTCAGGATAATTCAATATTTAGATGTTAAATATTTGCTGGTAATGTTGATGCAATAATTTCCTTATTTTTGTTTACCTTGGTCAATATGTCAACAAGTAGAGCTTGTAAATAGTGACAGTTTGAAGTGGTGTTGGGACGAGTACGAGTACGAGTACGAGTAGGGATGAATTTGTACATGTGTCATGAGTGGCATAAGGAGTTATTTTTTATATTTTTAGGACAAATCATTATTTCTATTATATTCTGTATGTTTGAAAATTTTTCTGTTGATGATAATTTTCACTATACATTTTGCTTAGTGAGATGTTAACAGTGAAACGATACATAGTAGCAGAGTTACACTATTGGCTTTTACAATTGAAATTAAATTTTAGTCTACAATAGCACCAATACGAAATCTGACACTTGTACCCCGACTGTGTTGTAGGTCAAATTTGACTTAATTGAAATTTAACAATTAAGTCAAGACTCAAGTCAAATACGGAACAGCTGATAGACAAGATCTTCTCGTTAAAACTCAAAAATTAAAATACCAAATCTAAAAAAATTACCATTAACTACATATGTGTTATAGCTTAAGAGTATGCAATGCAAAATTTGAAGTATGTATAGTCATAAGTGAATTCTAAATCTACATAGATAAATGAAATAGCCTAAAAGTACCCAATGCAAATTGTTAAGTATATAATCACAGAAATAAAAATTACAAGAAAAACGTTGCATATCTAAAGGTTTTTTGCATTTGGAGTTCCCTACGGGACCCCAAAGAACAGAAGGACAAGAAAGCGAGTTAATATTTCATTGTCATCCAGATCTGATTCTGAGCTATGTTTAAAGTTCCAAGTCTTTAGCTCATCGGGAAGTGTAAAATCAGTTGCAAAATTTGTACCGAACAGACAACAAAGCGACACAATAAAAACGTCGTAAAAAGGAGCTTGATTGCGCAGACACCGATGTAGAGAAAAATAAAACAAAACTGCAAACGTCATTAACTTACCGTATAACCTACCGTAAAACGGAAATAATTAACTTTTGTGTACAAAATGTTCCTAAAAACTGCAATTCGGGTACTTTTTGGGAATAACTAAACTAGGACTTCTTTAACTCCTAAAGTATTCTTCCGCCGCTAGTTAACCCAGAAACTTAAATATTTAAAGAGCATAGAAACAAACCTCAAATGGGAAGAAGCAAGGTAAAAAGTAAAGTTGAGCATTGTGGCATAATAACTTTGCATGAAGAAGGGCACTATAAAATTAATTAGCAAGAGTGATCGACCGACACGTCTACCAACTCCTGAAATATGTGCAGAGTTCAACCGTTTGCACTCAAAGCAGATATCACTTACAACAATTAAAAAGCGTTTAGTTCCGCAGGCCTTCACGGTCGAGTAGCAGTACGAAACCTTGTTACGACCTCAAAACAAAATCAAGCGACTGCATTGGGCAAAATAGCACCAAGATTGGATATCAGCAAACTGGTTGAAAGCCTTATGGACAGACGAGTCGAAATTTGATATGCTTGGACAGAAAAAGAGAGACTTTGGCGGTCTGTTGAAGAAATTATGTTCCCTAGCTCTGTGCTCTCAACAGTCAGGCATGGATGTAATTCAATAATGGTCTGCAGATGTTTTTCTTCCGCTGGTATTGGAGACCTCATCCAAATCGATGGAATCATTAATTAGGATAAGTACAGACAAATATTAGAAGAACACACCTTACCACCGGGCTTACGATTAGTAGCCACAGGATTCATATCAATGCAAGATAATGATCCGAAACATTCTTCCAAGCTTCGCAGATGATACGTGGATCAAGAAGAAGATAAAGAAACACTGAAAAGTATGAAATGGCCTGCCCAATCGACCGACTTCAACTCAACAGAGCTGCTTTGGGACAAACTTGACAGAGAGGTTCAAAAATAGTAACCAACATCGAAGACAAACTTAGACAGCTTTGGTCAATGGAGGCGGCCACTTGATTGAAGTTGTATTCAAAAACTAGTCCAAATAAATTGTAAAGGACCAAATTAAATAAAAATACCTCATATGTACTGTACATACAGTGACTCAACTTTTTGATCACATGATTAGTACAAAAATTATTTTTCGTTGTAACTTGTTTATTTATTAAGATAATTCATCGAAATTTTGAGGAGAAAACAATAGTAATGTTGCTAGTCAGCAAATGAAAAAAAACTTAAATTTTTTTTTTTAATTCCAATATACCACGAACAAGTACAAAATATGATATGTGATCAATTAGTTGACTTTGACAAACGTTTGTAGTTTAATATTCAGTATGAGCTCCTTTTGCTCTGAGAACAGTTTGAATTCTTTTTTGTATAGATTCCACAAGTGTTCTGCACTTGTTAGGGCCTAAACTGTTCCAAGCAGTTTGAGTTCGTTCCCACAAATCGCATGGATTTGGAAAGTCTTTGGGCATTTTTGAAATTGCACTTTTGACCTCAACCCAAAGATTTTCGAACGGGTTAAGATCGGGAGAATGCGGTGGCCAACCAATCGTTTAAAACTGCTTACCTACAAGTCATGTTTAAGCCACTCGAGTAGTCTGTTTCGGATCATTTTATTGCTGGAAGATAGTATCCGACACGTTCTAATTCCAATTGTTCAGACATTTCCGTAGTCCTCGTTCAAGGATGCTAACGTATTGATTGGCATACATTCTCCCTTTACCTTCCACACATTGGCCAAAATCTTCCATGACCATACTCATACACCCCCCTATCATTAAATTTCCGCCACCAAACTTAACGATTGGTTTTACGTGACGGTATTGGGTTGCTTCATCAGTCTTTTTCCAGGTCCATTGACAACCATCAGAGCTACAACGATTAATTTTGTTTCACTCGACCACACTACCCTTGCCCTGTCACTAATCGTATAAGTTGAGTATTTTTCTGCGAACTCTAGCCTAAGTTTCTTATGTCGTTTTGTCAACAGTGTTTTTTTTCACTTTCACACGTCCGTGTAAACCGTTTTGCGTACAATTTTCTGGACAGCCTCTGTTGATACAACTATTCCGTCATTTTGTCGCAAATCTTTGTTCATTTGGGCTGCATTTTCGTGCACTCCGTACTTTATTTGGCTCAAAATACGGCTTTGTACAAAAGAATTTAGAATGGATTTTTTACCGGGCTTTGTTTTGTACACCTTCAGACTTAATTTTTTTTTCTTATTTTTGTGATGGAACCCAATGAAAATCCAGCTATTAAAGAAATTTCACGGTATGTGCACTTAGCATCAAAGAACATTTTGATTTCTTTTATTTTAGAGCGACTTGGTTCTTTCATTTGATCTCAAAACAAAACAAACGTAAACAAATTAGCAAATGCAAAAATAGTAATTTTTTTAACTTTTACCTGGTTCAATATAATAATACGTACATAGAACTAAAATAATATTTGAAAAAAACCTCAACTTCTCCAAATTTTACTATACTACGATCACACCCAATGCTCAATTGACACTGTCTCAACTAATTGATCACATGCTTTCGAGAATAGATTTCCCAAATTCTCCGAAATCTAACGGTACATTTTTATTTTTTTTTTTATCTTATCTAGAACATCTGCAACTATACTTCGTCAAAAATTCGTTGCATTAACGTTTAGACTCGAAAAGTTACAATAAAAAAACCTCTTTCCCTTACATCATGTGATGAAAAAGTTGAGTCACTGTACATATATGGAAATCTGTTTTTTTTTTTAAGTTATTCAATATTCACATACCGACATAAAAGATGGCGTACCCTGTACATACATTAAGAGAACGTTTATTATGCGAACTTTTTCTTAGCCTGTATACGTTAAAAGAAAACATACCTACTCGTATAGTAGTGCAGACTATTGAAGTTCTGGTATATTTGACGTTATAATACTCCGTTTTGTTTTACAAAGAGAATATACAAATTATTCTGAGTGAAAATACGACAAAACCCTTCAATTTAAATCAAAATAAAAAAAAAACAAGAAAAATAATGACAAATAAAAATAAAAATAAAAATAAAAAAAATAATAAAAACTAAAAATAATGACTATAACAAGCAAAATATATATATATGTATTTATGTATGTATGTAAATAATAAATAAAGAAATAAGTACAAACAAACAAATATGAATAAATATTATATGACATTTTGACATTTTAATAAATAAATAAAAGATACATAATAAATAAATAATAAATAGATAAATTAAAAATAAATAAATAATAAATAAATCAATAATAATTAAATAAATAATAAATAAATAAATAATAAATAAATAATAAATAATTAAATAATAAATCAATAAATAAACAATATAAATAATAACTAGTGTACCGGTGCGAGGAAACTCGCATGTAGAAACCCTATACCCGTAGGTATAGGTAATAATGTTTTTTTCGTAATAACTTTACTCATATGGACTTTTTCAAAATTATTTATATTGATGAACAAAGTTTAGCTGATAAGCTTTCGATCAGTGTAGGAATCATTGGAATCGGTGCAGAAATAAACTCTCAGAAGGAATCACAAACTCTTGCGCTAGCGATATAAATATAATGGTGATATGGTTTTTTCAAAAGTGTTGGTATTGGTGAACAAAGTTAAGGTGATGAGCTCTCATCAGTGTAAGAATCATTGAAATCGGTGCAGGAATAAACCGTCAGGAGGAATCACAAGCTCTTGCGCTAGCGATTTAAATATAATGATGATGATGTATAAATAAATAAATAACAAGTAAATAAATTAACATATACATAAGTAAATACAAAAAATATATTTTATTTATTATTTATTTATTTATTTCATAACGACTAGCTTATACACAGTAAGATATAATATCTTATAATTGAGTGATAAGTACACAATATAAAAACAATAGAAAAAAAACGTATGATTGGAAGAGAAAGCTACATGAGCTATGAAATGAAGAATTCAAGTTAATTATAAAAAGAATGTAAACATAATAAAAAATTTACAGAAGCTAAGCAGAAAAAAAAAAAAAAGAATAAATAAATCCAAATTTCAAGAATTTAAGGAGTTTGAAGATAGATACGTTCTGAGTTCATTTTTAAGTTTAGTTGTGTTAGTTATCCTTCTGAGAGGGCGGGGCAAGGAGTTCCACAACCGTGTGGCGTGAATGAAAAACTGTCGCTCAGATATTAAACAAGAGTGCCGGGGGGAATCAATTGTGCAGATCTGTTTGATGAGGCGAATCTTATTTTTTTAAAGATATAAGCAGGTTGATGTGATAAAAGAATGTCCGAGAAAAGGCTAAGAGTTCGAAACTGTAGTAGGTGATCAAAGGTCATATTATATAGTTGCCTGGAATATCGCGAAACTCGATCAAATTTGCGTAATCCAAAAACATATCGAACAATGCAATTAAAGGCGACATTAAGTTTCCTCCTGGATACAAAGCTACAATTTGAATAAATTTCACAACCATACATAAGGACTGGAACTGCTAGAGTCTTAGCAAGTAAGACTCGCGTTTTGAAGGGCGTGAAGGAGTGGGTAGCCCAAAGTGTTCGGATGACACCATAAGTCTTCCCCACTACTATATTGATATGATTGTCCCAAGTTAAATGGCGATTGAAAGTCATACCAAGATTTCTGACAGTTTCTACATATTCAATAGGGGCATCGTCAAGAGTGATTGTAGGAAAATAAGTCAGATCTAGAGGCTTACGCGAGAACACGATGCACTTAGTTTTTGTTTGATTTAATAGCAATCCATTTCGATGTGACCATTGCACTATATTAGCCACTTCATATATGGAGTGTACAGCGTGCTCTATTAAACCCAGAGGACAACTTAATAGGAACTGAACATCATCAGCATACTTTTATTTATTATTTATTTATTTAACTTATAAACATGTTAACACGTAGATACATACAGTTATCTTTAAATGTGTAACATTATGTAGATTCAAGAAAAATTATTAAAATTATTATTTAGAGAAAAATTAACAATAAAAGATTGTAAAAAGGATAATTAATAAGATTGAAATTTTAAATTTAACTTTAACAAGAACTAAATAAAACAATTAAAATAAAACAAAATAAAACAAACCCTAAAACCCTTCAACAAAAATCAGTTTAATTTAATTTTAAAATTTTAATTCTAATTTTTATGTGCAAAAATGTAATTTCAGTTTTCTTTGGAAGTCGTTAGTGTCTGTTGATCTTTTTATATTAACTGGAAGCGAGTTCACAGTCTTATGGCGTATACAAAAAATTGTTTTTTGGTGACGTTATAATTGTATGTGGGTGCAATAAATGCACCACTTCTAACTGATGACGCGAATTGTAGTCTCTTAAAAAGATAATCCGAGGTTTCATTTACTTTAATATTAAACAGGAAAGTCAGTGTTTTGAGATCCAGGTATTTTTGTAGGTCCATTCCGAAAAATTCCCTAACGCGACCGGAAATGTGATCTCTTCGACTCATATTGTATGCATACCTTACAGTACTATTAATAGCGACTTTAAACTTCCGCGAGCTACTGCTATCAAGGTCACAGAACACTGGATGGGCATGTAATAATATCGGTAATAGCAGTGACCTTACTAACATCGCTTTTGTCTTACATGGGAGGTATTTTCCAACTTGATATAGTGCTCGTAGAGATCCATAGACCTTAGAGACTTTATTAATGATATGATCTTCCCAAGTAAGACTCTGATTAAATATGACTCCCAGGTTTCTAACGGTGGACACATATGCATGTGGCGACCCATCAATGAAAAGTTGAGGTAAAGACTGTAAGGAACCCTGTACATGGACGGGTTCACCAGTGGAAAAAGAGGTAGTTAATTTCTCCTGTAGCAGTGGGTGGCACGCTTGCGGTTTGCACGGCGACAGCTCGTCGGATGGGGGGGGATCTTTCTGCTACTTTCCTGGTTACAAATAAATAGATACGTGCCATGTATCCGAGGACACATAAAAAGGGTGTCACTGTATTGTGACTCAACGTCCTTAACCTGTCCGAAGAAGGGTTGTAAACCGTTCGGGTTTACAGTGAGAAAGAAGAAATAAAAGAAACACGAAAGGTAACACAATACCGAAAGGGATCTCTAACCGAGAACATACGAGACAAGTGAACAAAAAGGTGGTCAGGTGTTGATGACCATGCAGCGACTATGCTCCAGCTGCATCTTCGGCTATACCCACCCTTATCCGCTGGGCCGGACCAACCACTGGAGCGAGAAGTGCGTAGGCACCGGGGGCTTGGCTAGGAGTGAGAAAAATTAATTTTATCGCGCTCGAACAAATGTGGCCCTTAGCCTTCTAACAAAAGAATTGTTCAAATAAGCTCTAAATAACAACATCCCTCACCCTGCGCTGAATTATTTCTTGCACGTTACTCCATCACTAGCCACGTTGGGACTTCATGGAGAATCGATCTCACAATAACGCAAAAAAAAAAATGTTTCCCCTAGACCTACGCATTATAATTCTACCTCCTGGTTAATGTGGAAAGATTTTATGCCTGTATGCAATTAAGAAGAAAACAAAAAAAATATAGGCACTTCCTGTAAATCTGTACGCTCGGTTGGCGGTAGCCTGCCCTGCTTGTCTGTTGAGAATTATCAACAACTCCGTGGCTACCGTACGCCGGAAAATGTTAGGGTAGCCCCTTTATCTAATATGTTACGCCGACTTCATCCCTTCGTCACTAGACGCACCCTGCCCTCGCCAAGAAAATCTATAAAAGTTGCCAAATCATGATAGCCGTCATTACTGCCATTCAAAACTCAGAACTAATCTCTTTTTCAAATTCACACAGCTTTATTATTACTAAATTCTTACCCTTCGAACGCAATTTGAAGGAAAAATTAAAGTCTAAATTCAAAAAAAAATATAACCGATAGCATAAATTCAATTAAATCTTATAACGCAAGATGCGCCAAATCTTTCTCTAATATCTATGTAATTGTATAAGTAAAATGGTTCATTGTATTTACGTAAGCCTTTGCTGACTGTAATCGAATGGTTACATAAAAATAATTCAAAAAAAAAAAATTAACACGTATGTCTCTGTCCAAATGTTACTTATATCTTAATATCTTTACTTTATATGGTATTCAAAATTAGGTGAGACCAAGAAAACTAGATACATAGGTGAATTTAGGATTATGCCAAATGAAATTACACTTGTATCAAGCACTTACGTATGTTTGAGTGATAGCGATGCGTTGAAACAAAAGCGAGGATGAAATTAGTTGTATGTATATGCGTAATGGTTTTATGTACTCGTATATAGATGAGGGGGACTCCGTTTTGTGCGCACAAATCGTATGTCGGATCGATCTTAATCAAGCTGAATGGGAAGATTTGATTAAATATATGATAAATGTAAATTCAAGATGGCATTACCTGTGTTGGGCTTACTTTAAACATGTGACAAAAGAAATAAATTTGTACTTAACCTATAATACATATCCCTAACTACTTAACATTCGGAATGGAAAAATACACTGGTGTTCTGTCTGTTCGGTATATATGTACGCTGGCTCACGATCTTCTCCTTAGCTGGTGTGATCCGTAGATCGGCTGCTGCGAAAGAGGCTAATGCTGGTTCACGGCGAGTCTTGCCGCCTTGCGGGTGACGTGCTTTACAGCATATGCAGAATGACGAATGATGGGTCATTGGCCTCGGGGAGTACCAAGTTTTTCTGCCACGTGTGCATTCGCTCTGAGTAGTTGTAGTTTGGAGCGCCAGGGGTGGTTTTTCGCGAATATTTTGGAGAGACTTCCGTGCGTACTGATTTAAGTGCGTCGAGCCTTTTTTTTTCTTGTGTGTGTGTATGGAGACGATGTAGAGACGAAGGCGTTTCTCGAATTATGAATATTTTTAAATTCTTTCAAGCCTAATTTATTTGCTTGCCTTTTTGGTCTTTTCTTTGTGAGCAGAGCACTTAGCGGTAGTTGGTATGATGCGCAGGTGGTGGTAAGGTTTAAATTCCTGTCCCCACCTGGCATATCGAGCACTGTAATTTAAATTATACACTGGATAATTATCCTACACCAATTTTCTTTTAAAACAAATCTTACCATCGAGTCAGTCTAATTTTGCGCAAAAAAAAAAACTATTCTGCACAGGAATTATATTGATTTTATGCACTACGCACAATAAAAAAAGAAAATTAAACGTGATTAATTTCGCGGGATTTCGCGCTCAAGTTCACGCCTCCATTGACTGACACCAAGAAAAAAAAAGATTGAGTGCGGTTGCACATGGCTTTTTATAGATTGGTGACATGTTATCTCCGGTGTGAAGTGAGTGACGATTCGGTTGTTTACAGCGGCTTTGGCGTGGGTAGGCGCCATATGTAGTGTACATAATTTTTAGCTGTTATTTTTAAATTAATACAATTGAACTTTGTAAAAATAAAGAATAAAGATTTGCAGGGGGTATGCTACAAGACAGAGTATCTATGGGTGATCGGCTAATAGCAATTGCCTGACTCTTGCTAGAGTTTAACATCAGTCTGTTCTTTCGTGACCACAAGGCTATTGACTTCAAATCCTCAATAAAACGCTCAGTTGCATCCTCCACTAGACCCAAAGGATAGCTAAGGTACAGTTGAACGTCATCCGCGTACATTTGAACCTTGCAATATTTTAACACGGACGGAAGGTCATTGTTAAATAAAATAAATAATAGAGGCCCCATTATTGATCCTTGTGGGACTCCAGCTTTGGTTTCAATGAAGTTTGATAGCTTTCCATTAGCATATACAGCTTGGGAACGATCTTTTAAGTAGCTCTCTATTAATTTTAGTGCTGTTGAGTCGAAAGTGAAATAATTTTTAAGTTTAAGTATGAGTATATCATGTGGTACTGCATCAAAAGCTTTAGAAAAGTCCAGTAACACAAGCGATGAAAGATGATTCTTATTCATTTCTACTCGGAGATCCTCTACAAGATTTACCAGCGTTGTAGTACAGCTATACTTTTGCCTGAAGCCAGATTGAAAGGGAGTAAGAAGATCGAACTCGATAAGGTACGAGTTGATTTGTTGGCTCACTAACTTTTCAAAAACTTTTGATATAAATGGAAGTATTGAGATGGGACGGTATTCTTTATTTTGTTTGGTCGTATTTTTTGGTATAGGAATTATCTTAGATGACTTCCAGGATCTCGGATACTTAGAATATGTGATAATGTTATTGAAAATAAACGTTAATTCGGGCAGTACTTCAAGAATTATTATCTTCAGGAATTTCGGATGCATGTTATCCAATCCAATTGCATTTGACTTAATTGCTTTTATGGCATTAAGTACATCATTTTCAAAAATTCTTTGAAAACAAAAACTTCTAGATGTACTGGAAGTCCGAGGTGGTACTACGTTAGATGTATCTATGTCATTTTCTTGTGTAAAAGAGATATTGGAGGCAGCAGCGAATTTAATGTTTAAATCATAAGGACTTACTTCGCTAATACCAGAGTTAGCTGCCTTCTGCTTACCAATACCTAAATTTTTTACAATTTTCCAAGTACTTGCCATACTCAGTCTTCGCCTTTCTTACTGCTTTTTTCGCATTATTTCTCATTGTTTTGTAGTCATTAAAAAATTCTGGAATTTAGAACCGTTTCCATCTTTTATAGGCTCTGTCCCTGAGTACAAACATTTGTTCAATGCTAGGATTTAACCACTCACAGATTTTGCTTCGAATGTTAAAGGTTCTTAAAGGAACATGCGATTCAAACAGACTGTTGACATTTGCGGTAAAGAAATTTACTTGTTCATCGATGGAAGTTATATGACGAAGTCTTAACCAATCAATGCTTATTATGTCTTGTAACAAAGACACTTGATCCATAGCCCTGAAATCTCTATACACAACTGTTTTGACTTCACTATCGATGCTAAAGTCTAAATCAAAAAAAGGATGATAAGGTCTTGTTTTGAAAAACCTGGAACATCTAATTGACCATAATAATTAGTTCGATCTGTCTGGTTAACTATGAATAAATCGAGTAAGGTAGAGTTTCTGAAAATGAGTTGGTTCAGTATCATTTACCGGAAAAAGCTGTAAGGATCGTAAATTATTTACAAACCGATTAACACTTGGATTAGTTCTATCTAAGAGGTTTATGTTTAGATCGCCACAGAGTACTATATGATTGTATCGTACAGATATTCTCTAAACAAGACTGATAATACCAGTGGAGTCCGTGACATAAGGTAGTTTATAGATAACTCCCAACAAGCATTTGTCAAGTCCGCATGCAATTTCAAGAAATAGGTATTCAAAATTTTCGTGTGCATCAAAAACGTCCAGCGGCTTACATTGTATACTGTTCTTAATAAAAATTGCAACACCACCACCTCTTCTACCACTTCTGTCAGCACGATATGTTTTGTAACCACTAATTTCGATGGTATTATTACTAATACTTGGATATAACCACGTTTCAGATAAACAAATAACATCGACTTTCCCTTCACTAAATATTATTTTAAATTCATCCAAGTGTTTAACTAAGCTTTGGGAATTTATGTGACACACCGAAAGACCGGAGTATCTTTTACAGAAAACGTTCAGCATTAACCGAGTTTTGTGGATAGGATATCTGACACTACCATAAGGACTGGAGGAATCGCTTTCAGATTCTATTTGCTCTTCGGTCATCTAAAAGGATATAAAAAACCAAGTGAAACAATACATATGCATTGCGCTATTCTTGATAAAATTGGGAAGATCATTGACATATAAAGTGAAAAATAATGGCCCTAATATGGATCCCTGAGGAACACCACTAACGATTGGTAGAGGGTCCGATAGAGATTGATTGATTGATACGGCTTGAAACCTGTGTGTTAAGTACGAGGACACTAACTTTACCGCGCAGCGCGAAAATTTGTAGATTTCAGACAATTTGCGACACAAAAATGAGTGGTTAAACGTATCAAATGCCTTAGAAAAGTCTAGTAAGACTAAAAAAGACACTTTGTCCCTATCAATGGCTTGGCGAATATCCTCAGAGATACGTATAACAGCAGTGGTATAGCTATGTTTTTGTCGGAAACCAGATTGCGTGGAAGATAAAATATTGTAAGTGGAGAGATGACGACTAATTTGCTTCTGAAGGTTCTTTTCAAATACTTTCGACAAGAATGGGAGAATAGATATCGGTCTGAATTCATCACATTTGGATTCATTCATCAGTTAAAAGGTAGATATTACAGTTAGAAACTAAAAGGAAGTAAGAAGTAAATACATAAATGTCGATCTGTAAAATTCTCCAAGATAAATAAATGAAAACTCGTCGTATTTAAAACGGTAACAGAAAATGCGGCTTTATTCTGACAGATCGCTCAAGATTCTCATAAAAAGTAAATTGGCGTCTGTGGAAAAAATGTGTATAGTATTCCCATTGTTATGCACCAAAATGAGAACGTTTAATAATCCAAAAATAGAAAAACACACTTATCTCTGCAAAAGTCACTATCAGAATGAACTTATATTTTATTACCACAAAAAGTCTTAACGTCTATCGGTTGGGGTCACTGTCATGCATAGTGCCGCCCGGATATGCTGATGTGCAAATTCAGAGTTCGGTCGTCGCTCCGTAATTTGATCATTTTGTTTGCTTCCAGCACGCAACTATGTGAAATTGCAAGGCATGTAAAACGATCAAATGGATTGTTGCGAGTGTTGACCTTGCACCAGCACATCCGGCACATGCGTATGCATAACATCTCCCTCCCTTAAAACAAACAATATTCTCTTATTGACGATTATTGTTAAAAAAAAATTAAATCAAACGTTTATACATGCATTTTAAAATTTAATAATAACGTAACGAACGTATTCAAACTTTACATTTTTAATTCAATCCTATTCTACTATAATTCTTTTTTTTTGTATTTTATTTCTGTTCTTCTGGTTTTTCGAACTTCAAGACCCTTAACGTATTATGTTTCTTAACTATTTCTGGACTTCTGTTATAATAATGGACAATCTTTTCTTTTTCAACAACGGGATTCCGGTTTCTTCTATTAAAACAGTTTTTAAAAAACGTTATTTTACTACCTCTTATAAGTTTCAAAGCATAGTACACAATCAGAACTGTTAAAAACATAGTTGATACGGTAAAAATTCCATTTTTGACTCTCTTTGGTATGGGTTTTAAAAAGTTGTTTACAAAGCTTTCTTCATTTTGTAATTCAATACTTAAGTCTTTTACATCTTTAAGGTTAGTTTTAAGTTTTGTTACTGACACATCTAATGGTTTTATAGAACTCAATTTAGTATTTAAACAATCGTTCAGTCCAAAATAATACTTATCACTATTTACATAACTATAGGTTACATTATCGGTATTTATTTTTGTTTCCAATGTTGTAAATTCACAATTTGAATCCAAATACAATATTCCTGTTCCTTGTATAATATCATCATTCTTAATATTTTCACAGTTACATTGATATTTTGTATCATCTCTTACTGCAAAAAGGTATTTATTTAAACCTAGAGAATGGAATATTTCTATATTATTTAATATTTGCTTAATATTACAGTATTCGATTGATCTACTCATAAATACATTTAAGATGCAATCATCGTGTTTTATTGTACTATGCATAATTATGTCTTTACAAATATGGTATCCTTTTACTTTCTTACATTTGCTAAGATCAAGATTATTATTATATTCCTCTTTGTTTTCTGTTACCACAAAATTTTCCAATACAATATCCAAAATGTAAATATTATTTCCTTTAATGATAGGTAAATTTATTGGTTCGAATAATTCAATATTTTCTTCTTTTAGTAAAGGTATTTTAACTATAATGTTTAGAGTTTTCTTTGCTACGTAGGATTTAATTGTTGATTCCTCAATTATATAGCTATAGTTTTCGATCGTTGGGTCAAAAATTAAGTATTTCCTCTTTGAATTCCCTTGTAGGATTTCTATCAACTTCGTAGGTCTCAAAATGATTGGATGAACTATATTTGTTTTCAATAGAAAGATTGCCTGTTCTATAATATCGGTTTCCAAATCTAAAGCTAATGTTTTATCTAAGATCTGCCTATGTACTTTTTCAAAATATTTATTTATCATTAATTCCTGGGTAAGGTTGTTTTCTGTTTGAACTAAATTGTTTATTTTATCAACTAAATCATTAATTTTGCTTTCATGTGCATAGTAACTGTTATGTAAAGCTTTATTCTGTTCGTTTAAAGATTTCATTAAAACTATCTGAGTTTTCTGGCTACTTTGAATTTTTTCGTTATTACTCTGCAGTGTTCTAATAGAATTTTCGTAGTACTCACTGTCTTCATGATCCATAGTTCCAAATAATCCTTTTAATCCGGTCCCAATGAAATTGGCTAGTCCCCTTTTGTTTCTGCCTATCCTAATGCCTAAGAGAGCGTATATGTCTTTTACCCTTCTATCTATGCGAGATGTATGTCTTTGAACTTCCTCTTGAATTTCGTCACATTCCAGTTTGTGAGTACTGCATATTGCACCAAGACCTTGTGATTGTCTGATAATTTTATCGACACTCAGTTCTATTTCTTCCATATCCAAAGAATTTATCACTGCTATGCATCCTTTTACTTCTTTTATAACTCCTTCTCGTTTAAAATATATTCCATTTGAACTTACTCTCTCTATTTTGTTTGCTAATGTTGTGTGTAGCAATACACAGAATATTAACCTAGAAGTTGTTTAATCCAATATTAATATATTTTTATTTTACTACATTATATTTTTTTTCGTGAATAATAATTTTACTATCTCATTTAGGTTTAACCTGGTGCCCTAAAGGATTTTATTTTGCTTTTGTTATACTTCATTAGCTTATTATTTCTTCTCACTACAACATAATCCTTATGAACCTGCACTATTTTATATGGACCTACATATTTCTCGCTACTTTTATCTCTTCTATCATTCTCTATCAAAATCTTATCATTTACGCTATAATCTTTAATTTTTGAACCTAATCTTTTATCGTATATTACTTTTGCTTTCTCTCTCATATTCTGCAAGTTTCGTTTAACTTCAGATTCTAGCCGGATAAGTTTTAGCTGAAGTTCTTGCACATAGTCTGTGGTAGTTTTTAATTTTAAGCATTTAGTTTCGTTAGGTGTATTGGCTTTCCTTCCAAACATCATTTCATGAGGGGTAAATCCTGTACTACAGTGTTTTGTGGTATTATGGCAAAAGGCTGCATATCGAAAAAGTTTTTCGTATTCAGGTTTAGTCTTATCTTTTATCATCAACCTTAGGTATTCACCTAATCTAGCATGCGATCTCTCCGTTGATCCATTAGACTGTGGATAAACATTACTTGTTCTTATATGCTTCATTTGAAATAATTTACATAATTCTGACATCAATTGATTTACAAATTCTCCTCCGTTGTCGGTGAGAATATATTTTGGGATTCCAAAATTTAAAATCCATTCTTCGGTAAATGCTCTGGCAACCGTTTCGCTTTTCTTGTCTCTTATTGGGATGTACTTTATATATTTGCTTAAATCATCTTGTACTGTGAGGCTGTATAATATATTATTATTACCTTCTTTGTACGGTCCAGTGAGGTCTAAAGATACCTTTTCTAAACTTTGGTTTGCGCTGGTTACTATTTTCATTGGATTTCTACTAGGGTGCCTATTAATTTTTTGCTTTTGGCATTGAGCACATTTACTTATATATTCTATCACATCACTATTAAGACCTTTCCAGTAAAATTTTTCTCTTATTCTCGAAATTGTGGCTTTTTGTCCACCATGTCCTCCTATTAGATTTTCATGATTTTCTTTTATAATATCTTTCTGCATTTTACTATCGTTTACGACTTCAACATCTAATTCGGATGTAGTGTCACTATCGCTCTCGCTAACTGCATCATTTTCATTCTGGATTACTTCCTTAGTACTAACATTTCCTTTATTTACGTTTTTGTTTACACTCGATGGGGGTGATTTCCTCGGAATATGCCTATCTAAATTCGCTTTACCTGTACTTGAACTGGGAATGTTATCATTTATTTCTTTAAAAATCTTTCTAAGCGCTGTGTCGTCATCTTCTTCTATGAAATCTCTTCCAAAAATATCTACTATGTCTTTTAACGCCTCATCACTTACAACTTTTTCTACTTCAACAGGATATGCACAATTTTCCTCTAACTTATTCACTGCGGCACTATTTGAAGTTAAGTTCCTACTTAATTGGTCGGCAACAACGTTGTCGACTCCCTTTTTATATTCAATAGAATAATCATACTCTTCTAATTTAAGTCGCCACCTTACTAACCTACTTCCCGGATCCTTAACTCTGAACAACCAAGTTAATGGCCTATGGTCGGTCTTGATTCTAAAATGTTTCCCGTAAACATAAGGTCGAAACTGGCCTATTGCCCATACAACGGCGAGACATTCTTTTTCTGTGGTACTGTAATTTGTTTCAGCCTTATTTAAGCTCCTACTGATGAAGTGAATTGGTAGATCCTTTCCATTGTATTCCTGTGACAGGACGGCTCCTATACCTTTACAACTCGCGTCTGTTGTGATTACAAACTCTTTGCTATAGTCGGGGTAACGCAATATTGTGAAGTCCTTGAGCTTTCGCTTGAGTTCTTCAAAACTAAGGCTTTGTTCCTTTCCCCATTTGAAGCTTACATTTTTTTTCAATAGTGCATGTAGTGGTGCTGCTATTGTGCTAAAGTTCGGTATAAATTTCCTATAGTAACCGATCATGCCCAGAAAGCTCTTAATACCCTTTTGACTAGTTGGTTCTTGTAATCTATCTATGGCCTCTACTTTCTTAAAATTAGGTGACAATCCCTCGCTAGTTATTAGATGTCCCAAGTACTCTACTTCCTTTTTAATAAATTCGGATTTATTTAGCTGAACTTTTAAGTTTGCATTCCTCAGACGTTGTAGTACTAGTCGTAATCTTAAATTGTGCTGCTCCAGGGATTCACCAAATATAACGATATCATCAAGGTAGACGAAGCAGTGTTTTCCTTGAAGCCCATCGAGAACCGTGTTCATCATGCGTTGAAAGCACGCTGGCGCATTTTTAAGACCGAATGGCATTCGAAGGAACTCGAAGTGACCGTAAGGTGTTGAAAATGCTGTTTTCTCTATGCTTTCCTCTGTAAGTGGAATTTGGTGGAACCCAGACGTTAAGTCAAGAGTCGTGAAGAATTTGGCACAACCAAGTCTATCAAGAATTTTTTGGATATTGGGGATTGGATAATTGTCGCTTATCGTGATTTCATTAAGCTTTCTGAAATCTATAACCATTCTCCATTTGGTTTTCCCACTTGCATCTAATTTCTTTGGCACCACCCAAAGAGGACTTGACCATGGTGATTTACTATGTCGAATGATATTTTCCTTTAAGAGTTTTTGAATTTGAAGGTTTACTTCCTCTTCATGTACTCTTGGGTATCTGTATGTCTTTGTATTGATTGGAGAATTATGAATAGTTCTTATATGATGCTTTGCTATGGAAGTTTCTGTAAGATTTTCATCATCCAGACTAAATGTGTCGCTAAATTCTTCAATTAATTCTTTCAGGGTAACTACCTCTTCTGATCTTAAGTGATCTATTCTTATATTTTCTAAGACTTTCAGGAATCGTTCATCCGTTTGCCCATTATCAAACTTGCCTTTGTCCTTAATGACTTGATTTTCCTGAATTTCAATCTTTTTTCCCTCAGTAGCTAGTGACGTTGTAAGCACATTCGACTGTGACTTATCGCAGTTTAGTCTTACTGTTTCAATACCGTTTTCAACTCTTAAAACATTGTTTTTGCAATCTATTAATACCTCGAAGTAGTTCAAAAAGTCGTTGCCTATAATACCGATACTATAATGCCGATTCCTTTTAAAATAAGGGTGTCACTCCTATTCAAATCATTTTCAAAAATACATTTTTGTTTCAGTAAAGATACCTCTGAACCTGTATCTATCAACATTTTAAAACTCTTATTTTTATAAGTCATACTAACGTGAGGACTTCCCGCTAAAATGGACGAAATAGTTGCCTCTCTAACTATTCGTCTTTGCGAAAAGGGTTATTCACTGATTGGTTTTTGTTATTATTTTCATATGTAGTCTTAGTTTTATCGAAATTACGAGAATTAAAATTATCTTTTTGTTTATTTAATGTATTTAAGTTAGCTCCTGATTGTCTATTTCCCTGGTTTCTAAAGCAGTTCTTTGAAATGTGACCCGTTCGACCGCATGAGTAACATTTAATGTTTTTGATATGGTTAATTTTCACTAGATTTCTCGCAGTATATTCGCATGGAATAGCATTCTGATCTCTTCTTTTGAAATAACCTAAACGAATCTCCTCTTCCATTGCTAACTGACTTGCTTCTGCTAAAGTTTTAGGACGCTGTGTGTTCACAAAAGTTCCTATCGCATTCTGCAATCCCGAAATGAATGCGTTTAGCATGTCTTTTTCAATCGAAATTTTCTGACCGTAATATGTTAAGTCATCAGAATCATCTTCTATATAAAGAGACTGAATTCTTCTACGAGCGAGAGTTTCGCATCTTTGAGTAAACTGAACTACAGTTTCATTCTGGCCCTGTTTAATTCTGGTCATCTCCAAATGTAATTGTAAACTTGAATGTGTATCCCTAAATACTCTGTTTAATTCGTATTTTAGCTCTTGCCATGTCTTAATGTTTTTGTTCATTAAAATGATCTCTGCATTGCCTGAAATTCTACTTTTAATTAGCGTCAATAGAAATGATTTTTGTGATATAGAGGCCAACTTCATTGCGTTTTCGCAATTTTGTATAAAATTGTGTGCCTTTGAAGGGTCACTATTAAATTGGGGTATCAGCTTTATTAAGTCATTCAAATTTACTGATTCACTAAAGACATTACCTACACTTTGAATTTGTATTGGAAATGGATTTGATATATGACTTTCGTCAATGGATTTAAATTCAGGAATCATTTTGTTATTGTTTGAATTTGCATTAGTACTTGTACTTTGCATACACATTTCCTTTATTTTTTTTATAGCATCTTTAACTAGTGGGGAATTTTTTACATTGACTTTATTTCTTTCTTCTATTGTTACCATGAATAGCTTTCTTGACCAAGTTGTGTCTTCATAAAATATTAGATAATCTTCCTCACCGTTATCTCCTATAATTATTTTTAAATTATTTACTATATCTGCTAAACTCATTTGGACTATGTTTCCGGTTTTACTGCCTATACATCTAAATTTTTCTACTAATTGTTCGTCCGTAAATTCGATTTTGTCTATGGAAGCCATTTTCCTTTATTTGTTATTAAATATTTTTGATAAATTTATAACACTAATAAATACTTAGATGATAATTAATATAGGCTTAAAGGTTTGCTTTCATTTGTTGTTGTTACTTTCGATTCTGCTTGCTGATGCTCTTTCCCGCTGCGTTCGTTACCGCTTGCTGACGTTTCTTTCGGCTGCGTACTTCTGTTTTCTGATACTTTTACTTTGCTGCTTCTATGGTGTTTTGTGCGTTATTTTTGCGTAAAATCAACCGAATAACTATGAGTGTTTCAAATCAGAATAAACTCTCGGCTTTTCGTACGTATTTTATTATCGTCTCACTACCGAATAACTATGAGTTTTTCATATCAGAATAAACTCTCGGCTTTTGTGCTTTTTTTTTTTTTTTTTGTTAACTAACGTTCACTCGCTAAATACACCGAATAACTATGAGTATTTTAAATAAGGATTAACTCTCGGCTTTTTATGCGCGTTTCACTTTTTGTTAACTTGATTCGTTTTTTTTTTCTTTCGTTACCCGAATTACTTGAATACGTTCAGAGAATTAAGAATGTATTCTCGGTTTTTCATAAAAGAATCCCACCGCTGCCACCAATTTTGTTATGCACCAAAATGAGAACGTTTAATAATCCAAAAATAGAAAAACACACTTATCTCTGCAAAAGTCACTATCAGAATGAACTTATATTTTATTACCACAAAAAGTCTTAACGTCTATCGGTTGGGGTCACTGTCATGCATAGTGCCGCCCGGATATGCTGATGTGCAAATTCAGAGTTCGGTCGTCGCTCCGTAATTTGATCATTTTGTTTGCTTCCAGCACGCAACTATGTGAAATTGCAAGGCATGTAAAACGATCAAATGGATTGTTGCGAGTGTTGACCTTGCACCAGCACATCCGGCACATGCGTATGCATAACACCATTCTACATAAATTAGAAGAAAGAATAAATAAACTCTCTGGTTTATAACCATAATGTTTTAGAAGAAAGATAAAGTCTATCAAATCTTTGTATTGGAAAATTTGCGGTAACAAACCCTATGTAAACTATACACGAAATAAATATCTTTCTATCTATCTCCGTTTTTAATGCATTCTGTCAAGTAATATAACGTAACGTATCACGTCAAAAAGTCTAGCTAGAATCTTAAATCTTCTTCTGCAATGTAACTCTGTTTTTATGTGAAAGTGTCACCTAAAGTGTGTAATTACGAATATTAAGGTGACGTAACAAAAACAAGTTTCACATTCTAAAAGTTTCAATCTCCAAATATTTTTATGTATGTACGTACACCATCACCTTTCCAAAGAGAAGTATTCCAAAAATGTCCAAAAAAAAAATTTACAAAACAACCAAGTGTCACGTCCCAAACATAAATGACACTTAAAAAGTTTCTCCCATCGTTATCCTCTTCAGCAGTTCTCGTCCTTTAAAGTGTCATGATGAATACTTTTTTATTTCCTTTTTTTTTTTTTTGGTATTTCTCCCTCTGAGAATGTAGCGTCGTCCTTCAGTCTCCTTCTATGAATACCAGGACTCATTCCCATTTGAAATTATATTCTAATTGAAACATATGAGTTAGACGTTTCCAGTTGGCGGATGGAGAATGCTTGCTATTTTTTGGGCGGGGGAGTGACAGAGAACTCGTTAATTATTGTTTCTTTGCGTTTTTTTTTGGTATTTTTCGAAACGTCAGCTGCTCCATGTGAGCATCATTTCTTATGTCCAAATTAATTTATAGTAGAATTGCGGATTTTAATTTTATCTTCTAATAGCGCTAACCCAAGATTCATGGGATTTCGTCCTTTTGGAAAGGAATGCTCTCGTATACACAGACACACTCTAATGCATTCCTACTCGTATGGATGTAGTCTAAGCGTATCTAATTTTAAGCTAATGGACAATTATTATGTGGTGGGGGTGGAATCCAGATCTCATTTTGGGAAGTTTTCGTTAAATGAATTTTAAGTGTGGTGGCATGAGCAGAGAGAATTCCTTCTCTTTTTTTCAGTTGGTTTTGCAACTCCAAAAGTACATTTAATTAAATCTGCTACGAAAGTTTTTATATGCGTCGGTCGTGGTTCTTTTTTTTTATTGCAGCGACAGAGATAGAAGGAATTCATATGAAATATTCAAGGAGCAGGAAGCGTGCGCTTTCTCGTTTGCATTTTCCAAAGGAACAGACCGTAACTTATCTGGAAATAAGTTGTTGGTTTTTTTTTCCTTGGCGGCTGATACTTTAATTAGAAGTCAAGGAGGGCAACTGCCTAGCTAAATTCATGAAACTGTGCTGCTGATTAGTTGTAAAAGTCTAAAGTTTTCCGTGACCGAGTTCAGTTGTGTTTCGCTTTCCGTAGTTAGTTTAGAGAATAAGATTTAAGTGGTTTGGAAGGATAATGCACTGAAGAGAAGGTAGGTAGGGTATTTTTGAATGTAGAGGATGTGGCGGCGAAGACAGATGAGGTCGCCGTAGACTGATCTGGTTTAGACAGAAATGCAGCTTTCCTGAGGCTGCTGAATAAAAGTTTAGGCTTGCTCTTTGCCGCAAACGAGGAAAAAACTAAACAAAAAAGTCAATAGCTTTGTATGTAGTCGATTAAAATTGATCAAGCACCATTGAATATGTCCTAAAATGAAATGCCCCCCCTGATAGCTGCTGTAAGACGTACTCCAGATTCAACAGTTTTGCTAATTGATGTACATGCATCTGTCTGTACCAGGGACGTGGCGTGATGTTCTAAGCAGGGTGTTTTCCTTTTTTTTTGTTGAATAATAACGTACATATGTATATACTCAGTTTTCTCCAGGACCACGACGAGGATGTTAAGTAAACAAGGCCAACAAAATAATTTATTAAGAACGGGGCAACCACACAACCAAAATTTTCTTTCATAGTTAGGAATCTAAAAATGTCTAGTAAAAGCTTTACTAGGTAAACCTTACAAATCAAATCCGGAAGAGACGGTGTTGGCCTTCCAAAACTAATTATTTCCAGTCTTTCTTCCGAATTTGATTGAGAAAATGGTTTCTTCAATAAATTTTCAATAGCGCATCGACAGGTCGTTTTTCTCTTTTACGATTTGGCTTAAAAGAACGACATGCATATCTAACTATTGCCAAAATGCGAATGATCAATGATGATGTAAGAATAAACATGTTTCCGCAATATGTTTTCAATGCAAATATTTGAAAAAAAACACGCATATTGTTGTGTTGCTTTTTGCTTTCACTTCAGTCGATTATGTTCTACAAATATAGAGCACATCGAAATCGAACAAATAACTAATATCAGGAGAAGAGAATCGAACAAAATTCAACCAAACAAACGTTAACATGCGAAATAAAACAAAATATGAAAACCAACAAAATACCCACAGGCCACAGCTAACATCTTCCTCGCTAAAGAAAAGGGTAGAAAATGTATTGTATCGAGCCTGCCTGCGTGCGCAGTTTGCTGGGGAACTCAAATTGATGCGAAACAAAACAGAATATGAGAAGCAACATAATACCCACAGCTAACATCTTCCTCGCTAAAGAAATGTGTTGTATCGAGCCCGGGTGCGCAGTTTGCTGGAGAACCCATATTCATGTTATTGTACAGACGATTGTTGGGACTTTGAATGTGGTAGAACGTTTTTTTTATATGGATATTTCCTTTGGGTTGGTGCGCTAGTAAGTGGAGAACAACCGGGCGAGACGACGTCGAACTGAATTTAATAAAAAGTTGGTTTGGATAGGTTGCTGGATAGATGTTTGACAGTATGTATGTATGACGGCGCGCACCGTTCAATTTACTTACGAAAAGAGGAGAACATTTTGTTCAACGTCAATTTGTGTTGAATGGTTTATATACATTTTGGTATTGCGATTTTGACTGCGGTGTTTGGTTTGTTTGATTTGGCTATGGACGGTGCGGCGCGGCATAACAGAGTGAACAAAAGTGGATGTTTAAGCATTATTTTGAATTAAGTATTTTTGAATTGTAACTCAATTAGATATTGTTAGCGCATGTATATAAACAAATAAATTTTTCATAAAGATGGATTTCGTTGGGGTGTTCGGAGAACACCTGCGCACCTTAGAGTAAACGTCACTGGTCTGTACCTATATTTAAATAAATGTGTGCATCACTGTTGAGAGCACATTTTATGCAAAATGTCGTTAACCAAAGGATTTGTTCGAAAACACCCCACACAGCAGTGGCCGGCGCGGTGGTCTTATCCGATTGATGGGAATACAAATATTTTGCTCTTTTCCAGTCTTGCATTCAGTCTTCATCTATAGTGTTTTCAAGAACTACAGTGTTTTGAAGAAATCGATGGATCTAAGAGCTTGTGCCTAATTGCACATAAAGCAGGACAGTCGCAGAGGGAGTGAGCGATACGTTCGTCCTCTTCTTCACAACCCGGGCAGATCCTATGTTGCACTAGTCCCAGTCTGTTTGCTTATTTGTTCAAGTTGATATGGCCCGGTTACAGGCCAATCATCATTTTTTTTTGTGTTCTACCTAGATTCAGTACTTTCTTTGTCCGTTGAGGGTTTGGATTTTCTATCATTAGCAGCCTCGCATGTTTGGATTTGAATCAACTTTTGTGAGTGGCGTTTTGCAAAGGACAGACTGTAAGCGGTTTTGACTGCTTGTACCGTCGTACATATAGTGGTAACTGTGAGATTTCCCACGTCTTCAGCCTGCTCATGCCAGTTCATCTGCTCTTTCGTTCCCCGGTATGTCATTGTGGCCAGATGTCCAGAGCAGGTTCACCGTGCAGAATCTAGAGAGGTTGTCAAGTTTTTCCTTGCATTTCTTAACTAGCTTAGAGTTAGTTATTGGATTTGCAAGTGTTTTAAGCGTGGCTTGACTATCAGAACAGATGTGTCTCTCGTATTGGCATTGACGAGTTCGTCTACGTCCCTGAGAATTGCAAAAACTTCCGCCAGGAAAACAGTCACCAAAAGTTCTTAATGAATGGATATACATATTTATTGGAGGATCAGGACATTGTACACCAGCTGCAGATTTTCCGTTAATATGTGATCCATCCGCCTCCTACTCCAACTTCCGCAATCAATGTGCCTTGTTGCCATTTTGCACGGCTAGAAAATGCGACTATAGTTGGTTTTAAAAATGTATTCTTTGTCTATGAGATCACTTGGGTTGCTGACAGGTCCACAGGATTCTGAAACATCATTCCACTAGGTAGG
This sequence comes from Brachyopa scutellaris, assembly GCA_949775065.1. NCBI lineage: Eukaryota > Metazoa > Arthropoda > Insecta > Diptera > Syrphidae > Brachyopa > Brachyopa scutellaris. The sequence goes on from OX459112.1 coordinate 104,172,383, forward strand.
CTTTGAAAGTTTCTGAACCTGGGCTTACCGACAAACCCTACAAGGCGACGTTCGTATCCTTTAGTAAAATAAATATAATTTTTTTTACTTCAGCAGTCCTATGTAGCTTCCCGCAACCATTTGTGTGTGCGCGTTATATTTTTGCACGAAGGGAAGGGACCTGCAGTTTTATGCCGTCTTTACATGACAAATGATACTCTTGAATGCTTGTCAGGCATTCGGAAAAGGTGGGCACTGTGAAAAACTGTTTATGTGTTTGCGGCGGGATTCGAACCCAAGACCGCTGGCTCAGTAGTCCGACATACTAACCACTTGCGCTACGGTGTCCACCGGTTAGTAAAACTCTTTATTGTATAGAACAGCAAAGTCTAACAGAAATCCTATAAAGTGCAGTTTAGTAAGACAAAATACAGAATTAACATAAATTCGGTTATTTCGAATATCGTCATAATAAGATACATTAAGGTAATCTTGAGGGTATTCCACGATAGTAGCAGCGGTTCACAAGTTAGAATTTGCACTGACCGCCGTGAAGAATTTGGAGTTTCAAGTGCTTAGCAACCTGCGACTGCTTTCTGTTTCCGAATCTCAATAAAGAGCACAAAGGCAAGCAGTCAACGTCCAATGGACTATTTTTAAGTCATTTATCGTCAGATATAACCGATACAAAAAGTCTGCCGAGATTTGAGGAGAGCTACCGCCAATTGATATTTCTCGACTTTATGGCAACCAAAGCACCGCCTGAAATTTGAAAATTTGAATTTAGCTTAAAAATTAATTGCGGTTTTTTGAACAGCCGGTTTAATTTATTTTGGAAAATATTTTCAATGACAAACAATACATATTCAAGAAAGTGCATGGGATCATGTGTGAAACAATGCATAGAGAGTAGACGTGTTATCTTCATCCTCCGACTAATTCTTATTTTCTCTTAGTCTAACCGCAGTTTTTAACGTTTAACCATAATCCAACCAATTAAAAAAGTTTTTACTTTTGCCTTTAATTAAAATACCTTACGATTCCCGCAATAACCGATTACCAAAGCAAAATGTTAGCTCTCCGGACGGATCCAGCAACACTGAGCACATAGCTGACAAACTGTGGGATCGAATTGAGGGGAAACTCGAGAAATGGGCTGAAAATCTCTCTCTTAAGTTGGATGCTAAGCTGTTGGCGCTTGAAAATCGATTCAAATCACAGGTTGGTGAAACTAAAAAGGTCATCGAACATCAAATTCAAAAATTCGTCGAAGATATTAAGCTGCTGGAGCTGACAACTGACGAAATTGATAGAGAAAGAGTTAGCAAAACAAAATATTTCGTGCCAAGCCCCGCTCACGCACTCAAGATATTACTTTTGTTGCTGAAGGCAATGCAACCATCATACTGAAACTTGCCGACAAACGAGAAAAGCAGAGTCTGATGCGAGCGGTCGCTCGCCATCGCAAAAACAATAAATGCTCTCTCAGACCTAGCGACGTGAGATTCTCCTCTTCGAATTCTTTTTTCATCAACGACAGCTTAACCAGGCTTGCCAGATTGTGCGATATATCGCAAAACGTGCGATTATTTTTTTTACTTTGCGGTGTAAAATTTGATTTTGCGATATTTCATATTTTGCGCGATATTTGCGGTATTTTTTGTCATTACTAAATGAAGCATGTATCCCATGAACACGTAGAATCGCAGTTATAACCGATTAAATAAAAACATTTAGCTTTAAATCCTACCTACTTCAATTAATTCCTTTCCGTTAAAACTTCAAAGTACGTCTTCTTCTCCGAAGTCCAATGGGCGCATACCGTTTTTTAGTGACTAACCATTTAGTCAATTCTAAAAAACGGAATGCAAAACTTGATTAACTATTTAATTGACAGTTCACATGTCACAAACGTGATTGTACTTTCTATTTTCACTTGGGATGGTTTGAGAATTGTGATTGCAAGATATGTATCTAGACAACAAAGCTATTTTAAAAGAAAATAAGAGTTAAAACAAGCATAGATTATTTCTGTAAGTAGAATTAGTTACAATTACGATCAATCAGAGGGGGTTGACTAAAAACCAGAATGCGCCCAATCTCCATCCGTCTGTGGTGCCAATGCAACCCAACCTTTCTATATCTGCCAGTGCTGTCAATACAACCCAGTCAGTTACTCGTTACATAGGCCGTGTTTTGTTATCTCCGTGATCTGATCCGGATCAGATCAACTCATAAGTTTGTTTGCATTACCACAACAATACGAGATCTAACTCTTTATCAAGATCAATTTTCGTGATCCAAAAATTAGTGCGACTATTTCTCACTATGATACACTTTCGTTTGTGAATGTTGCTGTATTATCGATAATTGTCAATGGTAAATAGTACCAGATTAGAATATAAAAATATTATTGGCAATCCAAATACCATTAATGTTATTTTGTTCGAATAAATTAATTTGTACGCTCATAATGATATCTAAGCGATGTGAAAATGAAATTATAGCTACGAAATATTAAGACTTGTACACACCGGCGCGATAGCGATAAACAACAAAACACACCAGCGCGATAGCGATTGAAGTTTTGTCAGTTTTATTTATGTTGTTTTTTTTACTTTTAAAAACATTTTCACTATCCATTGCAGTATTTACTTACATTCTAGAAAAAAATCGTCAAATCTAGTTTAAAAACGACCAAAACTGACATTTTATAATAATAAAAATTACAAAATATTACGCAATAGAACGATAGAATACTAGATGCAGCGATAGAAACGTTCAATCGCAGTCTATCGCTACATTATCGCTCTCGGTGTGAATGAACAAACTTGAATACACGTGTTGCAATAGATCGCTATAGCTATCGCTATCGCGGCGGTGTGTGTGAGCCTTTATTCTCATTCAATATCTGTTAATCAGAATTAACAATTTCCTCCTAAGAAAATAAAACAAGCGCATTAAATTTTCATTTAAATGAAAATATTAATTCGCATGGCAACTTCGCACTGAATTTCAAAATGAACTTAGCTTGTACAATCACCACAACACAGAACTTTGATTTAGTTTGTTTTATTATTCTCAGCTGATCCGGACCAGATCACGGGGATTATAGAACACGGCTATAGTGTAATAAATTAATTTTTTTCAAGTGGGTTGAAGAGTTCCAACCTGAACCAATACCAAAAGAAGATGCAGTACAGTTTTGGGTCAAAATGAGCAATGCAAGAAGAAAAAACAAATGCCGTTGAAATCTCAATTTTTGGAGCTTAGTCAGTTTGCTTTAAGTGCACTTTCTTTGTCAGCAAGGAATGCCTTAGTAGAAAGAGCATATTCAAGCATGTATGCAATTAACCCTAATTCTACCAGGTTATATTTTTTACACAAACTACCGCGTTGTGACTCTCAGTCACATGTGAATGTTTAAGAATGCTAATATAAAAAAATTTTTGGTACATGCAAATAAATAGAAAGCAGGAACTTTATTAAACATTTAACTACTTATTTATACATTTTCAATAAACTAACATTTTCTGATAGTGCGTATTGCAGCCATTTAGACCACACTCCTTAGAACTTTATTCGTACGCCCTTGTTTTTAATGGATACATGTGGCATCGACTACGAATATTATATGCTGTCGATCTCGATGGTGACAATGCACAGTGTTCCATTTCACACCAATAAGTGGACAAAATTCAAAAAATTCATGACAAAATTGAGAGTACTTGCTAACGCAATTCTTATAAAGGATAACTGAAAGATAAGTAAATCACATTTTCTCTTTATTTTAGAGCGTGGAAATGATTTTAGAGCAAGTCAAAGTGGAGTGTGTTACCATAACAGGTCGAGTGCACAATTAGTGTTCAATTTGTATTTAGTTAATTTTTTAATTTTTTTGTGTGAAAAATTAAACCAAATTGGTATGGATTCAAGTAATCAAAGTGAATAGATTATTCTAATACATTTTGAAAGTCTATTTAACGGTTTTTTACAGATTTTTTTAACTATAAGATGTAAGTTTTTTTGAGGCATTTTTTATTTTTTTTTTGCTTAGACTTTTAAATATGAGCCCCACCTTGCCCCGGGTCAATTTATATTTTGATACAAAACTCGACTTCTTAGTTATAGGCCGTGAAAAAATCAGAGTGCGCAAACGTGCGCAAAAAAAGTAATCCGTTTTTTTGTAGGTTACCTCAATAGCCCAAGTTATGGCTCTGTTAGTCGGCCCTGCTGTCCCACCATTACCTCAGAAATGAAATATTGAATCAGATAAAGACTTCGATTCAGAAGACTCACTCAATAATAGCAGCAGTTATGATTAATATGATATACACAATATAAAAAAAATATCAAAGAAATTTTAATTTTTTTAATTTTTTTGTTTTTTTACCCTATAAAGTAGTTAGTATCAAAACGTAAATAGAGCATTTAAAACATAAGTTTTTTATTACAATATACTTAACTCATAAGAATAACATGAAATAGTCAAAAAAATATTTTTGTCCACTTAATATGTACTACGCGGAACACTGTGCGACGGCGTGGCGTATTGGTATCACTATTTGCTGATGTTGTTGCAATGGTCAGAAATAAGTTCTTAATGTGTGCATTTACTCTGCTAAGATATCGCTGACTTCTTCGTTGAATGTTAGATACAACCATATCCTAATCCAACCCTTTTAGAAGAGTTTGCGGCGAATATTTTCCATTGGCCTCATGAATTCAGGGCAAAAACAAAGCCACACAACTGTTAAAGTAACCCCGCAAAGTTAGGTTAGGTTGAGAGGGGTTGTTAGGTTGAGCAATCAGAGTGAGTCCATCGGGACCCCTCAACCTAACCTTGCGGGGTAGCTTTAACAATTGTGTGGCTTGGTTTTAACTCCATACCAGGATGGACTTCCTTAAAGCATTTCATAACCTTGCAAAATTTTAGAACGAGTCTATAGTTGATTAGGCCTGCCTCTTCTAGACCACTAAAGAAGTATATCCCTAATGTGTTCCTAAGATAGCGTGCTGTTCTTTGACATTTGCATAGCATATGCGCGATATCCTCTGGTATACCCATATTATACGTAAAATAAATAAATATTTGGTTTCAGCAGTCCTAGGTAGAACCAAGCCTAGCTTCCCGCAACCATTTGTGTGTGCGCGTTATATTTTTGCACGAATGGAAGGGACCTACAGTTTTCTGCCGCCTCCGAACGGCGAGTTGGGAAGCTTTACATGTCAAAGGATACTCTTGAATGCTTGTCAGGCATTCGGAAGAGGTGGGCACTGTGAAAAACATTTTAGGTGTTTGCGGCGGGATTCGAACCCAAGACCGCTGGCACAGTAGTCCGACGCACTAACCACTAGCGCTACGGTGCCCACGTGCATCTCTGCAAATGTATGTGTGCCTGTGACCTCGGGCATCTTGGCGTGTTTACCCAAGTAACAATACCCAGATAGTAAAGACTATACTTCACACCGCGGTGTAGTGGTAAGTGCGTTTGACTACTACGCAATGCTTGCCCGGGTTCAATCCCAGCAAACACGTAAAAGTTTTTTCACTGTTTCACCTCTTTCGAATGTCTGATACTCGTAAGCATTCAAAGAGTATCATTTGTCATGAGGAGCTTCTCAACTCGCCGTTCGGAGTCGGCAAAAAACTGTAGATCCCTTCCATTCGTGCAAAAATATAACACACACACGCAAATGGTTGCGAGAAGTAGGCGCTGGTACAACCCGAACTGTAGCGCAACTTAAAGAAAGAAGATACTTCACATGATCATTTCTGTATCTTCAATTATTTTTAGAGTAATTTGAAAGCTACCTCGCAAACATCCACCAAATTTCAATTTTACATTACTGTTTTTCGTTTTACCAAGTTTGCATGCGGATGAACTTTTTTATGGGCGGATTACCCTCACTCACTATGTAGTTACTATGATACACGTCGTTTAGGAAACCAAATACACGTACAGCCACATTTTGAAAACGCATGCTATGTTTTGAAATTCTGGCTACATTAAAAATGACTGTGTGTCTGTAAGTCACAACGTGGTAGTTAACGTTAGTATTTTTAGAACGGTAAAAAACAATTCAAACCAAGAACTAAAAATTAATTTAAATTAGCGCGTTTTATTAAGAACTGTTTTAAAGTAGAATACACAAGCCCAAAAGTAAATTACCGACGTTGTTAACAGAAATACAACCGAAATAATTTCGAATGTGACTCAAAGTCGCAACGTGGTAGGATTAGGGTTAAAATAAAAAGCATTGCTAAGATTGAAGTTACATTTTTAGAACCATTGATGCGCATTAGAATTAATTCCAATGTGAAACAAATTTTCTGCACCAGTTTTAAACCAAACCCAGAAAATATTTATTCTTTCGTTTCCTTCGTTGTCTTCTGTTGACTAAATATATAAAAAAATTAAATAAGTTTTTATATATTCTAATTATTAATTTTTAGCATTTTGCGGCTTTTGCGAATATTTTTTTTTTGATTTTGCGGTCTTTGCGAAAAAAAATTAAAATTTTGCGTTGTGAGCTTATAAAAATCTGGCAAGCCTGAGCTTAACAAAGAAGAACTACCAACTACAGAGAGAGGCTTTGAAACTTAAGCGCAGATCTCTTCTAACATCTGTATATACATACAATGGGCAAATTTACATACGCCATTCTTCGGGTCCATCTGTTACACCGTTTATAAGCGAAGTTGAGTAGTCGAGTTGAAACTCAGCTGAGATTTCAACCTAGGTATTTCAACACACCGAGTTGAATAGTTGAAATTCTCAAACGAGGTTAAACTGACAGATATCTTAACACACTTTAACCGCAACCACAGACACGCAATCAAAACAAAATTATTTCCCACTCCAAACAAAGGCAAAAAAAAAACACAAACATAGAGATCACACACACAAAGAGACAACTTGTGCATTTTTTCAGCCTGACCGAGCTCTCACAGCTCAGTCGAGTCCAGTCAAACCAGTTTCGACTCAGCTCGCGTTTATATGCATCTCAAGCTCGCGTTTATAAGTTGAAGCTGGCTTCAAACCTGCATATAAACGGGATATGTATTAATAAATAATGTTGGAGATCTTAAGAATTACGTCGGACCGAGTACACGCTTAAACGATCATGGACATGCTGATTAACTACAATCAAAGAATATATAATGACCAAGAAGTATTATCTGCCACCAAAAAATTATCGACAATGAAAAAGCTCTTTCGCAACGTAAGAGAAACAAAGAAAAATAACAATCCAATTGAGATTGAGACTGAGAGGCAAGACAAAAAAGTTTTTCTCTTGACATTTTGTAGGGTCGGCGGCGATCATAGTATATGTTATGTACCACGTGGTACACCACACAATACCTGTACAGCGCATAGTCACATGTATTGAAATCAAAGCAAACCAATTCATTTCATTTTTTCAGTTTTTCATATTCCAGAAAAATTATAACCGAACTACTGATTTTGGTAATTTAAATGCCCCATCGGAAGAGTTCTTTGAGATAACCAAAAAACATATTTTAGTATTCGACTCAATTTTTTAATCACAGCCAGAAATCAGGAATATAAAAACAGAGATAGTTTCAAGAGCGTAACACTTGAATGGTTTTGTATGGATGCATGCCATTCCATAATTGCAATTTCACATATTAACCTAAGCGACAACTAAAGGCACCTGTTTTCAGTGACGTAATCAACGCATAGTCTACATTGGGTCAATGAATGCCGATTGTCGATTCCTATTAAGTGTACGAATCATATTAGCAATACATCCAAAAAGACTATTCTATACTCGCACACATGCATACCGAGCTACAAAATATCAAAAGTAAACAACAAGCGAAGAAAATAAAATTCTCATTTTCAACCCCACCATGCAAAAAAAAACCTAAAGGGACCATCCACTACAGAGCGTGCTGGTCCAACCTAGTATTGCTGATCATTTTCTCAACTTTTTACATGCGATACAACGGCATTAATCTGCCCACGCATAGCAAACACTTTTTCATTTACATCAAATCGTTGGACTGACCACATGGAATCGCAAATCACGGTAAAACAATTTGAAACGAAATCAAAGTTTATTGAAAAATCATGAAGTGTATACTGGCCCTTTTCATAGGCACAAAATTGAAGAAACCGGTTTCTACTTTACACATTTCCACAGTCAACTCATTTTGTGTGTCATAAGAGAAGCTCTTAAGGGAAAGAGTAGGATGAGCGAAAAAAGCGCCTTTAATAAGTATTTTAAGAGAGCGGGTCCTGATATTAGGACCCGCCACACAAAAATTTTCAGTACAAAAATTTGTATGAGATGCGTCTTCTTGGTTATTATATATTCTTTGCTACAATGCTTCTATTTTCTCTTTTCTCTATTTTTTATTTTAATATTTTTTGTTTCTAATTCTTATTTCTCTTTATGTTTTTATTCTCTATTTTTCTGTTTTATTTCTCTTATATCACCAAGTTGTTTTGTAATTTTTTTTGCTTGTAAGAGTAATTTCAGTTTTCGGTTTTCTCTTTGCATTTCTTGTGTTGATGAAACATTGTCTGTGTTCGATTATTGCACTTGGTATTTGTTATTATGACCTCCAACCGATTTAATAACTTCAACAGCATAAATGAAAGAACAAGAACTTTACTAAATATTTTGTGTAAAAGTCATGATGGCTTGCATGTTTGTCATATTAATCCACAAAGTCTTGTGATTAAAATGGATGAGTTTAGACTGATCTTTGAGAACAGCTTGATCGACATCATATGTGTCTCTGAAACATGGTTTGATCGTAACACTAACAGTGATGTCTTTTCGCTAAAGGGATTTAGATTGTACCGAGCAGATCGTCATGGTAGAATAGGTGGAGGCGCTGCAATTTATGTCAGAAATACTATTAAGTCGAAACATCTCCGTTGTTCTAATAACTCGCATAATAGCCAATTTTACTTCGTAGAAATACTAAACAGCGAAAGTAAGTGCGTTATTGGCACAATTTACATTACACCAGATGTATCCCACTCTAGTCTATTTCGTGATATTGTCGAAGAAATTTCTTGTTTGACGCCTTAAATTATTATATGTGACCTTAACATGAATCTCCTTAATATGACGTCTAGTTCCTCCTTTTTAAGCATTGTGCGGTCTCTTAATTTATTTTTTCTTAACTTTACGAACCCAACCCATTTCAAACCTAACTGTTCACCGTCATTGTTAGATGTTATCTTGACAAGTATTGTGAAATGTTATAGTCAACTATCTTTGCCTGTTTTTTTATTTATACCATGATCTCGTATTTGGTACTTTCAATCTTAATGTAGATCGATACTCTGCACAACCCATACAATATCGTGATTTTCGTAGTATTAATGTTGAAAGTTTGTTTTCTGATTGTCTTAATATTGAGTGGTGTAATATCTATATGTCGTCGGATGTCGATAAACAAGTAGAATTTCTAAATGTAAGTCTTGAGTATCTTTTTACTAGACATGTTCCATGTAAAATCCGTACATTAAGAACAAAATCCTGTCCCTGGTTTTCAACTATTATATTATACAGTCTACATTTTGGTTATTTGGAATTAAATTTCCTACAATTTTGATCCTTATCAATGCTTCCCTAGGATCGATATTTTTCGATTTAGACCCGAAAAGAGGGGTAATTAAAACTTCGGTAATAACCATTTTTCGTCTAATATCGAAAATAAACGAGTTCTTCGATAAAAAAAACAACGGACAATTGAGATTCTTTGCAAAGCCAAGACTCTTTAAATTTCAAGAACACATGCAGTATAATGCCCATTTGCCGACCACTTTTGGAAAATTAGTGATACAAACGTTTCGGCGTAAGTTATGCATTAGTATGCTGTTCATCACTTATGTTTATGCCCAATATGGAAAGCTTTGAATGCACATACTACAACTTTATTCGCTCAATCAGAAATGAAAGATTTAAAAAATCTGTCATCACGCATATAGAGTAAAATATTTCTCTTCTAGTAATAAAAAGCGGTCTGTTGGAAGAGCATTGGTACCTTTACAAAATGAAAAAAAAAAACTTTATGGCGGGTCTTGGCACGTAATTCATACACTAAATTAAAGTGTAATACTGGAACTTGACAGCAAAATAACTTTCGTTATTGGACTATGTGGTACTTTTTTTTTAATCTCTCTTTATACACAAAAATTTATTGATTTGGTTATCACTAAATTGATGAATATAAAACGTCTTTTTTATAATATAATTGTTACAACTATTTCAATTTATTTTTTTGTTTTGTATAGTACTTATAATGAGGAGTTTGGAACATATTTCAGTTTTTATATATAGATCTTTAAAATTGGTAAAAACTTGCACTTACAATGACGCAGTCAATTTTTAACTGAAACAGATAAAATCAATCTGAACTTAAGTTGCAACTTTGTGGAGCTTGTACCGTTACAAAATCAAGTATTGGGAACATTTCTGGGTTTGAACATGTGCTCTCTAGATAAAACGGTAAAAACATTAAAAAAACGAGTTTGAATTTTTTATTTATGACCAGCTAAATCGTACTAAATCGGCCACTGTGCGACGATGGAAAAGATTTCGTTGTACAGAAATGCATTCCGAATATAAAGCTAGCAGTAATCATGTCACAAGTATGATTAAAACTGCAAAACTAAAATACTACAGTACTCTGTTTAACTCTGATCGATCATCTAAAGCCGAGTTCGTGAAATTGGTCTCTGCAAAAAAAATCTTTCCGTAAATAACGAGGGCATTGATCTAGAATCTAGATGAATTAAATAACCATTTTATCACCTCAGCTCCCCCTGTTGCTATCAATCCTCCATCTGTTTTAACCCTAAATAATAATAGATTGGATAGCTTTGCATTAAACAGAGTTGATATATACACGGTCGGAATGGCGATATTGTCTGTTAAATGTAAATCAATTGGCTTGGATAATATCCATCCCGATTTCGTTAAAATACTTCTTCCTCTAATACTTCCCCACATTACCCATATATTCAACACAATTCTTATGACATCCACATACCCAACCGTTTGGAAAAAAGCTAAAATTATACCTATTCCGAAAAAAAGTAATCTTCCGGAATACAGACCAATCGCTATTCTTCATTTTCTCTCCAAAGTTTTCGAATCCATCTTGAGCCATCAAATCAAAGAATATATAGAAAACAATAAGTTGTTAACAGCTATGCAATCAGGTTTCCGAGCAGGACATAGTTGCATAACAGCTTTACTGAAAGTATCTGATGACATTCGGCATGCTATTGATGAAGATAAAACTTCTTTATTGACTTTGCTTGATTTCTCAAAAGCATTTGACTGTGTAAATCCGTCGATTCTATGTAACAAACTGTTGTCACAATTTAACTTTTCTGTTCCTACTAATAAGCTAATCTTCTCATATCTTACTAACCGTGTCCAAGCTTTTTCTAACAACTCCAAAATTCATCCTTTCGTGCTGTTAATAGTTGTGTCCCGCAAAGATCTATACTTGGTCCTTTACTTGTTACCATGTTTATTAATGACCTTCCAACTGTGTTGTCTCACTGTCCTTCCATATATACGCGGACGATGTCCAACTTTGATTTCGTCAAAACTTGATTCAGTAGCAGAACTTTAGTGGTCGCCGTGGCCGTGGTGGTTAGTGCGTTGGACTACCACGCAATGCTGCCCAGGTTCAACTCCTGGCCGGGTCTAACACCTAAAAGAGTTTTTTCACGGTACCACCTCTTTCGAATGCCTGACAAGCATCCAAGAGTATCATTTGTCACGATTAAGCTTCTCAACTCGCCGTTCGGAGTCGGCAAAAAACTGTAGGTCCCTTCCATTCGTGCAAAAATATAACACGCACACACAAATGGTTGCGAGAAGCAGGCCCCGGTTCACCTCGAGCTGTAGCGCCAACTAAGTAAGTAAGATGTCCAACTTTACCTAAGCTTTCCTGATAAGACCAAAATTATCCCTATTTCTAAGCATAAGCCTTGTCTTTCTAATTTCCCTCCTATTCAACTATACTCTACCCAAGTGGAATATGTCACTCATGTAAGGAACCTTGGTGTAATTTTTAACAGTGAACTAACATGAAAGAACCATATTTGTACCATAGTTTCCAAAATATATGCATCGCTCAGAAGCCTCTCAGTAAGCAAAGAAATTCTACCTGTCGAAGTTAAATTAAAACTTGTAAAAGCTCTTATTGTGCCCATTATTTCCAATGGCTGCGAGCTCTTTGCTGACTCTGATTACGTTTCCATGCTAAAGCTTAAACGAGCACTTAACTCGGTTGCTCGGTATATTTTCAATCTCCGTAGGTATGACCATGTTTCAGCAGCAAGTCGCAAACACCTTGGTTGCGACTTTGATGCTTTCTTAAAATATCGATCATGTATCTTGCTTTTCAAGATTTTTCACAAGAAGCAACCAGAGTATCTTTACAACATACTCACGTTCTCCCGATCTAGCCGTTGTATTACATTAAGACCATCTAGACATACCTGCTTGACATCTCGCAGACAGTTTTTCATTTATGCTGTTTATCTCTGGAACCATCTGAGTGAGGTCTTCAATCGAATACAGACGATTTTCTTCAGCTTGTTTTTCTCGTTTTGCCGCTTAACTGAAATTACTCACACTTCTATTTTTTTTTTCATTTTGTCTACATACAAATGTGTTCTCACATTAATTTTTGCATCTTCTTAATTAATTTATTATTTTTATTTATTTTTTAATTAATTTATTCAGTTTCTTTGTTACTATGTAAGTGTCTTGAAATCTTTATATTGTTTATAATATCTAATGTTACTTGCTACCTGTACTATTTATAAGTGTTTTACTCTTCATGTACAGCGATACTTATCATCCAATAAACATAAACAAACATAAACAAATATGTACCTACAGGTACAATGAATTAATCACAATAAAAGATATAGAAAAAAGTAAACACTACCGTCAAGCAATATAGAACAACAGAACTTCAATATCATTGTGGTCAAAGTGTCATCTTTTTTTAAGAACGACGCGACGCCAAGGTGCTTACAACACGAATCGATACAGGAAGCTTATTAAATAATTTGCAGCAAACACCGGAGCAAAAGTCTCTAAAGTGGATGGTGCAAAAGGGCGGTTTGTTTAGAGAGCTCTCGAGTTGCTTCGCAGATTGTGGGCGTCAGAGATCGGGCTCTGCAGGTATTCCCCTCTGATAAAAAATATTTTTGAAGCCTTGTAACAATAAAGATGTCTAACGCTATGGAGTGGGTATAATGAGAAGCACCACAGATCTTTCGAATAACACATTTTTGTAAGATACGGAATGGGTAAATTTTTTTGAACTAGAACAGCTAGAACTTCTGTCTGAAAGAGGCTGAAGGCATCCGGGGTCTTAAGGATACTTTTAGCTCTGTGTTCATGCAAAATATACCAGTTCCCGTTTCTTTTACAGTTTTAGATCCGTGGGCACCGTAGCGCAAGTGGTTAGTGCGTCGGACTACTGAGCCAGCGGTCTTGCGTTCGAATCCCGCCGCAAACACCTAAAAGTTTTTTCACAGTGCCCACCTCTTTCGAATGTCTGACAAGCATCAAAGAGTATCATTTGTCACGATTGAGCTTCTCAACTCGCCGTTCGGAGTCGGCAAAAAACTGTAGGTCCCTTCCATTCGTGCAAAAATATAACACGCACACACAAATGGTTGCGAGAAGCAGGCCCAGGTTCACCTCGAGCTGTAGCGCCAACTAAGTAAGTAAGTAAGATCCGTCCGTGAAGACTACAGTGTCTATATGCCGAGTAACTGTATTATTCGTCCACTCTTCCCATACAGGGTTTTGTTCGCTTTGCCATACCGGCTATGGCTATGTCAAAATAGAAAAGAAAGAAAAAATAACAGCAAAACCAAAGGAAACAACTTTCTGGTCTGTCATCACGATTGAAAAATAGAAAAGACACAAAAATTAGAACCGTTGCAAACGCACTTTTATATTTGTTATCAGAAAAGTAAGTCCTACCTCCACGATTAAAAAATATTAAGTAAGCAAAAACAACAACTAAACCAAAGGAATAAATAGAAAAGACACAAAAAGAAAACAAAGGAAACAACTTTCTTTTCTATCATCACGATTGAAATCAGAACAAAAAGAAACAAAAAAAAAAACAAAGAAATGGCCCCCCGTCAGGAAACAAACCGGGAACCTATGAGCTAAGAAGCCGACATACCATACGTTGAGCTACTGACCATCTTAAAGACCGAGTATCCAATTTGGTATATATTTCTCTGCTAACACTTTTGAAGCGCACAAATCTCAATACAAACATCAAGCGGTTAGACATATTAATGTCAAATATGTATTAGCACCATTTGTAACAAGAAGAGTATCGTTTTCTACCGCCGCCGTTGGAATTGCCTACTAGATGGCGATGCTAGATGAAAGTAGCACAGGAATATAGATAGTCAATAGCCGTGTTTTATTATTCCCATGATCCTCTCCGGATCATCTTTTTACACGCATTACAAAAACAAAAGAAGATCTTTCTTTTTATCGGGATCTCGTTTCGTGATCTGGTTTTTAGTTCAAACTATTCACAACTAGGTTTCGTTTTGTTGTGTTAAACATGGGTACTGCCAGATCAGAAATTAAAATGTAAATAGAATGCAAAATGCTATTTATTATTCCATCAGTTTATAAATTGTTGGGCAATAGGTCAACCTGAATTTTCACCTTTTGCTATTATTTTTGGTAAATATATGTTATTCTAAGATGTTCTGTATATGAATTAATAAGAGAAAAAATTTGTTTATGTGTTTAAAACAATAATAAATTTTTCACAAAACCATACAAATCTGCACAAAAACCGTACAAATGTCGCGCGAATATAAAATATTTTATGGTGAAATAATTACAAACCTAAATGAAAGTTTGCCAAATAAATAAGAACATTAAAATGATACTTTTCAATTTTTCGAGGTTAGAATTTCGAAAATTAAAATTTTTTTTTGGATTTATTTGTTATTTCTGTGTTTTTTGTGTATCGTTAATAGCTAGTCGTGATTTAGTTATTGATGTTTCAATAAAATTGCTAATGAATAGTTATCATATTTGGCATATTTTGTATATTTTTAGTAAAATATATGATACCTCATTGCATTTAATATAGCAAAAAAAAATGTTTTGGAGATTTGCAAATTTACAAATGGTAACTCCGCGTTTTTTTTTTTTTTTAACTTTACTTCAAAAGCGAAACGTCAAAATGACAAAATTTTTTTTTTTCAGAAGTAAACATTGGAAAACATTCGAAAATCGTAATTTCTGATAAAGAAATCCATATTTTGTATTTTAAAACATACGAGTATGTGTATTTACATACATAATACATATTTTCAGACCAAGGAGAAACTGGACCACGGACGGACGAAGCTGCAAAAACCAAAGAAAAGCGCTTCCTGGAGTCAGCTTTTCAATAAGTAAAATACTCGCTCATTTATTAGTGAAATAGTCGCTTATTTATGTGTGTTGTTTATTTATTGTTTTATTGTTATTTGATCATTCATTAAATGCAGTTTTGTTTTGTTGTTATAAAGATAAAATTGAATAAATTTGTATGTGGACCGATTGAATTGCTTTTGTTTACAATTTGGGAGATGTCAAACTACAAAAGCAGTTTTACCAAACTTTAGAAGTTAAAATTGAGATGATCTGGATCGTTTTATTTTAAGCACTTGATGGGATCAGGATCATGTGAACAATAAAACACGGCTAATCAGTTCAGTTGCGGTTTGTTATTGTAGGTGAAAGGATGTGTAGCTAAAGAGAATAAGGGGATAATGGATAAGGGGATAACAGTGACTTGTGAGTTGTGAGTTCAATTTAATTCTTAACAGATCCAGCAGTGGGATTATCCCTAAATCGAAGACACGAATAACAAAACACATAAACGATACACGATAAACGTAAGTTATGTATATTTATGTATATTTCTTTATTGCGCATTTGCCCGTTAATTTGTATCCAAAACACAAAAAAAAAACGTAACGAAACGAAATGAAAACGAATAAAAAACCAAACGAAACGAAAGGGATTACGCATGTCGAAGTACATACATTAATAATGTATTTACATCGAAATACCTAAGATGCGTGCATAAAAAAAAAAAAACAAAAACAAACAAACGGCATTCAATAAACGAAGGGTTTCTTGTTTGTCTTTGTAATACCCCGTCTCCACGAGACATTTCCCAAGACATGTTCTTCGACTTGTCATGCAAATGTCTCGTGGAGACCCCTTATTTGTTGTCCAAACTAAAAACATGTCCGAGATGTCAGCATTTTAGTTTTGTCTTCTCGGCAAACTGAAATCCAGATTTTTCTCTGATATTTGGCCGTTTGGCAGGTAGATTTTCATTCGGTGGGTTTTTCGGTAGAGTGAACATATCGCGCTGAGTTGGTTTGGTAGATAGATTTTAATTTTAGGATATTTCCGTAGAGTGAAGATGCTGGTTGGGTAGGTAGATTTTCATTCTATGGCATATCCGTAGAGTATTTCACTGCTTTTAAAGCGAGAATTGTGCGTTGTTTCTTTCTCGACGTCAGCTTATAGATTGAAATGTCTTAGCATGATTTGCCCAGCGAAGGAAAACAAGAGAAAAACCTGTTTCTAGTCATGATGTAGTTTTGGCAGAAATATGTCTCGTGGAGACGCGGTGTAAAGAAATGATGACAGGAAGAGGTCGAGGAAAAAAAACGAAAATTGCCGGATTGCGATAGATCTGGTTGCTGGGGTTGCCGCTTTGTCAGGATGCAAATTGTTTATTTTGTTTAACCGGTGAAGTCCAAAATCATAACGAAACGAATTGGGAAGGGGAGTATTGCAGTAAATCGTTTGGTAGCATCGCAGCAAATTGAGGAGCAAAAGAAGAAGTGGAAGGAACGATATGATCGCCGTTTTAAGAAATTCAAAAAGTACAGATCCTCTTGTCGTCATTGAATCGGAGCCACCGTCGACATATCGGGGTCCATTTATCGTGTCAGCTGTTCTTTCTAATGATAGGTATGTCATTGAGGATGTGCCTGGAATCCAAAGAAAAAGTATGTTCTACTGACCAGTATTCGCGTCAGACAAAATGAAGCCGTGGTGCCAAATAGATTCTGATCTTGATCAATTAGATGAGACAGAAACGGGGTCATTTCCTACTGAGGATGGCCGAATGTAACAAGAAGAGTATCGTTTTCTACCGCCGCCGTTGGAATTGCCTACTAGATGGCGATGGTAGATGAAAAAGGCACAGGAACATAGGCAGTCAATCAGTTCAGTTGCGGTTTGTTATTGTAGGTGAAAGGATGTGTAGCTAAAGAGAATAAGGGGGTAATGGATAAGTGGATAAATTGACTTGTGAGTAGTGAGTTTAATTTAATTCTTAACACATTCAATATGGCGAACAAATAAAGGATTCGTTCGGAGACGGTATGCGGAGGTCTTAGACCAATCGGTTGGGAACACAAAGAGTTTTTATGTTCGAGGTGTTTGATAGATGAAAATAAGCATTCAGTAGATTGAGTCCTTGAAGCCAGAACCACACTTGTCTCGTGTGGTGTGTCGTGTCGTGACGCTTACTGTGCAGAGCTATTTCGTATGGTGTATTGTGCGTTGCAGAGAAGGTGGGTAACATTTTTAGAGTTTCTTGTATAAGATTAAAAAATAATTAAAAAAATATCATCAATCTAGCTCAAAATTTAAGGGACAAAAACTGGTGATATACATATGTACAAACAGACAGATGGATATATCTTAATCGATTCGGCAATTGGCACTGATTATTTATTGAGCTAGATACGGAATTAAGCGGAACCTTCAGAATTTTCGTTTCGATCTGTGTTGACGCACCATAGCGCTATAGAACGCTGTGTCGCAAATCGATTGGGTCACAACACACCACACAGCGACACGTGGAATGCCCCCAAGATTCGCAGGCGATAGTATCTTTCAGGATACCTAGTCCCAGGGACAGCGACTACTCTCTGTTTCCGAATCTCAATAAGAAGCTTAAAGGCAAGAGATGTTTGTCCAATGATGGATCTCATCAAAATGTTTCTTAGTTATTTATCATCAAAGATTCAACCGATATACATATGTATGTGTGTACATTTTTTTTGAGGCTTGAAGAGAGCTACCGCCATTTGATACCGTTCGATGCCTTCTTTGTGTGGGTCTTTGTGAAATTTAAGAATTATTATTATCCATTACTATTTCTGAACTTCAAGGCAACCAGAGCTCGGCTGAAATTTTGTATTTGCTTAAAAATGATTTCCAACTCGCGTATCTCAATCCGAACTTCCAGCACCCATTTGCCATTCCATATCGAAGACGCGATCTATCAACAAATCTAATTGTCCCAATTGGAAATCAATCAACTTAATCGAGCAGCAAAATTACAGCTATATCACAGTTTGCTCTAATTTGTTATTTCCACAGTATGAAGTTTGGAAGTTCCACTTCAAAATATATCACCATGTCAACGGAACCATTCCCAAACAGTAAACAAATTGAAAAAATTCAACCCGCCCTTGTAACACCTCCACTGGCCACAAGAATACTTCTACCTATGCACTATCAATTTAACTAATCCATTCACTTTCACTAATGATTGATGTGACCTTAATTTCTAATAATGAAATACTCGTATGTACACACACATACATACGCGAAAGAATATGGAGAACTTTGATAAAAATTAAGTCCCGCACCATTCCATTAAAACCTTGAGCATGGTAGTCCTCGTAAGATGGCTGAGTCCTTTGTGGAATGCAAGCAAACACACATGCACCATATTGTCGGTTGTAGTTCCATTAAAATTCAATTAAGGGGAAAGCATGCTTTAATGGTTTTCTTATTACCAGCTGAGAGTCCTGGATAAAAACTGAAACAAACAAAACCTAAAATTGCAGGCATATCGTAATTTCAAAACCTGCAAATTCCTGACAGATACCAAGGACATTGGTTATTCGAGTCCTAATTCCGGTTAACAAATACCACTTGATTATCTGTGGTGACACTAGCCGAATTTTAGTTGGGTTTACGTGGAAACGTAAACGGTAGACGGTGCGGCATCAACCAGGTGGGAGAAAATGGCACATTTTCGGTTGATGGTTTTAGCAATTTGTTGTTATATCATCGCATGTGTACGAGTACAAGTATGCCTGTTGTTGGACCCTAATCAAAATGCGTGCAGTTGGTGTGCGGAATCGGTGTCGCCCCACGCATACATAATGGACTTGTGTAAAATCAGGTCTCGAATTTACCAACAGTGGGTTTTGAAAGATACGAGTACTCTTCGTTTCATGTTTTAAAGTTTGTCGAGTCAAGAAATAGAGGGCTAGTTGGTGAGCTTGAACTTCTACCTTCTCAGTTATGCCACCGGTTGGACCCATTGTTTTCCCATCGATTTATTGAATCTGTAAGGTATACGTTTTTTGGTAGTTCTGGTATCGGTTGTGCTCCCAGCGCTTTATGTCGCAGCCTGGGTATTGTTGTTGGTGCATATTGTGTGACTGATATGCCCTGTGGTTGGACTACTACGCAATGCTGCCCGGGTTCAATCCCAGCTCGAGTCCAACATCTTAAAGTTATTTTACGGCGCCACCTCTTTCGAATGTCTGAAAAGCAATCAAAGAGTATCATTTGTCAATGAGTTTCTCAACTCGCCGTTCGGAGTCGGCAAAAACTGTAGGTCACTTTCATTGGTGCAAAAATATAGCACGCAAACACAAATGGTTGCGAGAAGCAGGCCTAGGTTCAACCCGAGCTGTAGCGCCACCTAAAGTATCTGCTTGTTCAATGTCTAGGGCTGAGTCATTTCTGGCCAATTCCTCCGCAGCTTCAAGTTCTAAAGGAAGTCTTGGTTTTTAACAGAAAACACATAGCTTTTGGTTTAATTTCTCCATGTTGTCGGGAACTGGTGTCCCTAATTGATGAAGAAAATGCAATTTGGTCAATGCAAGGGTCTGAGCTTTCCGAACAACATACGGCTTTCGACTATTAAAATTCTTTTGAAATCAGCAGATGGTATGGGTAAACCTCCACTCTGTAACCTTGGGGCCAAAATTGAACGGAAATCTTTAAGTGATCCAATTATCAGGTGGAAATTATTAACCACCTGCGATGTATCAGGAAGACTGTGGCCAGAATACGACAAGACGAGAACAAGAAAACTCAAAGACAGAAAATCATTGTCAAATGATAGGACTGCTAACTGGTCACAAAATGTTAAGATAGCATGAACATGAAAAAACTACGTCTGAATGACTATGACATTTTTAGGAGAAACGGTGATGGGTAGGCTCTTAGGAGCATATCTCATTTCCTTTGTCATGGCCGTAACCTCTGCCAACTTAGAAATAAAATCCTGGGCAAATTCTTCTTCGAACACATCGACGAGCTATCGGATGGATCGCCATTGAACATAATATAGGTATCACAGTGTGTCCACATGATTCTAAGCGTGATGAGGATGTAACCATTCTCATCAGCACTCTAACCTAACACTGTCTGAGATGCCACAGCCTTTACATTTTATCTCGTTGTTTTTCTTATTCAAAGCAAAAGATTGCAAAATTCTAGGAACAACCCTACCCACAAGCTGAACTGAAATTCGAAACCAACTTCGAGTACTCACGACTCTGTGAATTTATCTCTTACTTCGTACTTATCTGTCAAGCCGTCTTCTAGCATAACTTTAGCACGTGGAGTTTACAGACGTCACCGTTTCCATATCAATGCCCTTTTTTAAAAAAATAAGAGCCCGCCATTTGTGGTCGACCTTGCGACCTGCGACCTTGAAGATCTGTTGTACCACAAAGACAGTGTAAAAGCCAGAAGAGGGCCTATATTTTTAATAAAATTAAGGATCTCTCTGGAGGAGGTCTTTTGTTAATCTTCAGTTCATATATTCAGCTGCCTGAATAGTCGTAATTTCATGTATTTAAGTGATATCGACGCTTACCAATCTTCTGATATCATCCCTTTTGAGGCTCAGGAATTGTTTTGGAAGGTTTTTTTCGTTCTTTTAGCTTGTCTATTCTCCCAGTAGGATGCACTTACCTTCTTCTTTCAACGCTTGACCGTTAAATTTATTACTGAGTTCGGAATGCTGCAGAAAGGTTCTGGTCGATAGCATTACATATCAGTGCACTGCAGTAGTTCCAGGGATACTGTCCAAACTAAAAAACATTCAGCTTCTATTAACCTGGCCAGAGAACACAGCCTATTTTATTAATTCTAGTTACTTCGATTTGTAACATTGTCTGACAACCATTTTATTTCAAAATGGCAAATTCGTTTGCCACTATTTTATTCATTCTTGTCGGCCATACTTTATGCACACGAGCTGCAAATCTACATGGCCGCACATTCTAACTGCCCACACTGAAATGTTCCTAGCGTGTTCCAGACATTGTGGTTTCCGGCAATTATGCACATGTCTTGAGTCCTGGCATGTCTGCGTGCAATCATCCAAAATGCTCGTTGTTGGTGGTGGTGTTGGGTTTGCCTCTTAGATTATTGTTCAGAACTCAAAGAGATGTTATCTTCGACTGTCTAATTGACATCAAATTTACCAATGAGTGCATCTTTTAAGGACGAATTTTGACACACACACATCTACTTAGAGACAGCTACTAGTTGCATGATAAAATTGTGTACCACCAATTTAACAGCCTGCGGATAGAGAGTGGAGGATGAACAGAAAAAACGTTGTCCTTTGGCTGTCATCCAAGAGTTTTGCGATTTTATGGGACAGCATCTAGTGGAATCAACATTTTTGGACGTTATGTACATGTGTGGAAATATCTCTACTGATGGTGTTGGCACATTTATCGTTTCAGCTGATTACCTTCTGTATTTTCTTCTCCTCCCCCTTCTGTTTCCACTTCCTAGTGATGGTGTTTTCCGTTTTTTTTTCATTGTCCTTGTTGTGAGTTCAGATAAATCATGTCACATTAAAAATTTAAAGATAAAATATTTTTTGTTCCCACCAGGCCTATGCCATTTATACACAGCGTGTTTTTGTTGTTGCTGTTTCATTTTCCCTTATGTCATCTGGAAAATTGCTACTGAAAACACACCTAAGAAGAGCTGGGATTGCCGATGCAGAAGATAGTTTTTTTTTCTGAGCAGAATGACGGAGTCAGGATGGGGAACCGGTAAAGATACTCCACACTGTTGTATGGTGTTTTGATTGCGGTCCTTCGGTTGGTACGTGTAGTCTACCGATATAGCTATTCACAGGACGTCTCTGCGTGGGTTGTGATTATGAGTAATGCAGCAACTACTTGTGTCGTGAGGTTATGTCAGGTGGATGTCCGGATACTGGATGTCTGTCAGTTATGGAAGCTGGAGGCACACGACGCGAGGATGCATGTGAATTTGTGAATTTGCCAAGGACTAATTTAAGAAATGAATTTTTGCTCTCCTTACAAGTAGTATTGAGAAAGTTTTATGTAACACAAAAGATTGAAAAATCGAAGGTCACAGGCATTTAATATTCAAATAGTTTGGGATTACTTACTTCAGGTGTTCCAGTCACTGTGGAGTGAAAAATCGTATTTGGTAAAAAGATTCCATTGCACTTTCGGATGAATAATTTGTATGCCAGACCGCAAGTATAGATGTCTTCGAGGGACTACTTTCAAATCAAAGCAAAACAGCAGCTGGGTTTCCTTGTCAATCCTTTTATCGATTTCCATCAGACTCTATGTACTGTTAGATTAAGTAAAAATAATTAAGCAAGTAAGTTAGATTTCTTTTTAATATTTTATTCGATGCTATCGCTATCGATCTCAAATTAATAGTGAACATACATATATTTCAAATTTTATTATATTCAGGAAGTGATTTTAATCAATCCGGGCTCTTTTGTTTTTCAAGTTTTGAGTATTTTATCAGATGTCTTCAGCCTTGATTATTCTTCTTAAAGAAAATTGTTGGTTCTAACACGGCCCACCTGACAATGTTGTCGCTCTCGACAAATCAGATTGATTTGATTCATCTGTAAATAAATCATTAAAACGTTTCTTTCATTCAGCAAATTCACAAAATTATCTGTGAAGACCTCAGTCACCACCAGACTCTACCACTATCGGGACAGAGACCAATCAAAACAGATTCACAAAATTATCTGTGGAGACCTCAGTCACCACCAGACTCTACCACTATCGGGACAGAGACCAATCAAACAGATTGACAAAATTATCTGTGGAGACCTCAGTCACCACCAGGCTCTACCACTATCGGGCAGAGACCAATCAAAACAGGTTGACAAAATTATCTGTGGAGACCTCAGTCACCACCAGGCTCTACCACTATCGGGACAGAGACCAATCAAAACAGGTTGACAAAATTATCTGTGAAGACCTCAGTCAGCACCAGGCTCTACCACTATCGGGACAGAGACCAATCAAACAGATTGACAAAATTATCTGTGGAGACCTCAGTCACCACCTGGCTCTACCACTATCGGGACAGAGACCAATCAAAGCAGATTCATAATACAAACTCACCTGGGTCTTCAGACTCCAGAAACTCTAATATCTGTTTCATATCGGAAGATAATGACCACTGTAAAGGCCACAGTCTCAGTTGCTCTTTCGATACCTTTGTCACAATATTCGTGCCCACCTTTTTAATTTCATATCGTCCATTTTCGAGACATTCAATTACCTCATAAGGTCCCAAAAATTCATATTCACTCTTACTATTATGCATATGCGAATCTCGGTGCATTAAAACAAAGTCGCCAACAGAATAGTGGACAGTGTCTCGTCTCTTTCGATTAACATCTTCAATACGTGCCTTTTCCAGAAAAAGCTTTTTGGCTACACGCTCTCTGTCTAACTTCCGATTACGAATAGGAGTTAATTCCGGAGATACATTTCTTAATAAAGCCTGGACCAATGGCGTCGAACTCTCAATTCCCAGAAGGAGCTGTAATGGGGTAGCCCCAGTTGATTTTTGATCTTTGTATTTAAAACCAGCTGAATTTTCCACAATCCACTCGGCCATTCTGTTTTAATCTGAGTTTCAATCCGCAAAAGGTTTCTGATAGTCCTCATATACTTTTCCACTTGTCCATTGCCTCTGTGTATATCAGGTGTAATAAAATGATGTTCGATCTGCCACTCATTTAAATATTTCGGGAACGTTGTGTTCTTAAAAGATGTACCAGCATCCATGATTTTTTTTTTTTTTTTTTAGGTGTTCCAAATAGTGATAAGACGTGTTGCAATTTTTCACGAGTTTCAGCAGTGGTTACTGCCTTCATTAGAGATAGAATGCAGAATTTTGTAAATGCATCAATTATAACCAAAACGTGCTTATAACCGTCTGAAGATATCGGCAAAGGACCTAAACAATCCATATGCAAAGTGTGAAACGGCACATTCGTCTTCTCTACCGGATTTATATCACCTTGCAACGGACTAGTCCTAGTTATCTTTACTGCACAAATAACACAATGCTTAAGATAACTTTTGATAACATTTCTCATACGAGGGAACCAAAAGTGTTCGGCAATAGATTCATAGGTCTTGTCGGCACCGATATGACACTGTTCATCGTGAAAAATTCGCATGAGTCCTAAGCGACTTTGTTTTGGAACAAACCACTGTAAATTGAAAGTACAATCTGAATCGTTTACAATATAGCATTTCGTTCTTTTCCACAAATTGATTTGTGTCGAGATTGCCTGCTCTCAGTTGTGCCAACAAACTTTGAACTTCCTCGTTCCCTTTTTATTCTATGTAAACCCAATCATTATGGCTGATTCGTCACACGACACTTATAGGATTCCTACTTAAATAGTCCGTATGCGGTAAACTACTTCCTTTCCGGTAAATTATCTCAAAGTTGAAGTCCTGCACGTCGATCCACCATCGAGCAACACGAGGAATGAGATCTGTTTTAGTAGCTGATGCTTTTACAGCGTTACAGTCTGTAACAAGCGTAAATTTGACACCAAGCAAATAAACACGAAAATGTCATCCAAATAAACAAGCGCAATCGTATCCTTTAACGGAGCTAGAGTAAGATGTACAGCCCTCTGAGAGACGGCAGGTGCATTGGCAAGCCCAAAAGGCATCTGCAAATATTCAAAGTGGCCATCGGGTGTGACAAAAGCAGTTTTGTGAATAGATTTTTCATGAATTGGAATTTGATGAAAACCCGATGCCATGTCCAAAGATGTGAAAACTCGGCCTTAACCCAGTCTATCCAACTGATACTCAAGTAATAGAAGCGGATATCGGTCTTCAATCGTGTTACGGTTGAGCTCCCGAAAATCTACGCACATCCTGTAAGAACTAATAACTCTCGAATTGTTTTGCAGTTGGTTTTCGTGACTGTATTTCAAACATCGAACTCAACTATCCCATGTATAACTAATTCTACAAGATCACTTTCGCTCCAATTTACCCGTAGATTTCGAAGCATTGACAACTTTTCATGGACATGTGTTTCGTAGGTATTAGCAAACGAGCTCTTAAAGTTTGTTGCCTCTTCCAACTGACGACCCAGATTTATTTTTGGTGGAAATGCTTCCTCGAAGTCCTTACAGAATGTAGTCCGATTCCTGGTATCAGGATTCCATCGCTCGTACCACCACTTGGCGTCGCTCAATAAAAATCTACCGACTCTAGCCAGAGTTTGCAAATCGGACCATGCAAATTCAGTTTTGAGTTGGTTCACATGACTTACCCATTTTGCAGCTTCGTTGGTTTCCGGTCGAAAGGAGGGCAAATCGATCTGTGATTTCTGCGTCTGTAGCGCCTTAATGAACTCACTTAATATAAGCTGCGAGGAATCTCCAGTCTCACCATTTGCTACACCACTATCTGCACCACCACGACCACGAGGCATTTTTCTTTTCATTCATTTTTCATTTTTCATTTCATTTATTTCATTAAAAGGTTTGTACATTAAGATTAAAATCTTTTTTAGTACTTAGTATTTAAAACTTTTTCTTTTCTTTTTTTTTGTTTTATCTTCTTTTTTTTTAAATAGGGGTTTAGTTTTACGAATCCCACTTCTGATGTTAGATTAAGTAAAAATAATTAAGTAAGTAAGTTAGATTTCTTTTCAATATTTTATTCGATGCTATTGCTATCGATCTCAAATTAATAATGAACATATATTTCAAATTTTATTATATTCAGGAAGTGATTTTAATCAATCCGGGCTCTTTTGTTTTTCAAGTTTTGAGTATTGTATCAGATGTCTTCAGCCTTGATTATTCTTCTTAAAGATACTAGTTATTTGTCTTTGATTTGGATCCTTAAATCTGTATCAAGAGCGGCGCACAGTTGTATTTGTTTCATCAGGTATCACCGCCTGAGGAGGTTTTTTTTTGTAACTTGGGCTTTGTTTTTAGTTTTTGAAATTTTTTTTATTTTTCCATTCAATAACTTATATCCTAGACAATTATCCTTGAATCAAACTAAAAACTAACAATTTACTTAATCTAGCTTACTGGCTCGAGGGGAACGCTCTAAACATAACAGTATTATTACGCCTATTGCCTTTCCGCGTAAATGGAACTATGTTACGACTTAACTTATCTAGCACTTGTTTATCAGTGGGAAACAATAGATTTAATATTATTTTATTACTAGCTGACCCGTGCTCGCCTCGCTTCGCCCGCCTGCAACTTTTTACTGATTTGCAAAACCCTTTTTCCTCAAGAGCGATTTAAATTAAATGATTTTTTAGAAATTCTAAATGATTCTTCAAAGCGGAAGTGTTAAGAAAATATGTTCTTTAACTTTCTAATATACCAGAAAATCGGAAGCTTTTATAGACTGGTACAATCACAAATTATTCTGCAGGCCTATGCTAAAGTATCCACAATAACAAAAAAATTTTATTAATGAACTACCTGAACCCGTGCCCGCCTTACTTCGCATTCAGTGAGAGCGAAGAAACATCAAAGTATTTGTGCAAGTCCAGAAAATTTTGTAATACATTTTTTTTATTAATTGCATTTTATCAATGTCGTTTCAATGTGTTTCAGCCCCTAAGTGCAGATTCCATAGTTCTCAAAAACTAACATGCTCTAAAATGTTATAAAACATCATCTGCTATAAATAATTGATAATTGCTATATTTTATTATGGAAATATTTTTTTTACAAAGTTTGAGGTTGCGTTGCCTGGTGCATAAACAAATACATTTTTACTTTCGCTGACATAGGAAAGAAACACGTATAATTGACCGTGTGAGAAGCAGCCGGTGGTGAGGTCCACGCCCGCGGTACACAGTGTTTGTCCCTGCAACTTATTTATCGTTACCGCAAAGCAGACGCTGATGCGAAAGTGTACACGCTTAAACTGGAACGAAAAAATGTTAGGTATGGTCGGAATTCGAGGAATAAATACATGTTCGCCGGCACCGCAGCCCGTCAACACTTTCGCTTCCACCAGATTTCATTGCAGAGTTGTAACTCTAAATCGGGTGCCATTAAATAACTTAGGTGGGCTCAAATTTTTTACAACCAGATGTTATTTTTTCGTCTATAGCCCGGTTGATTGACATGTATTCTGCACTTTGACCATCAACACGTGCCAGTACGTAAGAACTATCGTAACTACGGACGACGCCACAGCAAAGTGCAATATTACCTTGGCTTTGTACTAATGAACAACAAATGCTTCCCAGATGATTTCCATATAGCAAATACATATATATTCATACACATCGTACTAATAATACAATACTGTTGTAACTCAAAATGTGTAAAATTTGAGATATGTATCACCATATTCAAACGTAAAACTCACTTCCCTACGCGGCAATAAGCTGTCGTTAGAATAGTGCAAGAAATAAAATATTTATTAATAATCCTAATAAGCTATTAATTTTTTTTATTATCTGTAACAGGAAATAAATACTCAGTTTTTTGATGGTTCAGAAAGAAGTCATATCTTGACTTCCGACAGTATTGCATTAGTTTAGTTTAGTTTTTTTTTATTAAAACAGTATTGTTTTCTCATAAAAGTTTACAAAAACAAAAGAGCTTGGCTTTGCCGTCTACCAGATTTACATTATAATTCAGTTATGAATAACATAATGGTTGTAAAAGATAGGCTATTGTTTATATTTTAAACTGTAAGCGGAAATATAATTTAAAAGTTCCCACTCAAAATTCTTTCTCTATACGCTAAAGCGGATTTTGAAAATCTAAATAGACTGTACACATCGAGTTCATTTAATACTTTTAAGGTTTCATCCTCTGTAAGATAATTTTTCCCAAATACATGCATTCTTATTTCCTGAAGTATCGGACAATTTCCTATAAAGTGTAAGACATCTTCACGTTCTCTCAAGTTACATAATTCACAGACGCATGGCAGAACCTCTCTGTGAGGTATGTAGTTTAGATTCACAAGTTCCCCACGTAGCCTTATCATCATTGATATTTCCTGTACACTGTTTTTATCATGGAAATAATTTTTCTCTGATAGATTGTGATTTAAACGACTGTAAATAGATCTATAAATTGACGATTCGGCTACCTCCCTGTATCTTGCTGCTAGCTTTTCAATCAGCCCATATAAGACTGCTTTCCAATTCGCCACATTTTCGATACTCAAATCGACTTCCATACCACATTGATTTGCCAGATCCAGCCACTCTGCGTACCAGCTTAATTTATTGGTAACAGTTTTTAGAGCTGCTATTTTTGGCAGTCGAGTAGATGGCATATTCATCACTTTTAGTATATAGTTGACCTGCAGTTATAGTGTTTTGATGAATAAGGGGGAAAGACCAGTTTCGATCATTAACAAATAGTTTGGTGCATTGTAAGGAACTCGAAAAATGCGCTTAATATAAAACCTCTGCAGTTTCTCTACCTCTTCGTATTTCTTATATCCCCATACTTGTGCAGCATAAAACAAAACTGATTCTGCTACTGCTTCAAAAACTTTATACTTGCTGCTGTGGGAAATAAACTGATTAGCAAAACATATTTTCCAAGTTGCGTTGATTGCGCATTTAGCCTTTGCCAATTTCTCCTGTAGGTGTCTCTGCAAGGTTAAGCTCTTTGTTAGGATTACACCTAGGTACTTATATTCACCCACAACGTCTAGTTCCACACCATTGTAGTGCCACTTTTCATTTCTGCAACGTCTTCCTCCACCTTTTTTGCAAATCATAATTTTTGACTTTTCCAAATTAACGACTAGATTCCAGAGTTTACAGTAGTCATGAAGGCGATTTATCATTAACTGTAAGGTTTCTGAAGAACTGGATAGCAACACCACATCATCCGCAAACATAAGACCCTTGATACACATTCCAGCATACTCCACACCTCCCGGCAGTCCGTCCAGTAAATTATCTAGGAATAGCGAAAAAAGAGTTGGGCTTAGGGCACATCCCTGCCTAACACCCGCTTTTGTCTCAAACCACTCAGACAATTCTTCTCCATTCCAAACTGCTGCTCGCGTATCTGCATACAAATTTTGTAGAACTCTTCCGAACTTTAGAGACATTCCCTTTGCATACAGTTTGTAGAACAGTGCATTTCGGTCTAGCGAATCAAATGCTGATCTAAAATCTACAAAAAATATATAAAGCTTTTGCTCTGCATCAGAAATGTCTCCCCGATGCTTTTAAGCACAAACACTTGGTCCACCGTCGAGTATCCTGCTCTAAAGCCAGTGTGGTACTCATTCAGAAGATTTTCTTGTTTCACCCATGTATTCAGTCGTTTCATTAACACTGCTGTAAAAAATTTGCAACAAGAATTCAAAAACGAGATGCCTCGATAGTTTTCTGGATTTGCTAAACTTCCTTTTTTGTGTATAGGAAAAATGAGGGCTTCTGTAAATCTTTCAGGAATAACTCCTGTCGCCAATACTTCATTAAACATTTGAAAGAGCTTGTCCACCAGTAACTCCGTTCCGTATTTATAAAACTCGATTGTTATTGAGTCAGAACCTGAAGCTTTACCGTCCCTAAGTTCATTCAGCACCTCTTTGATTTCTGCTTGCATTATAATAGCATCCAGTGTATCATTTTGCAGAATCGCATACTGAAATATTACACCACAATTCAAGGGGTTGAGTAAGCTACAAAAGTATGTACGCAGAGCTTCTGGGCTTAAACTTCGATTGATAACTGCTACTGTGCCGTTGAGCTTTTTCGCAAGTTTCCAAAATTGAGTTGAATCTCTGCAGGTTGCCATCCTCTCCGCTTCTCTTTCAAAGTGCTTTTTCTTTTTTTCCTTACAGATATCTTTATATCTCTTATTAGCTTCTAAATATTGAGCCTTAAAAAAAGGTGCATTATTTTCACGAAACAGTTTAAGCCATTTAAAAGACTGTTTTCTTGCCTTACTGCAATCTTTATCGAACCATGGGGCGGCTTGAGTTTGAATGTTGTGTGCACTATTCAATGTTGGGTAGGCGTCTTTAATGATATTTTCCAACCTTAAAAAAGTAATTTGGCCCTGAGTCTCTAGTAGTTGCAAGTTTAGCTTTGTTCTATATCTTTGGCTTTTAGATTCTAGCCACTTTAATTTGGGAATTGCATTATTAGTGCGATATATGAACCAAAATTAGCTCTTAAAACAACAGGAGTTAATGTTGGATAGTTTTCGGTATTTTTTTTTTTTAAATTTGTTAATAATATCTA
This sequence comes from Brachyopa scutellaris, assembly GCA_949775065.1. Classification (NCBI taxonomy): domain Eukaryota; kingdom Metazoa; phylum Arthropoda; class Insecta; order Diptera; family Syrphidae; genus Brachyopa; species Brachyopa scutellaris. Next base: position 104,203,046 of record OX459112.1, read on the forward strand.
AAAACTGAAAATGCAGTTCACTGCTCTTTCTTCTTACACCTCATTTGTTAAAATTGGTTGAGTATGACAGCCGCAAATGCTTATGATGATTGTAGCACATTGAAGTGCAAAACAAATGATCACGTCAGAGCGCGCATATATACTCACACATACTATTGCAACGATACCCACTGCTGCACGGCTGCTGGCAATGGTCTCCGCTGAAAGAAAATTGTGGGCGATGCTTTGAATAATTGTTTTGAACATTGCTCAGCTTCAGGACAACGCAGAAGGATGTTTTATACCTCAAATGATTCAGCGAAAATTTTTAAAAAATGTTAACCTGTTTTTTTGTTTTTCAATCTGGGCTGAGTAATTATAATTTTCCTTTCAAATATGGAATTTTTTCAATATTTTCTTAAAATCATGCCATTTTCCGGGATAAAGAGTATAAATGATATGGTCCAAGAACATAAGCAATCCCTATGTCATTGTTTCATCAAAATCCGTCCAGTAGTTCTAACGTGATGGGCGAACAAACAATTATTAATCTACAGTTTTATTATATGTATAAATAAATGTATAGATTTCTTAAACTCAACCAACTTAAAAAATACCCTAAGCTCATCAAGACTGCGTCTTTGGGCGGTAGGTAGTCGCCCTCATGTCTCTCTCGCTGCCGAGACCTAACCGAGGTGGTACATATAACATCGGTCACTTCTCGGAAGAATTCAAACATGATGACGAGGCCCCTCTTAAAGATCACCAAGCTAATCTTAACCTATTAAACTAACCTAACATAAAGCCAAGACTATTATGCAAGTAACCCACCAACCTGGGAGTCACAACCTCGCCCTGCTGCCACCAAAACTCGGTGTACTGCTTTTCACTATCTGTGATATTCCTCTCCACTATTCTGGTATTAAAATGGAGCAACTCTGGTCCTAAGACACT